>CM037007.1:13539741-14139741 GCA_020826895.1 Aquilegia kansuensis
AGGACGGACTGAAATTGTTCTTCTTGTATGCCTTTAGTTGAATTTTGCTTTGATAGCTTCTAGGTCGCATATGGTAGATCGGTTTACCTGTAATAGTTAGATTTTCATAAAGTAAAAAGAAATTTCACTTATTTACCTAGCATTCTTATACTTGTTGTGTTGTCTGCTTGTATGGGTTTTGCAAACAATAAATAACAAGCATAGCGCTGGACCTGATAGTAGATGAGGTCGTGTGCATGTGAGCTCGATTGTATGTAGGTCCTAGGAATGATATGACCAGAGTACCGAGTTAAGTTGTAAATGGTTAACTTAACAAAAAATTATCAAAGGGACTAGAATTTTTGATAATTTGTAGGTCGAGGGATGGGGTTAGACCTTTAGAAGCCGTTCATGTTTGAGCTGAGATGAAGGCAAAAATGAGTTTGTATATTGAAATGTAAAAAATGGGTGCTTACACTTCATTGATAAAATATCTTCAAGTGATAAGCATTCCAGGGATTTTTCACGTTGTCTCCTTCTGGAGTTTGGAGACGATAAGATCCATTGCTTTGAGCTTTGGTGATAATGTAAGGACCTTCCTAATTTGCATTGAGTTTGCCAATGTTCGCTTTCCTTTTGTTGTGGAACATTTTTCGTAGGAAGAGCTCACCGGGCTGAAAAGATCTAGGTCGCACGCCTTTGTTATAAGCTCGTTTGAGTCTTTGTTGATATTGCTCGAGCTTGATAGTGGCATGGTTTCGTCGTTCTTCGACTAAATCTATTCCAAACGACCAGGCCTGATTGTTGAGCTCGGTATCGACCAGTAGTGATTTGGTCGTGGCAAATGTCAGCTCGGTGGGAATGACAGCCTCAACTCCATAACAGAGGCTGAATGGTGACATTCCTGTCGACGTTCGAGGAGTTGTTCGGTAGGCCCAAAGGATGTTCTCTAACTGCTGTGGCCATTGATCTTCTTGATCTTCGAGATTTTTCTTTAAGTTGTTCAAGATTTGTCTATTTGCAGCTTCAACCTGATCGTTGGCCTGTGGATATCTAGGTGTCGACCTAGAATGATCGATTTTCCATAGCGCGTAGAAAGCCTTGATATTTTTGCCAACGAACTGAGTACCATTATCGGTGACTATCCTTTTGGGTAAACCAAATCGTGTGATGATGTTTTCCCATATGAACCTTTGGACATCGGCTTGAGTGATGTTGGTGAGGGCAACGACCTCCACCCATTTGGTGAAGTAGTCGATTGCAACTAGAACGTACCTCTTCTCAGATTTCTTTTCTTTGATCAAGGGACCCATAATGTCAAGCCCCCACATGTGAAATGGCCATGTTGGTGTGATGTTGATGAGATCGTTGGGATGCTGATGTTTATTATCAGCAAAACATTGGCACTCTTTACATTTCAGCACAAACTTCTTGGCGTCTTCTTTCATTCTTGGCCAAAAATATCCTTGGGAGATCGCCTTATGAGCTAATGTTCGACCTCCGGAGTGGTTTCCACATTCTCCTTCATGGATTTCTTGGAAGATGATTTGCCCATGCTTTGGGATCAAGCATCTTAAGAATAGACTAGTTGCAGATTTTCTGAATAGTTTACCTTCATGGAGCTTATACATAGTGACTTTATGTAATAACTGACTGGCTTCCTTTTTGTTGGATGGTAATGCACCAGTTTGAAGATAATTGATGAAGGGTTCCATCCAAGTCCCTTGGATGTCTGCCGGTGTTGTGGCTAGTAGATCGCAGATTTGGTGGATGACTTCTTCTTTTATTAGGTACGCAGGTTGCGTAGTGACTGCTATAGTGAGAGCTCGAGGTCGATCTGATTCGATTTTGGATGCTAAGAATGCCAATGAATCAGCATGCCTGTTATCGTCTCGAGGGATGTGATCGATTGTGAAGAAATTAAGCTTGCTGATTAGTTCTTTTGCCTTGCTTGCATATCTGATCAGATTGACACCATTGATTTGGTAATTGTTAGTGATCTGATTGACTGCCAGTTGTGAGTCACTGAACACTCTGAGGCGAACTGCTTGTAAATCGATAGCCATTTGTATGCCTTGGATTAGAGCTTCGTACTCAGCCTCATTGTTAGAGCTCGAGAAGTCTAATCGAGTTGATCGTTCGAGCTGTGAACCCTCAGGTGAGATGAGTACGACACCTATGCCACTTCCATTTGAATTATGGGAACCATCAACGTATAGCTGCCAAGTGTCAGGGGGATTGATCTGGACTTGCCTGGTTTCTGGTTTTGGTTCTCAACTGAAATCTTCTGCAGGGTAGTCCGCTAAGAAATCAGCGACGACCTGGCCTTTGACGGCCTGACGAGATACGAACTCGAATGTGTAATCACCCAGCTCAGCTGCCCATCGAGCCATACGACCTGTTTTGTTTTTCTTTTCTAATACGTGTCGTAGTGGCTGGTCGGTGATTACTTTAACAGTGTGGGCTTGGAAATAAGGTCGGAATTTGCATGCAGTGTAAAGAAGGGCTAATGCTAATTTCTCCAGAGGTGTGTACCTTATTTCGGCCTGCTGCAATACCTTGCTTGTGAAGTAAATTGGTCGTTCGACCTGATTTTCTTCTTTGAAAAGTACTGCGCTGATCGCAAAATCCGAGGTCGCGAGTTAGACACCGAGCACATCTCCATCATTAGGCTTTGTGAGGACTGGTGGAGTGGATAAATAAGCCTTTAGGTCAGTGAAGGCTTTCTCGCATTCGTCTGTCCACTGATATGCAACCCCCTTTCTGAGAATATGAAGCATTGGTCGACACTTATCGGACGCTCTAGAAATGAATCTATTGAGAGCTGATACCATGCCGTTGAGTTTTTGGATCTGCTTTTTTGTCTTTGGGCTAGGCATATCGATCAAGGCTCTGATCTGGTCGGGATTTGCTTCAATACCTCTTCTTGTAACTAGGTAGCCAAGAAACTTTCCTGATGCGACTCCAAACAGACACTTATCTGGGTTAAGTCGCATTCTGTATTGTCTTAACCTTTGGAATGCCTGGTCGGGATTGGACAAATGATCTTGCTCATGGCTGCTCTTTACTAGCATATCATCGATGTAGACCTCCATCGTTCGACCTAACAGGTCGTCGAATATTCTGGTGACGAGGCGTTGGTAGGTCGCTCCTGCATTTCTTAAGCCGAATGGCATCACTTTGTAGCAAAAAATGCCTTGCTCTGTTGCAAAGGAGGTCTTCTCTTGGTCGGGCTCGTACATTGGGATCTGGTTATAACTCGAGTATGCGTCCATGAATGAGAGTAGCTCCAAACCACAGGTCTGATCAACTAACCTATCAATTCGTGGCAGTGGGAATGAATCATTAGGGCAAGCTTTGTTCAAGCTCGTGAAGTCGATGCAAACTCTTGTTTTCCCGTTCTTCTTTAAGACTGGGACAATGTTGGCTAACCAATCTGGTGTGTCAACTTCCTTGATGAACCCAACCTATTTAAGTTTGTTGATTTCGTCATTGACCGCTTGGTGAAATTTATGAGCGAGCCTTCTTGGTTTTTGCTTAACAGGTCGATAACTCGGATTGACGCGCAGTCTGTGGCATGCAATTGATGGGTCTATTCCAGGCATATCGATATACGACCAAGCAAAAACATCTTTATTAGAAGAAAGAAAGTTTACAAAGTTGTTGTACTTATCTCCCTCTAACTCTGAGCCTACATAAACATATCTCGGATCGTCTTCTGATCCTAAGTTCACTTGTACTCCTGGATCAGTGCTTCCGAGTCATAGCTGGGGGGAGCTCGTTTGCTCCTTCTGTAATTGCTATTTAGCTGCTTCAGCCCTTCCTTTCGACGGGCTCTTTGATTGTTTGTCACCTTCTCGAGCTTCTGATGCTAGTGGGCTCTTTCTTTTGGGGTCAACATCCTTGGTTCCTGAGGTAGATGGCTTTTCAGGCGCCGCAGCTTCAAGAATTCCATGACATTCTTGTGCAGCGTTCTGGTTGCCTCTAAGTTCCATTATCCCATGGGGTCCGGGATATCGGAACACTTGATGATATGTGGATGGAACACCTCTCACGGCATGGATCCATTTTCGACCAAGTATCGCATTGTACTTACTTGCGATGTTGAGGATGCTGAACTTTGCGGTCACAACGACCTTGTCTTCTTTTCGTCCCACAGTGACGGGCAACAATATTTCACCCTTGGGATCTTCTCTGGAGCTGTTGAAGCCTAAGATGGGAGTGAAATCAGGGATGAGGAATGAGCCAGTTAGCCTCATTTCCTTGAAAGTTCTGTACATGAGTATGTTGCAGGATGCACCAGGGACAATGAGTACCCTCTTGATGATGTAATCAGCTATTTGCAGCTCAACGACCAGAGCGTCGTTGTGAGAGGTGACGACCTTGTTGAGGTCGTCCTCGGTGAAGGTGATGTCTGTTTCCTGGCAAGCTGGGATGTTGAATCGAGCTGCTCGGCCAGTGATTGAGTAGACGTGAAGAAGATGTTCTACTCGTCTCTTCTTCTCTCTTGATGCTGGGGTGGAGTTGGATTCATAAATCATGTACACCACATGACTTTCTGATTCACTGTCACTGTCGATCTTGTTCGCGACCTTTTTATTGAGTTGGTCGCGTAGGTCACCTGTTGGACCTAGTCGTTGTGAGAGGCTACGCCCTCTGCTGCGGACTGGACTTGTCGAGGCCGTTCTGGCATTGCTTTGAGATCGCCTTGCTGGATGCGGAGGCGTGTTTGATCTTTTCTTGGCTCGTTTACCCTTGGGTTCCTCTTGTCTGCCAAGGATCCAATTGTTGAGCCTTTTTTCATCGGTCCACGTCTGGAAGGCACGCTTCAATATTTGACAGTCATCAGTCTGATGACACCTAACTTTGTGGACCTTGCAGTATGGTCGACCAGATGTGTCTTCCAGTTGTGTGAAGCTCTGGATCTTGCACCAATGGTTATGCTTGATTCGATCGTAGATATAACCTGCTGGTCGTGTGAATCAGTGGTACTCTCGTTGCTCAGTGGGCAACGACTTGGCTTTGAACCTCTTGTTGTCCGAACGAGGTCGCTTAGTGGAACCACCTTCTACGTTGGAGATGACATGATTTGTTTCCCTACCAATTAGGGCTTCTTCGAGTTTGATGTAACGATCTACCTTAAGGTAGAGCTGGTCCAGAGATGTTGGCCGCTTCATGGCCAGAGACTTGTGCAGGTCGGATCCTTGGATCAGACCGTGAGAGAATGCTATTGTTGTGAAGGCTTCATGTTCCTTTGCAAAATCCTGGATGGAGTGTAGTTCAGATTTGAATCGAGGAAAGAAATTGCTCAGTGATTCACCATCTCGTTGTTTCACTTTGAATATAGCGTCGATGGTGACTGGACGCTTTTTGTTGTGGATATAGAAGATAACGAACTGCTTTTCCAGATCCATGAACGAGCTGATGGATCCTGGCTTCAAACGGTGGAACCAGTCGAGGACGGGTCCGGTGAGGCTGGACTGGAACAACAAACATAGAAAGTGATCTTCCTTAATGAGAGGTAGTGACTTACGACATCCCTTGATGTGATCTGTTGGGTCTCCAACTCCTGCATATTGATCGAATTTTAGGGCGTTGAGTTTGTTAGGCAACTCATGATCAAGGATTTCCTTGGTGAAAGGAGATTCTTGGAATTGTTGGAGGGACTGGACAACAAGTTATTCGGCTGTGTGGCCTTTGTAGAGCTGTATGACGGCCTGGTGGGCTTTGAACTCTGCGAGCTGTTGGCTGAGTTCTTCGTATTTTTGGTTGATGTCGTCAACAACAATGACCCCATGTCCGCCGTTTGCTAATTGCGCAACTGGTGTTGGCGCGGTAGTTTGTGCAACCTTCAATTGTGCATTTTCTTCCTGAAGACGATTGATTTGGTCTTGCAGATCTTGGATAGTTAGTTCTGGGGTAGCCATTTGAGTAGATGACTTTGGGTTGGTGGGAGGGTTTGGGTTTTTCGATATTATCGAATTCCTTTCAGTCGGCGCCAAATGTATTAACCTATTTGTAGATTAATGCATTCACTAGATCAGGTCGCTAACGGACTTGACCAAAGGGGGAGTTTTAGATCGGGGGTGGCTGCACCTTGTTGAGATCGAGATTGCCTACGTACTCTAGTTCGTCGGGATTGAACTTAGAGATCAAGCCATCGTAGTTCTGTTTTATAGAAGGTGATGAGGCGAAGATCTCGGGATCTTGTAGATTCTCCGACATATTTATGGTGATGTAATATTCTCCAATGATTGGGTAACGGTTGTAATGAATGTATGACAGCTGGAGATATTATCTGTGCGTTGAATTAGGGCATGTGCACGCAATTAGATCGTTGCTGATCCTGTAGTCGAGCTGCACTGGTCGAGTTCTCAGTAGGTCGAGTACAGAACGACCTGATAGATTAATGACCGTGCCACGTGGCTTGTTTTTATTGGTTGGAGTATATAGTACCCCTACAAACGTTTTGGCTATTGGTTATGATGACCCTGTTTTCTCTACCCTTGATACCATCTCAAGTGCTCTTCTTGAACAAACTTCTATTGCTGTAATTGATGATGAAGGGAAACTAGTTGGAGAAATATATCCTTCAACATTGGCAAGCTGTGACGAAACAATTGTATCCGCAATTGCAACACTATCCTCAAGGTTCAAATGTAGCATGCTACACCTATTATTTGGAGCTGTATCATGACTTGTCCCTCTACACATTTGTCATATATTAATCTGACCAATGTGTGAGCGTAGTTGATTCTCACATTTTTGTGTGAGCGTCGTTGATTCTCACATTTTTGCGTTTTTAATATGAAATGCAATGTCGTTAAGGCGAAGAATGCAAAAACCTTTTCTCTCCTAAAATAATAGGTAGTATAGTGATGAGAAATGTGTCAATCCACTCGAATGAAGAATGAAGTCAATGAAAAACCAACAATTAAAACTAAATGCTTGAACACATTGGAGAGAATATTTTGTTGAATTTGGAATTGAATAAAATAAAAACAATTGATTAAACTAATTTAAACAAGACAATTAAATTGAGATTGATATGAAGAGAACTAGACAAGAAGTGAACAGAAGATTGAATCCACTTTCGAGATTTTTCTCTAAAATACAAAGCAATTCATTTAATTCCATACTTATTAAATCTATCTCTATCCCTATATCATAGATTTAATCACCTTGAATCTAACTTTCTTTATCCCAATATCAAGGTTAGATTCAGGGGCCTCTATTTGTCTCCCTTTGACAGTCGAATCTCTATCCCTATATCATTCAAGTGAAAGAGATTGACAAATTATAAACAAAGATAAATTACATGTCAATCTCTATCCCTATATCATTGACATGTAAACTAGTATAATTGAGGGTAATGAGTCTTCTAGATGTTGGGAAATCCCTTTCTCCATTAGACATAGAATACAGGAGGAAGAATTGATGACAAATATAATTAAGCTTTTAAGCACATCAATTCTACTCATTACTAATGGAATTAAATCAACTACTTCAACATGAAAATCTCATCTCAAAAGCTTCATCAATCCCCTATAGGGATTTAAGCTTCCATCCTTGATGAAGACATCACCATAGAATAAAAGCAAAAAATTAACATTACAAAAATAATAGAAATGGAAGATGAAACAATTATTATTAATGGAAGATGAAGAAGACAATCAAGTTGCAGTGAATTTTCTGAACTTTCCAAAGAATGAAAGTTACCTAGTGAGAGAACAACTCTCACTTTTTATCTGAAACATAAGAGGGAAAATACAATTCAAATTTCGAATTCCTTCAGAGCTTAATTTTCTCCACTGATAATGTGAATTAGGTTCTGACTTCTTCTTCTGAATGTATCTGGCTGCTTGTACAGAAAAGTTCATCCCTTGAATCTCTGCCAAGGTGGCGACTGGTCACTTCCCATGTGCAACTGACTGGCGAGTAGCCACTGATGATGTCAGC
This sequence comes from Aquilegia kansuensis, assembly GCA_020826895.1. Lineage (NCBI taxonomy): Eukaryota > Viridiplantae > Streptophyta > Magnoliopsida > Ranunculales > Ranunculaceae > Aquilegia > Aquilegia kansuensis. The sequence continues at coordinate 13,547,680 of CM037007.1, forward strand.
AATAATTGAACTTGTTCACATTGCCTTTTAGCCTTGTATTTTCACCCATTTTCCTATTGTTTCTTGACATATTGCACATATTTAAATGAATTCCATAATTTGACCATCAATTCCTGAAACATCACTTAAAATATGCAAAATACATTATTTAATCATATTTGTGAAGACAATCAATATGTTATTTGGGGCAATAAATGACAGTTTTGAGTGCTTATCACACCACCCCCAAACAACATTTTGCTCGTCCTCAAGCAAATATGAGACAAAGAAAGATAAGAACACAAAACTGAAATTTAAATTAAAGCAAAAACTACACTTCTTACGTGGATGAAAAACGATCACATTTACCACATGTGATAAGGCCTTAAACCACAAGATTTCCTCAGGTGGACGCGCTATAGCCTCGTGAGGGTTTCCAGAGAAGACACCCACAAACTTCATCAATGCTCACCACTATACTACAACGACTCATACAAAAAAACTTTATTTTCCCATTATTTTTTCTCAGAGAATCTCAAGCTATCCAATTACAAAGAAATTGGTGAATAACAAGGCAGTTAATCCATACGTAGAAAGTTAGTAAACAATATAATCAAAAATATTATAGTATGAGCAATAGAGTAGAGTGTGTGTGTGTATAGTCACGTTATGTCTTTCTTTCTCATTTGGTAAATAGATTCACAATCATTATTAATTAGGACATTGCTTTGATCCAGTCCTCACCGGGCATACACTCACAAATAAAAATCACTCAAGAAGTTGTGTTTTTCATTTTACCTCGGGTACGTGAGGAAGAGTAGATGGACAAACATCTCACGCACCAAATTGATGACGGACAAAAACATGAAAATGAAAATAGTCCCAGGGAGGAATGTCAATCACAAATGAGGGTGTCGGGTCCTTCACCTTGGCGCCTTCTCACCTATTCTCCACATCCTACTACATTTATTAACAAATCAAATAAGTTGTTTGGGTCGTAAAAGTGGTTTAAGATTGGGGTAAAGAAAAGGTATAAGATTGAACGGGTTTATCCTGAAAACAAGAGAGGTCTTCAATTTCTCGGAGATTTATACACTTTGCTTCTTTGAGAACTTTACAAGAAACTCCTTTAACATGCTGCTTTAGACTTCAGAAGATTTGTCACAATCAGAAAATTTGTTTCTGGTCATTTTCTCTTCTCTTCTATTGTTATCAGAGTGGCTACTAGCCACTTTTATTACTGTAACAGGTGGCAACTTGCCGTCTGTTCTGTTTTTATTTTATTTTTTTCTTTTCTTTTTTGCAGAGGAAGAATAATCGCATAATCTCTGATTCTAGAATGGAAGAGTTGAGTTCTCATTCTTTTCTATTAAATCCTCTTTACATTGGCTGATCATCTATCTTCTCTATTGTTTTCAGGAACTAGGTAGGATTTGTGAACTAGGAAATGTGAAATAGTTCATGGAAGATAAGTTTGTTATAAGGGTGCAAAAGGGTATTGTAAGATGGTTAACATTGGGTAGGCTTAAGGCTAATTTGGCTAGTGCAACATTTTATTCTCATTTTTGTAAAATAAATGTAGTTATCTTGTCTCGAATAGACTACAAGACCCAAGTTTATATCTCCTCACTTGATGTCACCCTCGTGATTGACCAAAAGAAAAACAATGGGACTAACAACGACTTGAAATACGCTGAAGAAAAAGTTGAGTCTCGTAGGACCCGGAGTTACGTATAAACTCTCCAAAGAAAGGAAAGGCTCAAATCTTACCAGGTTCGATCTCTACAAATGTCCATCTAATTATATGAAAATCTATTTCCCTTTTGATAAAAACTACACAAGTGACTAAAGTGCATAGAAGTTCTACTACTAAAAGCTCATAGAATAATGTAAATTATTATATTTATACACTAACTATCTAAACTTCACAACTTGCCTTTATTATTCAAAAATTTCTATGAACAGATGCTATAAGAGACAATTTCATCATAGACAGGGTACTTAAAAAAACAAATAAATTATACAAAATTTTAAAAAATAACATGGGTTTTGCTTGCAATAATCCCCACCCCCAAACAGAAACTAACTTTGTCCTCAAAGTTGTACTACATCAGTATTATTTCAAACAAAGAGTTAATATTCAGAAAGAAAGATAATGCAAACATTATTCAATTTCAGATTTTTTTGTAGAGTGACAACTCGCCACTCCTTGGACTGTAACAGATGGCAACTTGCCATCTGCACAACCTTAATTTTTTACTTTTTATTTTCTTTTCATATATATATATATTTAATAGTGGAAAGTCAGTGTTTTAACAAATCAACAGTAAAATTTGTTTCCAAAGACAATATGTTTGAGCTAAATTCAACATGATATTTCGGGAAAACATACCCACCCTCCAAAAAATATTGGCATTGTCCTCAATGCTTTAAATTGGAACCAGATTTTACCAAACAAAAACTGAATTTTTTATTTCACTAAGCATTGCCACGTCAGAAGTTTAATAAATAAAATACAATCACTAGGTTGCCTCATAGGAGTGCTAAGTTAACGTCTTCAGCCAGACAGGATGGGATGAAATTTCACCCCATAAAAATGGGTCATTTAAGGTCAGATTCCCAAGACCCAAAGACGAACACCTAAAAATAGGTGTGAAACAAGAACAAAGAACCTAATCTAAGTAGACAGGGTCTTGAAGTTCGATGGTTTCAATATGAGAGGTTTCTAATTCGCGAAAGTGCTTTAGGCGTTGGCCATTAACTTGAAATCTTCTCTCATCAGTCGGATCTTTGATTGTAATGGCACCATATGAAGTGACCGACTCAACGATAAATGGTCCAGACCAACGTGACTTAAGCTTGCCAGGAAAGATGTGAAGCCGAGAATTATAAAGCAAGACTTTTTGGCCAGGTTCAAAATCTTTCCGAAGAATACTTTGATCATGGATCCATTTCATTTTCTCCTTATATTTCTTGGATAAATCATACGCATCATTCCTAAGCTCTTCAAGCTCGTTCAATTGAAGCTTACGTTGCTTACCAGCAAGGTTAATGTCAAAATTAAGGCTTTTAATTGCCCAATAAACCTTATGCTCTAGCTCAACTGGAAGATGACAAGGTTTACCATAAACCAAACGATGAGGGGACATGCCAATAACAGTTTTGAATGTTGTGCGATATGCCCAAAGAGAATTTGGCAGTCTTAAAGACCAGTCTGTCCGACTAGTGTTAACTGTCTTTTCCACGATTTGTTTGATCTGACGGTTCGAAACCTCTACTTGACCACTAGTTTGCGGGTGATATGCCGAAGCTACCTTATGTGTGACACCATACTTTTTCATTAGTAACGCAAAATTGCGATTACAAAAGTGAGTACCATTGTCATTAATGATTGCCTTGGGTGTACTGAAACAAGTGAAGATGTATTCTTTAAGAAAGTCAATCACGACTTTATTGTCATTGGTTCGACAGGGAATAGCTTCAAGCCATTTGGAAACATAGTCGACCGCGAGAAGAATGTAGTAATAACCATGGGACATTGGGAATGTGCCCATAAAGTCTATACCCCAAAAATCAAAAATCTCAACGATAAGAATTGGGGTTAATGGCATCATTTGCTTGCGAGACATGCGCCCGAGTTGTTGGCATTTAGCACATGCTTGGCAATAAACATGAGCATCTCGAAACAAGGTGGGCCAATAGAAACCACATTGTAATACCTTCTCAGTTGTCTTCTTGGTACTGAAATGTCCTCCACAAGCTTGGTCATGGCAGAACGACAAGATGCTTAATTATTCTTCTTTCGGAACACACCGACGAATTATCTGATCAGGACAATACTTGAAAAGATATGGATCATCCCAAAGTAGTAACGGACATTAGAGAAGAACTTCGATTTATCTTGCTTATTCCAATTACCAGGAATCTTTTCTGTGACCAAGTAGTTAACAATGTCCGCAAACCAAGGAGAATGGTCAACTGCAAAGAGAAGCTCGTCCGGGAATGAATCGGCTATTTCTTCAGAGTTCCTTTCTTATCATGAATTTCTAGATCGAATTCTTGTAACAAAAGGATCCAACAGATTAACCTTTGTTTGGTCTCTTTCTTCGTGAGAACATATTTGAGTGTTGTATAATCGGTGAAAATGATAGTGTGAGTTCCAAGAAGATAAGAACGAAACTTATCAAGAGCTAAAACAACTGCAAGCAATTCTTTTTCGGTGGTGGTATAATTCCTTTGAGCATCATTCAAAGTCTTGCTTGCATAGTAAATGGCACGAGGTTTGCTCTCCTTCCTTTGGCCAAGAACTGCCCCAATGGCAAAATCTGAGGCGTCACACATCAACTCGAATGGTTGAGACCAATCAGGCGGTTGAATGATGGGGGCTGAGGTTAAAACGGCTTTCAAGGTTTCAAAAGCCGTGACACAAGCTTCATCGAATATAAATGGTGCATCCTTAGTTAACAAATTTGTCAAAGGACGAGCTAACTTGGAAAAATCTTTGATGAAACGCCTATAGAAACCAGCATGCCCAAGAAACGCACGAATATCCTTAATAGATTTAGGAATTGGAAGGGTAGATATAAGATCAATCTTTGCTTTGTCCACTTCAATTCCTTTGTTGGAAACAATGTGACCAAGGACTATTCCTTTTTGAACCATAAAGTGACACTTCTCCCAGTTAAGAACAAGTTTCTTCTCCTTACAATGTTTAAGCACGAGTGCGAGATTAGAGAGACATTGGTCGAATGTCGGTCCATGGATTGAGAAATCATCCATAAAAACCTCCATAAAACGCTCAACCATATCACTAAAGATGTGAAGCATGCAACGCTGAAAAGATGCAGGTGCATTACATAGACCAAAAGGCATGCGAGAATAACCGAACGTGCCAAAAGGGCACGTGAAAGTTGTTTTCTCCTGGTTTTCGGGAGCGATAGGAATCTGGCTGTAACCAGAATAGCCATCTAGGAAGCAATAATATGCATGACCAGCAAGTCTTTCAAGCATTTGATCTATGAACGGAAGAGGGAAATGGTCCTTTCGGGTCACGGTATTTCACTTTCGATAGTCAATACAAACCCTCCATTTTGTAGGCACACACATTGGTACGGACTCTCCAGCATCAATTGTTAAGATAGTGAGTCCAGCTTTCTTTGGCACTACATGAATTGGACTTACCCAAGCGCTATCAGAGATTGGATAGATTATCCCGGAATCTAGCAACTTCAGAATTTCAGCTCGAACAACTTCTTGCATGGTAGGATTTAATCGACGTTGTGGCTCACGAGACATTTTTGCATCATCCTCAAGATGAATACGATGAGAACAAACAGAAGGATCAATCCCTTTGATATCTGTAAGAGACCATCCAATAGCTTCCCGATGTTCCCTTATGGTTTTAACAAGTTGTTCTTCTTGTTCCACACTCAAGGAAGAAGAAATTATGACAGGGTGACTACCGTCAGGATCCAATTGAGCATACTTAAGCTCCGTGGGAAGAGGTTTCAGATCCAAACTAGGAGGTTCAGGTGTCATTGCCTCGACAGGATTTTCCACTTCAATTGAATGAACAAGAAGAGAAATGGGAATGGGATCATCGGGTATAGGATCAAAGATGCGTACAGATTCAAGAAGAGCCTTAACTTCATCTATTGATGCATCTATATCAAAATCTGATGTCGATTGAGTGAAGATTTTTGGATCGAGTCCCCAGGAAAGGTATTATGAATCATTTCGGGTATCAAAGTATCAAGGAAACATGCTTCTTCAATGGTGGAAACATCTATTGGTTGTTGCATGGTCCTAAACACATTGAGCTCCTCCTTGTCTGTTCCAAAAGAGAGAACCATCGAACCATTTCGGCAGTTGATAAGAGCATCAGCAGTGGCTAAGAAAGGACGACCCAAGATGATTGGTACGGAATTGTCGGACGATGCTTCAGTATAAAGTACAACAAAATCCACCGAATAAAAGAAATTTGCCACTTTAACAAGCACATCTTCCACGATCCCTCTAGGAGTCTTTAGTGATCGATCAACAAGTTGCAGTGATATGGTGGTGGGTTTCAAATGTTGTAGTCCCAATTGGACGTACAAGGCATAAGGTAAAAGATTCACACTTGCACCTAAATTAAGCAATGCGGAACCTGTGAAAGAATCGCCTAGTTTACACTCAATAGTAGGTCGACCAGGATCCTTGTACTTAACCACCCCATTGTGTTGAACTAATGAAGTGAATTGTTTGGTGACAAAGAGTTCTTTCCTAACATTCGCTCTTCGCTTCACAGTGCATAACTCCTTCAAAATCTTGGCATACGAAGGAATTTGATTAATGACAGTTAGGAATGGTATATTGATGTGTATACTCTTTAATAAATCTACCACTTCCTCGTACTTCGACTCTATTTGATTCCTATGTAACCTTTCGGGGAAAGGTGCATTAGGAACAATGGGAGAGTCATTCTTCTTCTTAAAAGCAGATGCAGTTGGATCCGGGGTGCTCTTCGAAGTATCGATACCTTCATCTGTACGCTCTTCGTCAGATTGCACATTTGGCATTGTGACTTTGTTGTCAACTACTTTTCCTGACCTCAAGGTTGTCATTGCTTGAACATCTTCCTTTTCTTTAGAGAGTCCCGCATGAAAATCACCGACAACATTAACTTCTTGACCCTTGGGATTAGGTACCGCCTGGCTAGGAAATTTTCCTTTTTCGCGCTCCTGTGCAAGGGACCTTTCTAATTCTCGAATATGTTGCTCTTGTTGGTGTTCCTTCTGCATAAGCTGATACACCATGGATTCCAAGCTCGATGAGGCTTGTGGTTGAGCGGATGGCTGAGAAGTAGGAACAAGATCTCGAGAGTTACTCCGGGGTTGGAAGTTTTGTGAGGGTTGCGAAACTGGAACAAGTTGTTGAGATGGGAAATGTTTAGATGGAGCTTGTCCGAACCTATTCTGTTGGAATTGGTTAGTTGGAGGATGCGCCGAACGATTTTGGTACCCTGGAGGTGCTGCTTGATTCACTGGTTGGTCATTCCTCCATCGAAAGTTTGGATTCGTTTTCCAATCAGGGTTGTAGGTGTTGCTAAATGCACCTGGTCCGGGTTTAAGAAAAGAATTGAATGCACATGCTTCCTTTTCAACCATCTCTACTGGCATGTAAGGACAAGTGATGGATGTGTGGTCAGAATTGAAACACACAGAACACGATTGATCAGCTTCACTCACACTCATGACGGGCTTGCTAGGTTTTCTTATCTCACAAACCAAAGTTTGTAATGTGTTGGTGATCGATCGAAGAATATCCTTAGTATCATCTGATTCACTCTTGACTGCACAAAAGCTTCCTGACTTGGGTGCAGGCGTACCTCGATCAAACTCCGAAGAACTATGCCATTGTTGGGATCTTCACCTAACTTGGTCAAGAATCCTTTAGCTACACTTGGTGTAAGATTCAAGAATTCTCCTTTGTGCATTGATTGAATCATGCCACGAGAGCTATTGCCCAGACCATGGTAGAAACTATATACCAAAGTTCTATCATCTAATTGATGGTGGGGACACTTCAAAAGCAGGTCAGAAAAACGTTCCCATGCCTCGTGGAATTCTTCATTTGGTTTTTGTTGAAAGTTCAAAATAGAGTTTGTAATCTGACTTGTTTTAGACATTGGATAGAATTTGGACAAGAATTTATCATACAGTTGATCCCAACTGGTTATGGAATTGGCAGGAAGGGAGTGAAGCCATATAATAGCTTTATCATGGAGTGAGAAAGGAAATAAACGAAGTCTAACTCCTTCGTCATTTAAATGTTTCTCTCTAAATGTGGAACAAACACTCGAGAATCTAGAAACATTAGAGTAAGGGTTCTCGCGCTCCAACCCATGGAAACTAGGAAGCATGTTGATAATTTGGGGTTGGATGCGGAATTCAGTTGCATCATTTCCAAGAAATACAATGCAAGAAGGAGGTCCTGCCGCTAGCGGCGCAAAGTAGTCCTTAAGAGGTGTTTCGGCCATACTTGGTGGACTAGGTTCGTTAATCGAAATTTGTTCAAACAAGGTGGCTAAGTCCTCTACAATGTTCTCAGATGACAGTCCAAGTAATTTCTTACCAGTCCGCAAGATCATACTGAGAAACTACAAATAGTGCTAATATACCAATTGAATATTCAACCAAACAAACAATATGCAGAAAGTAAAGAACACACAGAAGTTTTAACGTGGTAAAACCCAATAAGGGAAACGTCCACGGTTGTCCTCACGACAACAAATAATCCACTAGATGAAAAGAGATTTACAAACCTATCAACTACCTGCACTCACTGCGAGTTGATACTCCTGGTTATCTCTAACACCTTGACTTCACCAGAGCACCTTGATGTACGCACAAGACACTCGACTTCTTGATAAACCCACAAGAAGACTCGAAGCCGAAATCACAATACCACTCTTTGAATCACAAAGTTATGAATTGGGAAAAGGGGGAAGAAGGGAATTGAGTTCAATAGCCACAAACACTTTCAATACCAAAACCTACACCAAAACTTCACACCTAGAAACACAGTAGACGGCCAAAGAACTGTCTTCTCAAGTGGAAGAGAAACCCTATATAGACTTAGGGTTGGAAACCAAGAGAAATGGATCAAAACGTGAAAAGCCCATATTGGACGTACGTACGTCGATATGACGTTCGTACGTCTCCACACGAAAACACGCTGCTGCCTACTTGGACGTACGAACGTCCTAAACAGGTACGTACGTCCAGACACGAAAACACGTTGCTGCCTACTTGGACGTACGAACGTCCTAAACAGGTACGTACGTCCAGACACGAAAACACGTTGCTGACTAACGAAGCGTACGTACGTCCTTAAGAGGTACGTACGTCCAGACCCAATTTATTACTCTGGACACACAACGCGAAATCAAAGACACGGGACGACACGCGTACAACAAGGATTTCTTAACAATGAACTCAAGGCGAAATAACCACGGACACTTTGTCACAAAATTGATGTCAAACCACTTAATGCCGGTTTCAATCTCCCCCTTTGACATTGATTTTGTGACAAAAACCTATGACTCTAATGGCACTTATAAGACGTGCTTACAAACCCAAACCATGGCATTTATAAATCATGCCTACAAAATCACTCAAGGTAGAACACATACCAAATCACCAATTCTTGATATCCAGCTTGATCAAGACACTTCAACCATCAGAGATCGAACGGAAGTAACTAAGAATTTTTCGAAGTAACAAAGTTCCTTCGAGCAACTCCCCATACTTCATGAGCTCATGAATTTTGACACTTGAGCTCCCCCATAACTGCACAATCTTCTAAAAACATCAACACGTTCACTCCCCCATACTTGTAGCATACCTGAAACATGACCCAAGAATACCCTAACAACAAATAGACAAATGTTAGTATTAGAGTCATAAATCTCCCCCTTTTTGTCACAACAAGTGAACCAACAATAATATCCAGACTAACCAATAAACACAAATAACCAGAAAGAGAAACAAAACCAAATAATTAAGACAGAACAGATAAAAAAAAAAATTCCTATCCCAACTCTTAAGATTAACGAAAGCAACTTCGAACCAAACTTAATAATTCATCAACATAAAAGAAACATAAAAAGAATTAAGCTAACGAATTCGAAAAACTCGTTCCCAATGGCCAAGAGGAAACTGAGAGAAGTAAGCTTCCGCACGAGCCGAAGGTCTATTCCACCGAGCTATCACATGCTTATCAAAATCCTCCAGCCATTCGCTCGTACAAAACAACTCCTCAATTCTGCTGTCCAAGCCACAGTCGGTAAGAGGAGCAGCAAGCCCTGGAACCTTCGGGTATCCAACCAACTCCAAGATGTGATTTTGAAGATGACCCGGTAGTCTCTCCCAATGATTGACATGAACTAAACATGGATTAAGGAAAGGTTTATGAATATAGTCATACCCATGGGGAACACGACACAAACGACAAACCTTTGCATTGTTTTTGTACTCCATCACCATAAACGACACATAACCAACAGCCGGAACAAAAAACCCCATGAAGTTCATACTCTGCCATTGAGTAATTCTGAAGAGCAAAAAGAAAAAACTAGAGGGAGGTAAGAGAGCACAATATGAGAAAAAGAAGAGAGAACTGCCCTATATATAGAAAATCAAAATCAACCCCAACATGGGCCCAAGGGAAGGGTCCATTACCTAATTAGCAAGAATTTACTGCAACACAGAAAGATTCTAGAACTAACTTTAAAATGGCAATATCCAATAACATGCACACTTCCAAAGATAGAAGCAGACCGATATAACAAGCAAAAAGAAGAAGAAAAAAATATGTTAAGTACAAGAGTATGAAGAGTAAACCCAAACAAGAACTACTCGGACTCCGAGTCATCACCACTGTGTTCACCATCACCCTCTTCCTCACTCTCTCCAACAGAGTCATCACCATCACTGTCACCGGGACCTGGAGGTGCCTCTTCCGGAAATGAAGGCAAGTCAATGGGAGTGAAGTCCAGCTGTAGGTGATGCATCTGGGCGACATTCATCCTGTGAATATCACGCAGCATAGCATCATGCTGAGAGAGAATGACTTCAACACGATCTATCCGAGTACCCATGTGATCTTGGCGACGTCGAATAGAAGAAACCCGAGCGTCAACTGCTGCAACCGCCCGATTTCCCCTAGCCGGGGCTGAGACGGGGCATCCAGGGGTCAGAGCCTGATCAAAGTCATCATCACGAACAAGAGCCCGGCCTCCCCAGATTAGGTGGTGTGTCAGACGCGCACCCACAGACTCAAAAGCAGCCTTTCTAGACTGGCAGCCCTTCTTGATGGCATTGACCCAGTCATGGCCAACAAAACTAGGAGGGCTCACGTCCACATATCGTCCCTGAAATCCCAAGTGCTTAAGAATGGTCATTATAAAACTAGGGAAAGGAAGAGTACCCTTAGTAGCATCGATTTGAAGCATCCGTGTGTAGATGACTTCAGAGAGATGGAGATGGTGCACCGACATACAAACTATCAATTTGATCATGTCGTCGGTCATGATGATCTTGTTGCCTTTGGTGGGGTAGATGTTGGAATGAGCAACCATATGCAGAAGGATGGCACTGTAGAATTTGGCGTGGTATCTCTCCGTGACACCATCGATGAACATTCTTTGTACTTGATCGACAAAATCAATTTGAATTTCCTCCGGAATGGGCCACCTAACATGAATGCCATCTTCAGAGAGAAGATCATTATCAATTCCCAATGCCTCACGAATCACCTTTGGAGAGATAGTGTACCTCCGACCCTCAATCAAAACAGAGAAACTCGAGCGATTTTGGGAAGGTGTCTTTGTCTCATAAAAGGCAATCGTGTGCTCAACCGAGTACTTGGTGATTGGTTGAGCCACCCTTAGCCAATTCCGAGTCTCAAAGAAGAGGGTTCTGTCGCCGAGTTGAGAAGCCCCCAGAGGAGTGGCAGCGATCTCTCTCAAGTCGAAGAACCGCTCCGGAACAATGGCTTTTGCTCGAGGATGAGCACCAAGAGATGTGGGGTGAGTCGACACGCCCGGAGTGGAACCTCTACCCCTAGGAGCACGAGAAGAGGATGCCGTGGTGGAGGGAGTGGTGCGTGCGCGCTTAGATGCCATTGTCTACACAAACACAACAGCAAACAACTCAAAAATGTAAGAGAAGTGACTTAAAAACCAACAACAAACTCATTGAGGCATTTAATCAAACACTTGGTGTGCAGAAACAGAACACATGCTCTCGACAACATTGAAGCAATGGTAAACCCCCAAAGACAATAATAACAACCATAACCAACAACAAAAATAGGAACCAATCCTCAAGGTTGTCCAAAACTAAAAATAATGTGAATTCAAGTATCGAAACATCAAATCCCATGAAGTCATGTTAAAAGCATACAACCTTAACTACCAAACTATCAATCAAAACCAGAAATCAACAAGAACATCACAATTGTAGAAGGAAAGATCATAAGACAAACTTACAAGAGAGTGATTGAGGATGACCAACAAGATTCACCAACCAACACACGGAACCAACACAACGACAAACACCACTATGGAAGAACAGCACAAATCCAATAGGAAAAGAGCAAGAAGAGGGTCGACAAGAATAAATGAGAGAGAAAGAAAGGGAAGAGCAAGAAAAATCGTTATGTTCGTGCAAGAGTGAATAGAGAGCACGTTTTGAATGTAACAGTTGGCCTTTGGTTTAACAAAAGTTGAATTTAAACAACAAATGGGCCGGACTGTTTCAGGAACGTACGTACGTTCTAGAAACGTTCGAACGTCGGGACCCCAAAAAAAACATCTGCCAAACACTACGTTCGTACATCGTAGGGACGTTCGTACGTTGCAAAAAGATCTGTCCCCCTCCACGTACGAACGTCTTCAAGGCGTACGTACGAACCCCTTTTTTTTTTTTTTTTTTTTTGTTTAAAAAAAGAAAGAAAAAAAAACCCGAGAAACCATCCAAACAGCCAGATAATAAACCAAATCACGACCAAAGACAAGCATTGATAGACATCACAAGAAAAATTTCTACTTATTGTAGGGATTCCAATTTTAGAAAAATTACAAGTGAAGCAAATCTCAACCATAAGTAAATGCAAAACCGAAGAACGACATCATACACCAAGTCATGATACTTCCTAGAATAATGCAAACATGCAGAAGAAACGGACAGACACAAATCCACCTCCAGAACCAAAAGGATAACCATGATCATGAATATATGGAAATGCACGTGCAACTACACCAATGTGAACGTTACCCGGATCACAACGAAACCAAGAAGGCACAGAATATTGTTTTTCTTCCTGTTGCACCACCAGACAAGAGTGAAAGTCACCTATAATTTCATTTTTTTTTTTTTTTGTCTGTAAGACCATTTAAAACAAATGCCATTCCCGTGTGGGAGTATATAACAACTCCATCTTTTACCAGAACACGAGGGTAGGGTGTAGCCTACATCTTTTCGGCAAAACACACTCAAGAAGTGCAATACCATGATAACGTGCAACACAAGAACTAACATCTCTTGAGTGCATCCATCAGAGCATGACCCTCACAGCCCCAACGGGTTCTTAGCCAAATGAGTATGCTCTCAAGACATTCAAATGGCTGGGGATTTTGTGAGTCATTGACCACTTACAAGAGGTATATAACCATGAACGACAATGATGACCATGAAGGAAAACCATACAATGCTGGAGATAAACAGAAAATTCAAAATGACAATCCAACTATATGTAACTGCATCATGTAGAAACAACCAAGACAGAGAGAGTATGATGTAACCCTACGACACTGCATGACCAAATACAGTTGAGAACGCCAAACAAGAACCATTTGTAAGAGGAATCCACACAATAGAGAAAGTAGTATGTCCCCAATACCAACAATAATAACAAAATTAACCAAACCTAAACATCCTAAACACGACCAGTTCCAACGGACACATTAGGTATATAAATGCGGAAGGGGTGTAGTGACAATAAAACAGTTATCAGATGAGCGACTACCAGTTAACACTAAAACATGATTTGAATCAAAAACATCACACTTATCATCCTCAAACACAACCTTAAACTTAGCATCACATAACTGACTAATACTCAATAAATTGGACTTAAGGCCCTTAACAAAAAGAAGCTCATGACTATTGAGCGATCCAACCTCAGAAAAGTTACCTTTACCCGCAACCGGAAGCATTTTACCATTTCCAAAACTAACCTTACCTCCATACCCAAGAGTCAGATTATCAATTAGAGTCTTATCACCTGTCATATGACGCGAACAACCACTATCAAGGTACCATGATGAAGGTATTGGTTCAACCAAACGAGCCATGTGAGACACAATCTTCCTGGACACATCCATACTCCTATCCCAGAAATGTGGTGGTGGAGTAGGCATGGGTGTTGCTTGAGGGCGATTCCCATAAGGAGAGGTTCTGGGTAATCCCCACGGAGCATAACCATTCCACATGTATGGAGCCTGCATGGAGAAGGTGGAGGACTTGTTCCAATATGAGTTACCTGCAAAAGAATGACGGTGAGCAGGATACAAATTATTCCAACAAAAAGCAGACGTGTGACCCATGCGACCACAGGTTAGACATTTAAAGCCTTTATGTCTAGAATTCCTTTTTGGAACATGCTTCACATGAGTACCCTTGGTTGGTGAAACCACACCAGACACCTGCACAGTAGCCGGAACAGCAACACCTGTAGGTCGGACAAAAGTAGTACGAGAGGTGCTAGCAGTAGAAACAGGAACAGATGTGTCATAACCTAAACCAGATTTATCCGAATGGGATTTACCAATTCCCAGCAGAGAGTTTAGATTATCACTAGCTTTACCAAACCCAACCAATTGTTTGTTAGCAGCAAACAACTCAGCTTTTACTTTCTCATGTTCCAATACAAGAGATCGATACCGTGTCTCCAAATCATTATTCAGTTTTTCCAGAGTGGCAATACGCACTTGGAAATCTTCCTTTTCCTTCACAAATTCTTCCTTCAACATGTTGGAGTCACCTGCAAGATTACATATATCCTGCCCAAGACTATCTACCTGTTCCTGCAAGACGGTGTTAGTCTTTTCAAGCAACTTTACTTGTTGCATGGAAAACTTATACATATCACATAATTCACTAGTAGTAGCATGCACACCAGAATCAGAAACATTAATATCATCAGTAGAGGATACAATACCTCCTGGATGCTCATCCAGGGATGCACTGAAGACCACATAGTTGGAGACAACATTTGAGGAATTTCCATCCTCATCTTCATCTGAATCATCCCACGTCACCGTGAGGTTTGCTTTGGAATCATCACCAGGTTTGCGATCCACCTTCTTGTCACATTCATTAGCAAAATGCCCGTATTCACGACACTTGTAACATTGGACATCTTTACGATCAACTCGAGCTCTTCTTCCATCCACAGAAAATCTCTCAAAACCACGACTCCTAGGAGCATTTGAAGTGTCAGGAAATCGCTTTCGAGGGTCTCGATTCTGTTGATATCTCAGAATCTTCTGAAAGCTTCGTGACAGAAACGCATAGTTATCATCCACAGTCTGTCCTTCATCATCAGAAAGTTCTGTGGAAGTTTCTTTAGACGATGTAGCCTTGAATGCCACAGACTTGTTCTTCAACGGTTCTTCCAAGGCCTGTTCCATCTCACATGTCCGTAGTTTCCCAGCAAGTGTCTCAATGGACATGTTCTTGATCACATTACTCTCAGTGATGGCATCCTTACGTGAACGAAACCGAGGAGGCAAGGCACGCAATATCTTACGTACCACCTGAGTGTCAGTATATGCATGACCAATAGCAGCACTACAGTTTATGATGTCTTGGAGACGGATAAAGAAGTCATCAAAAGTCTCAGAATTATCCATCCGTAGATTTTCAAACTGAGAAGTTAACAGTTCTAACTTGCTTTCTTTGACAGTTTCATCACCTTCATGTGTACAGATAAGTCTGTTCCATGCATCTTTAGCCTCTTCACAGCCTTGCACACGACGAAACTCACTGGCATTTAATGCCATGAAAATAGCATTGAGTGCCTTGTTGTTGTAATTTGCCAACAACTTTTGTTCAGGCGTCCACTTTTCACGTGGCGTCAGTGATGTAACAGCAGCATCATCAGTACCTGTAGTAGTAATTGGTTCTTTCCACCCTGTGACAACAGAAAGCCAAACTTCTTCTCCTAATGCTTGGAGATAAGCTCGCATCCTTACTTTCCAATGACCAAAGTCTTTTCCACTAAATTGTGGAGGAAGACTTGAAGTAGCAAACTTGTTGGATTCCATAACGCACTAATGATCGATAGCGTGAGCCTTTACGCTCCTTAACCAGCCCCCAGCGACTGATACCAATTGAGAAACTACAAATAGTGCTAATATACCAATTGAATATTCAACCAAACAAACAATATGCAGAAAGTAAAGAACACACAGAAGTTTTAACGTGGTAAAACCCAATAAGGGAAACGTCCACGGTTGTCCTCACGACAACAAATAATCCACTAGATGAAAAGAGATTTACAAACCTATCAACTACCTGCACTCACTGCGAGTTGATACTCCTGGTTATCTCTAACACCTTGACTTCACCAGAGCACCTTGATGTACGCACAAGACACTCGACTTCTTGATAAACCCACAAGAAGACTCGAAGCCGAAATCACAATACCACTCTTTGAATCACAAAGTTATGAATTGGGAAAAGGGGGAAGAAGGGAATTGAGTTCAATAGCCACAAACACTTTCAATACCAAAACCTACACCAAAACTTCACACCTAGAAACACAGTAGACGGCCAAAGAACTGTCTTCTCAAGTGGAAGAGAAACCCTATATAGACTTAGGGTTGGAAACCAAGAGAAATGGATCAAAACGTGAAAAGCCCATATTGGACGTACGTACGTCGATATGACGTTCGTACGTCTCCACACGAAAACACGCTGCTGCCTACTTGGACGTACGAACGTCCTAAACAGGTACGTACGTCCAGACACGAAAACACGTTGCTGCCTACTTGGACGTACGAACGTCCTAAACAGGTACGTACGTCCAGACACGAAAACACGTTGCTGACTAACGAAGCGTACGTACGTCCTTAAGAGGTACGTACGTCCAGACCCAATTTATTACTCTGGACACACAACGCGAAATCAAAGACACGGGACGACACGCGTACAACAAGGATTTCTTAACAATGAACTCAAGGCGAAATAACCACGGACACTTTGTCACAAAATTGATGTCAAACCACTTAATGCCGGTTTCACATACAAAAGGGTTCTGACTAAATTATACTAGCTAATGACTACCTACACATGCAATTTCAACTAACTGATAAAAAATTCTAAACATGCAATATCTATTGAATTAAAACAAATTCCTACACATGCAAAATATCTAAATTAATTAATAACTATATGACTCAAAACAAATTCCGGTACACAAGCAAATATCCAATTGCAAGTATATATCCAAAGCATATAGTATCACAAAAGTAAATTCTCTGGCTGTAGATTCGAGAATTGCTTAGAGAGACTTATTGGACCTGAGTTTTGTTTTAAACTCAATGCAAGAAATGCAAAATATTACTGAAAGTTGCTCCCTAGATGCTTCCTGGAACTGGCAACTCGCTACTTCTGAGTGTGGAGTAGGTGGCTACTAGCTGGTGCGGCAGACAAGTACTGAAGATTTTTTTCGAGTGGCTACTGGCCACCTCTAAACCTGTCACTGGTGGCTAGTTACTACTTGCAAAAAAAACTATCTGGGTACTCTGCTACTGACTTACTGTAACTACCAAAATATGGACTCAGAAACAGACTAATACAGAAAAGCAGTGCACGATACACAGAGAACAATTAATTCTAGTGCGAAAATGCAAAATGAACTACTAATTATGCAAATGAAAAAGAGAGTAGGGTGGGAGGGAGAAAATGGGATAGATTGTTCAAAACAGTAATTTAAATGTTGGTGATGACTCCGTTTTCTTCAAAGCGGCAACGACGCCATTTTGATTCTCACATTTTTGCGTTTTTAATATGAAATGCAATGTCGTTAAGGCGAAGAATGCAAAAACTTTTTCTCTCCTAAAATAATAGGTAGTATAGTGATGAGAAATGTGTCAATCCACTCGAATGAAGAATGAAGTCAATGAAAAACCAACAATTAAAACTAAATGCTTGAACACATTGGAGAGAATATTTTGTTGAATTTGGAATTGAATAAAATAAAAATAATTGATTAAACTAATTTAAACAAGACAATTAAATTGAGATTGATATGAAGAGAACTAGACAAGAAGTGAATAGAAGATTGAATCCACTTTCGAGATTTTTCTCTAAAATACAAAGCAATTCATTTAATTCCATACTTATTAAATCTATCTCTATCCCTATATCATAGATTTAATCACCTTGAATCTAACTTTATCTATCCCTATATCAAGGTTAGATTCAAGGGCCTCTAATTTGTCTCCCTTTGACAGTCGAATCTCTATCCCTATATCATTCAAGTGAAAGAGATTGACAAATTATAAACAAAGATAAATTACTTGTCAATCTCTATCCCTATATCATTGACATGTAAACTAGTATAATTGAGGGTAATGAGTCCTCTAGATGTTGGGAAATCCCTTTCTCCATTAGACATAGAATACAGGAGGAAAAGAATTGATGACAAATATAATTAAACTTTTAAGCACATCAATTCTACTCATTACTAATGGAATTAAATCAACTACTTCAACATGAAAATCTCATCTCAGAAGCTTCATCAATCCCCTATAGGGATTTAAGCTTCCATCCTTGATGAAGACATCACCATAGAATAAAAGGAAAAAATTAACATTACAAAAATAATAGAAATGGAAGATGAAACAATTATTATTAATGGAAGATGAAGAAGATAATCAAGTTGCAAAGAATTTTCTGAACTTTCCAAAGAATGAAAGTTACCTAATGAGAGAACAACTCTCATTTTTTATCTGAAACATAAGAGGGAAAATACAATTCAAATTTTGAATTCCTTCAGAGCTTAATTTTCTCCACTGATAATGTGAATTAGGTTCTGACTTCTTCTTCTGAATGTATCTGGCTGCTTGTACAGAAAAGTTCATCCCTTGAATCTCTGCCAAGGTGGCGACTGGTCACTTTCCATGTGCAACTGACTGGCGAGTAGCCACTGATGACGTTAGCAATAATTGTACTTGTTCACATTGCCTTTTAGCCTTGTATTTTCACCCATTTTCCTATTGTTTCTTGACATATTGCACATATTTAAATGAATTCCATAATTTGACCATCAATTCCTGAAACATCACTTAAAATATGCAAAATACATTATTTAATCATATTTGTGAAGACAATCAATATGTTATTTGGGGCAATAAAAGACAGTTTTGGGTGCTTATCAGTCGTCCCGTGTATTCTTTCTCTTTTCTCAAGTCTGTCAGTATGTTGTTCGGTATAGTACGTACGTACCTAGTTAGGACGTACGTTCGTAGGGTTGGGCAGAACTTTTCTTTGGTGTTAGGACGTACGTACCTAGTTAGGACGTACGTACGTCGAGTTCAACAGATCACTTTTTCGTTCAGGGACGTACGTACCTAGTTAGGGCGTATGTACGTTGTCGTGTGTTTTTCATGTTTCGGCCCATTTTCTCTCTTTTCCAAAACCCTAACTATATATGGTTGTTCAACCAAAGAACAAAGCAGTTCTTTGGCTGTCCAATTCAAGTCTTCTTCTTGAGTTAGTTTAGTTTTGTGTTTTGGTGATTGAACTCATTCTTTCCTTCCGGCCCATTCATCTTATTCTTCCTTATTGATTATTGAGATCGGCTTCGAGACTTTTTGTGTGTTCATCAAGAAGTCAAGTGTCTTATGCGTACATCAAGGTATTCTGGTGAATTCAAGGTGTTAGAGATAACCAGTAGTGTCAACTCGCAGTGATTGCAGGTAGTTGATAGGTTTGTACATCTCTTTTAATCTAATGGATTTATTTGTTGTCGCGAGAACAACCGTGGGCGTTTCCCATATTGGGTTTTACCACGTTAAAAATATCGCTTGTTCATTTACTTTTTGTTCATTGATTTGTTTGTTTGATTAGTTGTGATTGTGGTAATAGCACTGTTTGTGGAGTTTCAATTGGTATCAATCGCAGGGCGCTAGTTATAGAGCGTAATGGCTCACACGCAGATCCGTTAAGTGTTATGTCTTACTCTAGGTTATTTTTTACTTCACTTGTGGCTCGATTGTCTGATGAGCAATCGACTTGTAGTCAATATTGCTCTAGTGATGGTGATAAGGAATTAATTCTTGTTGAGAATGATGATTGGGTTACTCTCTATCGTTTTTCTAGGAAGGAATGTCTACGGTTGGAAGCGACGAGTAGTATTCTTCAAGAGAGACTTGATTCACTATCTTGTAGCTCATCCTCCATTTTAGCTTTGGATAAGGAGATTGATTCTTGGCGTATTGAAAAAGTTAAATTGTTAAGCAATCTCGCGGCTCTTGAACATGACAATGTTGAATGGGAAGCTCGGTGTAGGATCTTGACTAGTGAATTAGAGGATGTTAAAAAAAGGAACTTTTTCGTCTCAAGTCCTCTGTAAGTTACAATGGGCTGTCATCTCCTGAACTGCCGCCATTACTACCCACTCCAACCAAAGTTGGGTGGCTCTCCAACCAAAGCTGTGGTGGGCACTCGAAATAAATGGAAACCTTTTCGACGGGCTCTTCGGCAGAGTCGTAGACGTGGACTAGTTTGTTTCTTGTGTCGTCAGCCTGGACATTGGGCTTCTTAGTGTGATGTGAATAATCTTGTATCTTATTCCTGGACATCTCCTTCACATCTGTCACATTTTTATCCACCTTTCCAATATTCATCTTATTCTTGTTTGTGTAGTTTTGCAGGTATGTTTTCCAATGTGGCTATTACTGCACTCCACATTTCTAGCTCCGACAGTGAATGATTACTTGATAGTGGTGCTTCAAAACATATATCTGGTAATGCTAAACTTTTCTCCTCTGTTACTGCCATTGATGGTGGTAGTGTCACGTTTGGAAATGGTAAACGTTCCCCCTGTGATTGGTAAAGGTTTTGTGGATGGTATTGGTTTATCCTCGAATGATGTTTGCTTGCTAGTTGACGGTTTGCGTGTTAATTTGATTAGTATTATAGCCAATTGTGTGACACTAATCATACTGTCAATTTCTCTAAAAATGTCTGTACTGTTCTTGATAGTTCTGGCAAGTGCATTATGACAGGGAAGTGTACCACGAACAATTGCTATGCTATACAACCGATTAAACCTCTTGTTAGTTGTCTGACTAGTAAACTGAATGAGGTCCAGTTGTGGCATCAACGTCTTGGACATTTCAACTTTGAACTCCTGGACAACTTGACACGAAATGAATTCATTAGGGGTGTCCCAAAACTTGGCAGAGTTCGTGACATTGTGTGGAGGATGTCAAATAGGTAAGCAAATACGCAGTCCACACTCCAAGAAAAAGTTTGTTATCACATCATCTCCGTTGGAGCTCATTCATATGGATCTCATGAGTCCCACTCGCACTTTGAGCTTGGGTGGTAAACGGTACATTTTAGTTATGGTTAATGATTTTACTCGTTTTACTTGGGTGTCCTTTTTGCGTGAAAAACCTGATGCGTTTCTTGAGTTTCAGGGGATATGTCTTTGTATCTAAAATGAGAAAGACACTCAAATTAAACATGTTCGTAGTGACAGAGGCGGTGAATTCACAGACACAGGTGTTATCGTATATTGCATTACTAACGGTACTTGGCAAGAATTCTCTGCTCCGTACACTCCACAGCACAATGGAGTTGGTGAACGAAAGAATCGTGTCATTCAAGAAATGACTCGTGCTATGCTACAAGCCAAGAATGTCCCTAAGAAGTTTTGGGCTGAGGCGGTCCACACTGCATGTTATATTATAAATCATGTATATCTACGGTTTGGTACTACTCAAACTGCCTATGAATTGTGGTATGGTAAGAAACCGAACCTCAAATATATGCGTGTGTTTGGTAGCGTTTGTTATGTGTGCAAGGACCGAGAGAGTCTTTCCAAGTTTGATAGTCGAGGTGATGTTGCTCTTTTGCTTGGTTACTCCTCTAATAGTAGAGCTTTTTGAGTTTTTAATTATAACACTCGCAAAGTCATGGAATCGTTCAATGTTGTTGTTGATGACACTATTGTTTCTGACTCTTCTCTTATTACTGGTGCTCAGGATTCTGAGGTTTTTTCGCCTTTATCAGAGTCTGTAGATATTTCTCCAATTTTTCCACCTCTGATTGATGACTTTGTCAGCCCACATGCTGATTCGGATGACCTCCCCACCATGGAAAGTGATTTGCAAGTGTCTGATGATCCAATTACACCAACAGCACCTGACGCCCCTCATGATCCTCCAACAGCGACTATTGAGCCTGATGAGTTGTTTGAGAAAGCTTCGGCTTGTGTAAAACAACATCACTCTATTGGCGATGTCATTGGCGACATTAATGATCAGCGTCTGACTCGTAGACAGGCCAAAGAGATGAATTGTGCTCATTATGTTTGTTATGTTTCCTCTATTAAACCTAAAAATGTTATTGATGCTCTTACTGATGATGATTGGTTAGTTGCTATGCAGGAGGAACTTGGTCAGTTTAAGCGAAGTGATGTGTGGACACTTGTTCCTAGACCGACTCATACTAATGTTGTTGGAACCAAGTGGATTTTCAAAAATAAACTGGATGAATATGGACAGATTGTGCGAAACAAGGCTAGGCTGGTAGCTCAGGGCTATAGTCAGATTGAGGGTATTGACTTCAGTGAAACCTTTGCGCATGTTGCTAGGTTGGAGTCTGTCAGGCTACTTCTTGCGTTGGCCTCCCATTTAAATTGTACCAGATGGATGTTAAGAGTGCATTTCTGATTGGCTTTCTAAACGAAGAAGTGTATGTTGAGCAACCCAAGGGGTTTGTCGATCATCATTTTCCGAATCATGTCTTCAAGTTAAAGAAAGCTTTGTATGGTCTTAAACAAGCCCCTCGTGCGTGGTATGAACGTCTGACATCCTTCTTGTTAGGGTAAGGTTTTGCTCATGGTAGTGTTGACCGCACTCTGTTCATTAAGAGAAGGGAGAAAGATGTGCTTTTGGCGTAAGTCTATGTTCATGATATCGTGTTTGGATCCACTTGCTCCTCTCTCTCCGAGTCCTTCTCTAGGTTGATGAGTTCTGAATTCGAAATGAGTTTAATGGGTGAACTAACCATGTTTCTTGGTCTGCAGGTGAAGCAATTTAATTATGGCACATTCATCTCTCAAACCAAGTATGCCAAGGAACTTGTCAAGAAGTTTGGTTTCAACTCCTCTGGTGGCCATGATACTCCCATGGGTGAGAAGGTACGCCTTGGTAAGGACGTCCTAGGTAAGTCTGTTGATATCCGTGAGAATCGTAGTATGATTGGCAGCCTTTTGTACCTCACTGCTAGTCGTCCAGATATTGCTTATAGTGTTGGTGTATGTGCTAGATTTCAAGCTAATCCCAAAGAGTCTCATTACACTGCTGTTAAACGTATCATTCGGTATGTTGGTAGCACACTTGATCATGGACTGTGGTTTACCCGAGATTCTAATAGTATTGTGGCAGGTTATTGTGATGCTGATTGGGGTGGCAATCTTGATGATCGTCACAGTACGAGTGGTGGTTGTTTTTATGTGGGGAATAATCTTGTTTCTTGGCATAGCAAGAATCAAACATCGGTATCTATTTCCACTTGTGAAGCTGAGTATATAGTTGCTGCTAGTGCATGTACACGACTTCTTTGGATGCGTCAAATGCTTCGGGACTATGGTAATCAGCAGCAGACGATGGATTTGTTTTGTGACAACACCAGCACAATTAGCATATCGAAGAATCCTGTTCAACATTCTCGAACTAAGCATATTGATATTCGTCATCATTTTCTTCGAGAGGCTGTTGAGAAATATGATATCACCATGGAGTTCATTCCTACCGTGCATCAGTTGGCGGATATTCTTACTAAGCCTCTCGATGCGGCTCGCTTCCATTCTTTGCGTAAGTCGATTGGCGTTGTTCCTCTTCCTTGAGTCTCCCTCGGTATTTTCTATCTCTGTCTCTTTTTTCGTTATTTGTTTCTATTCTCTCTTAGGTTGCCTTTGTTATTAGGTTGTAAGTTCTTCTTATCTTGTCCGGTGAGTCCTTGTGGTTTTGGTTTTTGTTGAGTACTTCTATATTGTTGAAAGCATTTAATTCTTATTATTTTCTTGGTTCTTTCAATTGAATAAGGTGTAATATGTTTGGGCTAATCTCTTTTTGTCCTTGTAAGTTTTTGGTGTGTCTCATGGTCCTTCTTGTTGCTATTTTTGCACATTGCACGACATGCACGCATGAATATGGTGTTGGTATATCCCTTTCTTTTTTTTTTCGTTCCAAGTTGTTCACTATTTTATTGATTTGAGTTGTTGTCATGTTTGATCTCTTATCCTTGTGTTATTCATTCTTTTGTTATCCATCCTTCTCACCTCTTGTATGTGGTCAATAACTCACGAAATCTCGAGTCATTTGAATGTCTTGTGAGCATAATCAGTTGGCTAGGAACCCGTTGGGGCTGTGAGGGTCATGCTCTGACGGTTGCACTCAAGAGATGTTAGTTCTTGTGTTGCACGTTATCATGGTATTGCACTTCTTGAGTGTGTTTTTGCCGAAAAGATGTAGGCTACACCCTACCCTCGTGTATTAGTTGAAGATGGAGGTAATTAATCCCTCCCACAAGGGAATGGCATTTCTGTTTTGTCTTTACTACTACAAAGTTTTTTTTTTTTTTTTAAGAAAAAAAAAACCTTCGAAGTGTTTGTGGTATTCCTAATTGGTTTTTCTAGTTTAACAAGCGTCATTGCCTTGTTTACTCCATGACCTTGATTGATGTCCTCTGGAGTCTTTCACTGATCTATCTTAAGTGTGTGTGATTACTAGGATCTTATGTCTTGGTTCATTTCTTTTTCCCAATCCTTCATTGTGTTTCTTGCACCAGGTTCTCTATGATTATGGTTTTGGGATATACCCTCTTTATATTCTTGCATATTCTTGCTCCATCACTCACCAAGTTTTTGGGCTATGATACATTTCAAATCTTTGGATTCTTTTGGTTGCAATTACATATTGCTCTCTATTTTTGTTGGATAAGAATTTAGTTGATTTTTGGAATTCTTGTAGTGCTTCTCAGCAATCAGTCCTTCTTGGGTTTGCGTTTTTCTTTTAATTGGTTTTATTTTTCCAACTCAAATTCTATGCTTACTTCTTCTCCTTCAATATCCAATTGACATGGATCTAAACTTAAATCAATCATGTATATCATTATTAATGGAATAAGAAACCTTACGATGAGAGATGGGTCGCAAGGGATGAACTGTGTGAGAACTGGAGAAGGGAGAAAGGAACAACTTGGTGGGTAGAAAAGAGGAAAGAGATGAACTTTTACTACTCATGAGTGCTGAACTGCTGATTTCACAAAACAACACTGGATATTTACCTAAAATATTCATATTTCATAATTTTTTATGTCAGCAAAGAACCGGACGAGTGTAACTTGAATTAGTGGGTGAAATCGGGATCGACAGTGCGCGATTCATCTCTAAGAACCGGTCTTGAAACCATGATGCTTAGTTTGTAATATTTTTTTTATAGGTTTCATTTTTCAGTTTATTTTGATGTTTAGTGGTGATGGGTATTCATCTTTTACTTTAATTTGATGTTTTGTAGTAATTTGTATGTTTAATTATGAAATTGGAGACGAAGGAAAGACTTAAAATTCGGTTTCAGTAAATGGTTGGCATCATTTCAATATTCAAGTAACTTGAACGATAAAATATGCAATGAAGTTTATCCATATTTGCCAACACATCTTGACACACAATGCATAGAGCTCCTTACATATCTTACATACACATTTTGGCACAATAATTATAAAGAAATAAGTTCATCACATATCTTGGCAGCATAAATACATTATATTGCAATGAGTTCATTGCATATCCTGCCGCCACGTCTGGCATAACATTCCAACAAAAACCTGACATAGTTTCTAGTGTCTTGTTGAATAAAGTATACCATGACTCTTTGCATACCTTGCTAACACATCTTTGCACAATAACCACAATGCAAAGAACTCATTGGATACCTTGTATTTATTGAACAATAAAGCTCAATGCAAATAACCATTTGCAATAACACCTTGGAACACACATCTTGGCGCAACATTCACAATGCAAAAAGATCATTGCATACCTTGCCAACACAAATGTGTATAGCCTTCTAACAAGTCATTGGATAATTTCACGTGTCTTGGTAAATAAAAAAATGCTATGAGCTCTTTGCACACCTTGCAAACTTATCTTGGCACAACATTCACAATCCAAAAAGCTCATTGCATAACTTGCCAGCACAACTGGGCATAGACTTTCAACAAGTCATGGCATAATTTATGGCATAAAAAAATGGGGGATTTAGAGATATCCCCCGAAAAAGTTTGCACTCTTTGAGATCCCCCCTAGATTTGAAAATCATTAGAGATACCCCCCATTTTCTTATTTGAAGTTGGTCAACCAATCCATTGACCAGTGTTTCTTTCATATTGACCAAAATACCCTTCATCATAAAAATAACAAGTTATCCATTATTAATTGAATTAGTCTCCACCATCCAAAAACTAAATCTATCTTTTATCTTCTTTCTCTAAACAACCACCCCCTCCATCCTAAACTACCACCACCCACTACCACCATCTCCAATTAGTATGTTAATGGTCGAGGTGAATGGGCAGTGGTGGTGGTGGGTTGTGTGTTAAGGATTGTGGGGTTTGGGTTAGAGATGGTGGATGTTTAATAATTATTAATAAATGAGATTAATTCTAGATGGAGGGGTATTTCAATCCTAAAACTTTAAAGATTGTTCAGACCCCCCCCCCCCCCAAAAAATAAAAATAAAAATAAATAAATAAATAAAAAATCAATCAATTCAGTGGTTCTAATGAAATCCAATTAGGTTGTACAGAGTGAGAAGAAGATGAAATCAACGACTTGATTGCATTTGAACGTAAGGGTATAGACCACTGGATTCAAATTCTTCTGATTCCATAATTGCGATTATTGGTGATGAATTTAATAGATAATGAAACAACACGAAGAAGAATAAAGAAAAAGTAGATTTTTTTTTTTGTTTTTCAATCTAAAAGAAATACGAAATAAGATGGTGTCGGCTTCTTTTTAGTAATAGAGAAGAAAGTGTAGAGAAACTAACTCAAAAAGAAAAGATCTCTGATTGGTTTCGATCTCCGAGTTTTGTTTGTTGTAAATTAATGGAAATTGTCGTTGGAGAAGAACAAAGAGAGAGATTTGTAGGAGATAGGGATACTATCGGTAATAAAAGAGCTATTTTTACAATTTCAACGTTAAATATGTACTTTCTAATCCAATAAATGCCTAATCAGGGCCAATTTTATAAATCGGGTCTTAGTTGGGCCAATTGTGTTTTGTGGACTCTTAATATTGTTTGAGAACCATTTCCATGTTTTTCTTCAGAAATGTTATTAACCAATCCTATCCTTGACTCAATTCACCCCCCTAAAACTTTCAAATTTTATATTTCTAAATAACAATACTACCCTTTTAAACCGTTTCATCTATTTTTTTTTTTATTTTAAATATCTTTTAAATCATTTCTTCTTTTCTTTTGCAAATCTGAATTTATGTTGGTAAGTATTCTTCTTCTTATTTTGTTTTGATTCTCTTAATTATTCATATATATATAGTTGTATTCTTTTGATTCTTTGAATTTATAGTACTTCATATAATTGTATCATATAGTTTTGATAACCTTGTTTTTGTTTTTTTTAATTCTTTATATTTATTTCAATTGTGATTGGTTGTTGTTTGAAAAATCGGTCTATATGAGATTTGCAAGTGTTGATCTTCAAGTATTATTTGTCTATAGTTTAGTTTCAACAATTTTTACAAACTAGCTGTGGACCCCGTGCTACGCACCGGGATTGGAGATTTTGAAAGAGAAATTTCCTATAAATTTTAAATTTATATAATATTAAATTTATCTGTACTAAATTTTTTATTTATATGTACATATAATAAATTATTATATTTGATTATATTTTAGTTATATTTGATTAATTTGTGTTTTGAGTATATTTGTTGTTTTGATTTTATTTTTATTGAAATATTTGTGTTTATACTTTACAGGGATTAAAAAAATGGACCCCTTTAAGATGTTTAAATATAAGATTGGACAAGTTAGGGAACTAATGGTAAAATAGGCCCAACCGCTGATTTCCGTGTCTTATGGACTAGTTTACCCTTCGACTGATGCAAAGACTTGTTTGCATATCATAAACATATAAACATACTTATTTATATCAGTCACAATACAAATATAAAATGCAAAGACTTGTTTGCATACTTGCTAACAACAACATAAACCATAAAATGTAAAGATTTGTTTGCATCAGTTACAACACACATAAACATTAAATGCAAAGAATTGTTTGCATACTCGAAACGATAACAAGATAAACTAGAAAATGTAAAGACTTGTTTGCATCAGTCACAACACATAAAGATTAAATGCAAAAACTTGTTTGCATACTCGAAACAATGACATTCCATAAAAATGCAAACATTTGTTTGCATAAACCAGAAGGGTATTATCGGTAGTGAAAGGGCCGTTTTTACAATATCAACGTTAAATGGGTCTTTTCTTATTTTACAAATGTTTAGTGAGGGCCAATATTATAAACCGGGTTAGTTGGTCCAATTGTGTTTTATAGGTGCTTAATGAGGTCCTAGAACCATTTCCATGTATACTTTATTGGAGAGTAGAGTAAGTGGGTAGAGATTTTTTGGGTTTAGTGGGAAATGGGGAAAAGTGTAGAGAAATACAAAATTAAGTTATATAACCAATTAGTATAAATATTTTTTTTTATTTGTTTTATGGGAGAAAATTTGTGAGAGCTTGATGATCATATAGAGTGCCACATAGGAAAGAGAGTGTGGGACCCATTGGGTCTAGCTATTATATAGATATATAGATTGCTGAGCAATTTAATTTAAATGCTTACTTAGTTTTGTTTCAACAATTTTTAGGAATTGCTTAGTTTAGTTTGAGCAATTTTTTGGAATTCCTTACTTTAGTTTCAGCTTGGAATTGGTTACTAAAATTTTTGAATATGCAAATTGCAGGAATTTCTATGAGTATTTGAAAAAAATAAAAAAATAAGAATTGAATTTCAGCAATTTTAACTATGCAATTTCAAAAAATTGGTAATTATTTAACTGTGCAATTCCAAAAAATTGGTAATCATTACTAATTGTAATTTTAAAAATTGCTAATTGGATTGGATAGCTAATTCAAGTCCACTAGGGTTAACTACACCCATACATAAGTTATACTTTTTTTAACACATGGCGTTTTGTGATTGGATGTCTATAAATCAGTCGGTAACTAATTCAAGTCCACTAGCTAGGATTAACTACACCCATACATAGATTATACTAGAAACCCATCCCAAGTCCAAACCTAAACATTTGTTTGGGTTTTAGGCATGGACTTTGGTTTAGTTGGGTCAAGGACACGGGTTTGAGGTTTACTATACCATAAGACCAATAATACAGAGTCCAACTAGTTTCCCGGACGGAGTTGCGTTTTTTTTGTTTGATGAAATTCCAATAATCCCAAAACTACCCTGGTAGTTAGAGATTTGGGTTTCTCAAAGATTTATCTCAGAATTTTAAGAGATTTTATTTTCATCTCATATCTCTTTCAACACATCGTCGTTCTTCTCTTCTTCTTCTAGTTCTCTCTTTCTCTCACTTGTTTATGGGCTTATGGCTGTGTTGATTGTGTTTTCATGGCTGCCATGTCTAATTGCTTTGTTTTGTAATTTCTTTTCGAATTCCGATTGAATAATATTTGAGTGATTGATTTTGCAATAGGATTTCATGCCCCTTTTTCTTCTCTCTTCTATGTTCTTCATTGTATGCCATGACTGATGAGTTTGGTAGGTGATTTACAATGGAATGTGGGACAGTCACAGTCACTTAACAACATAAGCCAAATCCCTCAAAACATCTTGTATTCTTGTTTAGTGTTTATATAGTAAAGACCTTAGTTAACACATCATTCTAAAGTTTGTTTCACAAGATGGTGTATTAATTGTAAATATTTTTTTTCCATGTCTATAGTAGTAAACGGTAATGTATAAGTACTAGCTTAGCTTGAGAATGGAAGTATGATTTTCTTGTACTATAGAATTAAATCACATTTTAAGGCAGTTGCTTTTATACAATGAATGATGATCCCCTAGGATTTTTATACATGTGGTCATATTCGAAATGTTACAATTTAAATTATGAATGTAATGTTGTTGGATGGATCTATAAGCTCTAAATGGTAAGAGCACTCACTAAATGAGAGGTTGATGGTTCAAATCCATCTGGATTCAATTTGCATCAATGATAGTCAACTATTGTTGAGTTGATTAATGTATTAATTAACTAGTGTTGTAGTTGATTAATATACTAATCAACTTAACGTAAAGAAAAATAACTTAATTGATTAATGTATTAATCAACTATTAAGTTGATTAATATACTAATCAACTCGTGTTTTAATTGATTAATATACTAATTAACTCGTATTTTTGTTGATTAATATACTAATCAACTAAATAAAAAACGAAAACCCGATTAATGTA
The DNA here is from genome assembly GCA_020826895.1 of Aquilegia kansuensis. NCBI lineage: Eukaryota > Viridiplantae > Streptophyta > Magnoliopsida > Ranunculales > Ranunculaceae > Aquilegia > Aquilegia kansuensis. The sequence continues at coordinate 13,578,027 of CM037007.1, forward strand.
CTAATCAATTGGAATAGAAGTTGATTAATATATTAATCAACTTTTTTATTAATATTAGTAAACTCTTCGTACATTACTTTTGTTGATTAATCTGTTAATCAATTTTTTAATTAATGTTAATAAGCTCTTCATATATTTATTCTATTGACTTGGGTTCATCGAGGTAGGGTACAGTTACATTGCTTTAGGGTCGTATAAGACTGCATCTAAACTTAATTAGATTCACTGGTCGAGTATATTTAAGGTCAATAGTTTTGAGGTTTAGGGTTCATTGGGGGAGAGTATAGTTATATTGCATTTAGGGTTTTATGATTTAAGGTTTTGATTTTTTTTTCAATGTTACGTTTTATACTTTTATAGAGGTTGTTTTGTTAGATTTATGAGAATGATTAATATCCAGTAATTACTGATTAATTTGTTAAATGTTTTAGGAAAAGTTGATTACTTTGTCAATGAACTTCTTGCATTGATCAAAATGGAATAGATGTTGATTAATGTGTTGATCAACTTGAAGTGGAATTGATTAATGTATTAATCAACTTGAAGAAGAGTTGATTAATGTGTTAATCTCTTTAAACTAAGAGCTAATTAGTTTGAATAAGTGGATCAATGTGTAATTAGTTGAACAAAATAATGGATTAAGGTGTTAATCAGTTGAAATGAGAGTTGATTAAACTGCTAATTAATTCAATAAAAAGCTTGTTAATATATAAATCAGTTGAACAAAAAAGTTGATCAATGTGTTAGTCACTGAAACTAGAACTGATTAATGTGTTAGTCAACTAAACAAAAGTTGGTTAATATGTTAATTAATTAAAATAAAACTTGATTAATTGTGTTAATTAATTTTTCATGTTAAGTAATATATTGTTCAGTTACAAGCAAGCAGTAACATTCTACTAAAAAATTACGAGATTTGTGAACTTATACAATCAATTTTCAAATAGAATCCATAAATTAGAAAAATTGATTGAAGTCTTTTTCAATTGAACCAATCCAAACATCATCTTCAATCAAAGTTCAACTCAAATTCTAACTTATATCTAAAGATGCCATTACTTTCTTCTTCATAATCTCGTTATTCACTACTTTTTTCTCTTATTCTTCTATTGAAAATTTATGCCATTAGATCTAGGGTTTATTAGTTTAATGAGAGATTAAAAAAATATCAGATATCGATTGGTGAAATTGAGATAAAAAAAAGTGGTTTAGTTGAAACCTCGCAAAGAAGTCGAGATCATAGAGAGATCACAGAAAGAAATCGCAAAGAGAGAGAGAGAGAGAGATGGCAAAGAGAGATTAAGATCTCAGATTTGAAAATAATTTTTAGTTTGATAATAACTATGGGTATTTTTGTCATTCTGTGTAATATTGTCCTAAAACTTAAATAAAGGTTTATGTTGTCCTTCAGCCCTATAAAACTACCTATCTGATCCTTGGGCCCAAAAAGCTAATTCTAAAAAATTGTAAGGGTTATTTTGTATTTGGTCCCTCTAGAAGATGTCTAATTAGCATGTGGTCCAAAGTTTTTTGTTTATTAGTAAATGGTCCCAAAATCGTTACTTGACTGTCAGTCAAAGCATTTGACTCGAGTCAAGACATCTATATTTTTTTAATGTCCAAATTACCCTTTCACGTGTTTGGCACGTGACACAACTTAAAACTTAAAAACCATAAAATTTGTTTATGGTTCTACTTTTTCATATTTTGTTTCAAATATGGTCCTACTTTTTTATAGGGAAATCATATTGCCACCCCGCTCTTTACGAAGAGCTATCCCAAATCTTAATAGCCACCTACTAAAAATAATTTACACCCAAAAGCAAGAGCCACCCGTAAACTAAAATTTTAAATTTTTGATTATATAAAGGGTTTTTATTTAGCAGTCTCTTTTTCCAATTTTAATCTTATTCATATACGATATACCCTCACCAATACTCTGTTATCTTCATCTACTTTTTTTTTTTTTTTTTTTTTTGCAGTTTAATGATTGATTGATCTAATCGTAACATTTCTATGTCCCATTCATTTGATTTGCAATGAAGGAATTATATAATAATTTTTTTTTTAACAAAGCAAAACACTTGAGAATGCAAAAACTATGAGTAGGCATAAATTACTCAAGTTAATTGTGTTTTAATGAAAAGATAAAAATAACAAATTTTATGATCGAACCATTTACATGAATTACAATATTAATCCATTTTAATTGGTTAATTTTAGCAATTTTTTCAATGAAATAAGAGTAACGTTTTTTTTAGTAATTAAAGAGAAAAAAAAGTTGGAGTTTGATGGAGGCGAAGAAGAAAGGAAAAGAAAGAGACCGGGTGGTACTTAACAATTTGGGTGTGCTAATGAGATTGTAATTTTAGGTGGACTGCTCAAAAGTTTTGGGATAGCTCATAGTAAACAGTCGGGGTGGCAATATGATTTCGTTTCAAATATGGTCCCTGTATCATTCATGGAAATAACCATGGAAGTTAAATTTTATTTTTATTGGAGTCATGTAACCACCACCCATACTGCTTGCTAAAACCTAAAAGTTTGTTCTCTTTTTTGAAGTGAAAATTACAATGAAGTGAATCTCATACTCTATATATTTCGTTTTCAATGATTCTATGATTTAGACCGTTGGATGAAGTTCATCAGATCTTGCCATGTGGGTGTATAAAAGATAGAATTATATTTTTTGAGTTTTAAGTTGTCACATTCCAAACATGTGAAAGGGTAATTTGGACATTAGAAAAATATGGATGCCTTGACTCGAGTCAATTGTGTTGACTCACAGTCAAGTAACGATTTTGGGACCATTTGCTAATAAACAAAAAACTCTGGACCACATGCTAATTAACCATCTTCTAGAGGGACCAAATACAAAATAGCCCAAATTGTAATAGCAATTCAATTAAATTGGAATATCACGAAGTTCTTGTAATATCAATTCCACTAAATTGCAATACCACTAAGTTGCGTTTTCAATTTTTTAATAGAAATTTCACTTAATTGCAATTTTTTACAACAATTCCACTACATTACGGTTTCTCCAAAATAATAACAATAGAGGGTACTTTTATAAACTAATGCGTGGTAAAAAAAAGGACTACTAATTAATGTGGTTGTTTAACGAGATTGATATATAATACCCATTGCAATTTGGGATTTCTAATTTAATCACTGGGCTTTCCCACTAATCTGGTTGTGAGGGTACCCTGACCCTCTCTGAATAACAATTCTATTTTATAAACAATTCATTCAAGATCTAGGTGCATTGAGGAGTGGAAAACAACTTTATAAGCCAAACACCTAATAAAGTCTAAGCAAATTTCAATAATTTTATTGTTTGGTAAAGAAACTCAATCATTTTTTGGTGAAGGACATAACAGAAAGATATCAATCACATGCGTACCTACAATGATGAATAGTAATAAATAATTGCTATATCAGTGATTTGTTATTCCTCTCAAACAGTCCCACGAGTAAGAGGTTGTGAGTAGCAGAATTACTCCAATTGCAAAGTGGCGGTGTGAACGGTTAGGTTGTAGCATCAATAATCTTCAAGCCTTGTTTTTTAACCCCTTTGGGCCCTGTCCTTGTAAGCATAACTTTTAAAAAAAAAACATATATATATATATATATATATAAAAAGATACCAAATTAAATTTGGTGAATGGTCCCAAACTTCCAAGTAGTTGAATGCACACTGATGAACATAATTAGCAAAAATTAGGAACTGATATACTGTGCAATTCAAAACCGGTTAGAGCACATCTCACCAAGGTGTACTCTAGAGCCGCCAGCAATGGGTATCCATCAATCTGTCCTAAGGACTCACAACCCCAACTGAGTCTTCCATGTCGCCTCCTATTGCGTACCGAATACACCAATAGGGAAAACCAATCAAAGCATTTTTTTTCTACGCATCACATATTAATCACATCTCTCACAAAATATATTTGGGTATAGACAAAACGATCAAATCAATATATGAACACATACCTACTCCAGTACCAGAGATTATTTCAAACACATCATTTTTCTAGTTGCATAACATCTTTATTCTTTCAAAAGCAATATCAAACATTGTGGACACAATGTCCAAACATTGGCTGCGTCATCCCATGCGTAAGGTATAGCATTTAGTCAAGACATTGGGGACGTACAACTTTTCCTCTCTCTAAAAATAAGATATCACCTGTCCAGTAAACAAGTCTCGTCGATGATTAGTATTTCATAAGAAAATTGTTGGAGGAAGAAAACAGAGAAGAAGGCGAAGTAGAGATGAGTAAAAATGTAGAGCTGGTGTTCGTGCCATCATTTGGCGTTACTCATATTATACCAACAGTAGAGCTTGCAAAACGTCTTGTCGAACGGGATGAATGTTTTTCCATAACGTTTCTCATTATACCTGAACCCTCTGGTCTCATTCCACAAGCCTATATTGATTCAGTAACAAACTCGTCAGTAAATCGTATTTGTTTCACAATTCTTCAACGAGCCGATTTACCACCACCAGGTTCTGAACCTATGGCATTTATGGCACTCTATATTCAAAACCACTTGCCCCACGTCAAAAAAGCCATCACCAATCTGGTATCCAAGTCTAACAACAATGGTTCAGTCCGACTCGTTGTGGACATGTTTTCTACTACCATGATTGATGTGGCTAACGAACTCGGTATTCCTTCTTATGTTTACTACACTTCATGTGCAGCTGCTCTAGGTCTCATGTTGCATCTTCCTACTCTAGATGCAGAGATCGAAGGTGAGTTGTTAGACTACTCAAGTGAGTTAAATCTACCAAGTTATATCAACCCCGTTCCTACACTTGCTTTACCCAATATCATGTTAAACAAAAAAAGCGATGGTTACAAATGGTACCTTTATCATGGTAGTAGGTTCCGAGACACTAAGGGTATTATTGTCAATTCTGTTGCGGAGCTAGAATCTCATGCCATCCATGTATTTAATCATATTTTTTCCGGCATTCCACCTGTTTATTTGGTAGGCCCATCATTAGATCTAGAGGGTAAAACACAACCAGATTCTACTACTCGGAGCCACTATGATCGAATCATAAGGTGGCTCGACGATCAACCAAAGTTGTCAGTGATTTTCTTATGCTTCGGGAGCAGGGGAACGTTAAGTGCGCAACAGGTCAAGGAAATTGCTATTGGACTAGAGCGAAGTGGTGAACGATTCTTATGGTCATTACGCAGTCCACCAAAGACTAAGTTTGAAAAGCCATCTGATTACTCGAATCCTGAGGAAGTACTACCTGATGGATTTTTGCGACGAGTGGAAGGGAGAGGTTTGATTTGTGGGTGGGCTCCACAAGTTGAAATATTGTCCCACAAAGCCATAGGAGGATTTGTGTCACATTGTGGTTGGAACTCTATTTTAGAGAGTTTGTGGTTTGATGTACCAATACTGACATGGCCAATTGATGCAGAGCAGAAGCTAAATGGATTTGAGCTTGTAAAGGATTTGGGATTAGCAGTTGAGGTGAAAGATGAAAGGGATGATCTAGTAGTAGCTGAAGTGATTGAGAAAGGAGTGAGGTCTATTATAAGGGAAGGTGGTGGTGAAGTGAGAAGAAAAGTGAAGGAAATGAGTAAGGAGTGTAGGGATGCTGTGATGGAGGGTGGATCATCATGGTCCACCTTAGGTTGTTTAGTTGAGGATTTGAGTAATATCCAGTAGCTACTACTACTAGTTAGTAGCAATGTTAGTAATCTGAGATTGGATCATTTAAGTATTTAATGCTCGATCAGTAGTTACTTCATTAGTAGGTCGATCGTCATTTGATTATGCTCTTATGTTTTGAATAGTATTGAGTATTGACTTGCCAGAGGTGTGTAAAGCTTTGACTAAGGGTCTGTTTGATTGGTCTATGTAATTATTCCCTGAGAAGTATCGGATTGCACAGATTTCACATAGATTTTGTAAGAAAAATACTCAAATATCAAAGAATATCGGTCAAAATTTGATATTTTTGGGGAACTTTAGTTGCCAATTCTATAGAAACTCTTCTCTGCTTATCCCTTGAAAGAAATTCCCGCTATATTAGAGCTTTAATGATAGTAATAATTCCCACAAACATGGATGGAGAGGACACTTGTAACGGTTTAATTGAAGATTGGTGGAGTTTAATTAAGATTTGTTGAAAATAGAATCAAACACTCCGATATGGAATCCGATACTTCCCGGGAATGATTACACGGACCAATCAAACAGACCCTAAGTTCATTCATTATTTCATGTTCTATTTCTCTGGGGTTGGATGCTTGTTGCTCCCTCACCCATCAATATTGAAATCCTCTCGATATTTTTTTATGCTCCTTTTCATCAAAAGTGTGATCTATATATGAATAATGTAATACATAATCGACTAAAGTGTGTCCTTTTTATTAAATTAGGGTGTATTTGTTTAAAATGTTGAATACTGGTTGCTGAATGCTGGATACTGGATGCTGAAGACTGAATGCTGAAAAAGTTGTTTGTTTATCATTTTTCAAAACTTCTGTTTTACAATTGATTATTTTAAATTTGACAAATTTATCCTGCTTTATTCTAGTCTTTGGATGCATCTTAATGCAATTGAAATTTTAAATTTGAAAAACATGAATCTAAAGTTCTTTGTGAAAAAATGACATCACGAAATAATAATTGAACATTTAAGAAATACTTATATAAAAAACATGGTTAAAAAAAATCAAACAAAATAAAAACATATTAAAAAATCGAGACAATTAGTTGCATCTATATACATCATTTTTATTTTTATAATAATTAAACCCAATACATATAATATAACTAATAGATTATCATAGAAAGAACACATGTGAATGGATCTTTCATTACTAATGACTATTATTGACTTATATAGTGCACATTCATCCACAATCTACAAAATAAGGCCTTATTTTATGAAGATCAATAAGTAGATTATGTATTTATGATTATATAATAAAATATAATATGTATTGATCAGTTAGCATGGAAGAGTCAAGACTCAAGAGTGCAAGTCGGCTTCTCATGAGATTAGAGAAGAAGGAATCCTACGTGGACTGTAGACATTGGACATAAATATAATGAAAGATATTATACATGGGTATAATTGTCATAAAATTAGAATAAGCATTAAGAAGATAAATTAAGCATGAGATTTGTGCTGGTTCAAAATGGCTGAAAAGAGTCTACTATGTTCTGAATACTGGTTCTAAACAAACAACATAAAAATCACTTTTCACTTATTATTAGTCTGGTCCACCACTTAAAAATAACTTATTGTTGAACACTTATTGAAACAAACACTACCTTATTATTTTCCTGAAGTCTGGCTAGTTCCGGAGTTTGGCTGTAGTGATTGTTAGTCCCACACTGATTAATTTCATTAATTTTTAAAGTAATTTATTTGACTGATTGACAATGATTAATGCTGAGCTTAGTAATGTAAGCTTGTGACCCAAGTGTGGGTATTAAGATATTTGAATTGTTTAGGCTCTGCTGTGGGGCCTGGAGCAATGAGTTTGGGCTGATTGTTAACACCACCCATGTATGTCTAAACCTTGTCTTAAGCCATGTTGGCTAAGACCATAGTCAGGTTATGACTAGGCTGTCTCCAGGCACGGCTGAATTAAGCTAGCTCAGTTCATTACCTGCTATTAAAAAGCCTAACAAAACAAATAATTTTTTAGTTATTGTAAGTGCGTTATTATGCCTGCCTACACGTGTTACTCAGTTTTCCAGGAGCCGCATGGAAGAACTTAAGATCAGGTGAGGATACAAGGCTATGGAGCTTACACGTCGGAGAGTAAGAACCGTTGGATCCAGACAAGATCCAACAGATATAATAGTATGTATGGAACACTTTATAAATAGGTGAAAACCCTAAGGTTGAGGTATGTTTTTTCACTTAATATTCACTGTTTTATTAGGTCTTCTTCTCCTCCTCACTTTAGACTAACTTGACCGTCGGAGTGCTAACGCCGGTATCAACACCGGTGCGTTTTGCAGGATACAGGAAGAATAACTAGGTGAGCATACGGTCATGATAGACCTCATGGTGTAAGCTGATGGACAAACTTACATATTGGCGCCCACCGTGGATTTCCACGAACTCATACCATCTAGTTCTTCATTATTTAGATCTACTTCTCTGCTTCAAGTTTATTACATCTTTACTCTAATGTTCTTACTTGTTTTAACTAGATCTACGTTTTCACTGTTTTCCTTTCTTGGTATTTGGATTGTTGTGTTTTTGTTGTGATAGGATGGAAGCAAACAGACCCAAAATAGCTCAGATAGAAGCAACAAACGAAGCTTTGCAAAATCAGTTACGAGCTGCTCGGGAAAGAGAGGAGGCACTCCAAACTGAAATCAATCAACTCCGCGAGCATGAAGCAACTAGAACAGCCTAGGCAGCTTTGAATCAACTAGTTCAACAACCTGTCAACCAGGAGAACTCTCCACCCTAACACGATGGTCAGGAGGATGAACTTCAACAACCTCCACCACTCGGCCATCAACAGAACCAGCAAGGTAGACAGCCTAGGGTTCCACGTCAGCAGAATCTGGGAGATCTAGTTGACGGTGAGGAGTCTCTCGCTGCCAACATCGAGAATGAGACAGAATGAAGGATAGATTGATAGTCAAACTCAGGGCAACACGACTCCAAACCTAGCGGAAGTTTTACAGATGGTCCATGCGTTACAAACTCAGGTAGCGCAGGGGTCTAAGGCGAACACGTCCATGAAGAAAGAAATGGAATGACTGGAGAAGAAGCCACTAGTAGATGTTTGTTATACTTATGCTTTCCCAAGCAAGTTTTTTCCACCAAAGTTTGACGGTTATGACGGAACTATCAACCCAAGCGATCTTCTCACCTATTACAAACAACAGATGGCGGTTTGGGATGATCGTCAGTATGACGGATTGTGGTGTCGTCTCTTCCCTCAAAGTCTGAAAACTAACGCGCTGAACTGGTTTCTCAACCTTCCAGAGAAGAGCATCCATTAATTTGAGGAGTTCGAAACAACGTTTCTTACCCATTACATTCATCGGAAGAGGAGAGTTACGGATATTGCTTCACTGTTTGATCTGCATCAAGAGAAGGATTAGCAACTCAAAGATTTCGTTTTGAGGTTCAAAATCACAGTGTTACAGATAGATTAGATTGAGGACAAGACGACAATAGTAGCATTCCAGAAAGGGATTCATAGAGATTCTCCAGCTCATAAGACTATTGCTTGTTCACAGATGAATACCTTATCGGAGCTTTACCTCAAGGTTGAAAAATATATCAAGCTAGAGCAAACAATCACAAGAATGGCGATTCCGACAAGTCAAGGAGCCGTTAACACAGTGGCATCCGACAATAAGAGAGCTTCTTAGGGTAGCAAGACTGAACACCCAATAGATAGCGATGGCAGAGGAGGCAGAGGGGGATCAGATAAAAGAAGGAAAGGAGATGGAAAAAGGACACTTCTCCAAGGCGGTTACCACCGAGAGACATCCCACGCTTCAACACAAGTCTGTCAGAGATTTACAGAAAGATTAAGAATAGAAGGTATTTTCAAAGCCCGGTTAACAAATGTCCAAGCATTAGAGGTAAGCCTTTCTGTGATTTCCACCAAGCTTATAACCATTCAACAAATGATTGTTATTCCTTCCAAAGATTTTTGAAGAGATTAGTAGAAGATGGCCATCTGATAGAGTTTTTGTCCCGAGAAGACCGATAAATTGTTGCTCAGCCTCAACCACTCCAGGTAATTAGAACTGTTAATATGATACTTGAAAATTTTCATGAGTCTAACAGCAAACATAAGCAGAAGATCAGGAAAGTCCATCAAGTCTGTGAACACAGAGAAGGTCCCGATACTCCAATTGTATTTCCTGTAATGAGAAATGGCAAACACGTCCACCAGTCAGAGCCGATTTATTTCTCTGATGACGATCTCCGCGGGGTTGACACACCACATAATGATGCTCTCACAATTACTATAAATATTGGTAGCTAGAGAGTCAGAAAGGTCCTTATTGATTGCGGAAGCGGAGTGGATATTCTGTACACCAGGGGGCTCAATCAAATGAAGCTAGACAGATCTCACTTATCCCCTTCCAAGGGCAACGTCTACGGATTCAACGGAGGATCAAGTCTTTCACTAGGTGAGATCACACTTCCAGTTTGTGTCGATAAGAAAACTGTTATGTCTCGTTTTGTTGTTGTGGAGAGTACAATGCAATACTTGGCCGTAGTTAGATCCATGCAATGAAGGCTATACCATCCACTTTGTACCAGAAGGTACACTTCCCGACAGAAGAAGGACAGTACGAGATCCGAGGGGACCAAGCTCTCTAAAAAATGACAAGTCATGACACAGTCAAACTCATGAGCAGACAAGCGGATGAGGATGACAGGTCTGACAACCCCGACAAATAGCAACTACAGAGAAGAGATGACGGGGAGGAGGCCGAGATTACTGTTAAAACCGTTGAAACAACATAGCCTGTCAATCTCTCTTCAACAAGGATAGAGCGAATCACCTATGTTGGAATGCTGCTAGACCCTCAAGTAAAGTCTGATCTGATAAATATCTTGAAAGATAATAAGGATGTTTTAGCTTGGAGTATGTCGGACATGTCAGGAATAGATCCATCTATAACTTGTCATAAATTGAATGTATGCAAAGATGATAATCCTGTAGCTCAGGGAGTACGGACTATACGTCCAGCCTTGGCAGAGGCAGTTAAAACAGAGATCCAGAAAATGCTTGATGCTGGCATAGTGAAAGAAGTGCAATATCCCGAGTGGGTCTCAAATGTTGTTGTAGTGCCAAAGAAGAATGGGAAAGTAAGAGTTTGCATAGACTTCACAAACCTCAACAAAGTATGCCCGAAAGATATGTATGTGATGCCAAGGGTAGATGAGCTCGTTGACAGAACTGCCGGATATGAATTGTTGTCATTTATGGATGCATATTCTGGGTACAACCAAATTGCTATGCACGAACCTGATCAATTAAAGACAACTTTCTACGCCGAGAGTAAGACTCTTTGTTATACAAAATACTATTTGGTTTGAAGAATGCTAGAGCAACTTACCAAAGGTTGGTGGAACATATGTTCAAAGATCACCTCAAGCATATAATGGAAGTGTATATTGATGATATGTTGGTAAAATCCGTGATAGCTGGTGACCATCTGGGTGACCTAGCTATTACGTTCAACATTCTCAATCGTACAAAATGAAGCTCAATCCAGTGAAGTGCACTTTTGGAGTTTCATCAGGGAAGTTTCTGGGGTATATAGTGCCGAAAAGTGGGATAAAGGTGATATTGGAGTAAACTGAAAGTAAAATGACAATAACCGTAGGGAAAACAAATTAGGCTCCTTTCCATTGCGACGTACATCGTCATTGTTTTGTTAGGTTTTTCAAGTTTTATATCAGGTAAATCATTGTTTTGTAGTAGACATGCAGTCAATGCAGTGCAATAGTTAACTGCAAAAGTGTTACGATCTAAACAATGGTTACCCATCTTTACTACTCGAATTTTATGGCAGAATTTCACAGCACCTATCTAAAATATTATTATCAATAATGTTGAAAATTTCACAACAAGAATCTCGATGAATTTGTTGGAAGAAAATAAAAAAAACTTGAGATGGTATAAACAGGTCCAAAGAATGTGAACACTGCACACAATAGTAATTCAAAACGAGATTCTTTAATTTTTCCTCTTTACTTGTAAAACCTTAATTGTATAAAAATTAAAATTAAACACACCATCTCGTATGAAAAAAAATATTTACTGAAAAAACAACAACTGGTAGCCCAGTTGGTTTATTACTCCTTTCAAACACTCCCATGAGTGAGAGGTTGTGAGTAGCAGAATTACTCGAATTACAAGGTGGCGGTGTGAAAGCTTAGGTGGTAACATCAGTAACCTTCGAGCCTTGTTTTTGTAAGCCCTTTGGGGCCATGTCCTTGTAAGCATTCGGACCATGATTAATATATAGGTTTTTTAAAAAAAATATATAATCTATATATAATATATAATAGTGGAGACTAGCAAGTGCCACGTGGCGTGTTTATAAAGAGTTGAGAACAATAATAAAGTCCACTCTAAAGCCCATATTAAGCCCAAACAACAAAGGATTCCAGAAAGACAGAAACTACAAACCTTAATTAGGTGAAGGATTCCCTATTTAATCATCCACTACACAACTTCAAAAACTCTTCTCTTCCCCCTTCCAGAAACTTGCTTGGATTGATGCTTTTCAGATTAATTCAAAGATTTTGCTAACATAGGTTTGATCGTTTGGATTGATGTTTTTCAGATTAATTTCAAGATTTTGCTTACACAAATTTGATCATAATTAATGATGCACACAATTGCAACTATGATATTCTTCTCTAATTATTGTTTTGCACTAAATCGATCCATTACATGTATGGTAATGTTTTCAATCCCTTCTAATAATTCATGTTATATTTGTGTGTTTCTCTTACGGTATGTCTTCGACTTACACATATAAGCTTTCTTTTCTTTTGTGTTCTTTGAACATGGTAATTTCAATTGCTCGAATTCTAGAGCTTATATCATTCACAAATTAATAGGTATTGACAGCTTTTGCACATCTTGGTAAGGATCCTAAACACATATTAATAGGTATTGACAGATTTTTCTTTAACATATTGTTGCTCCAACATGACTTCCCTTTTCTAAATTTTTGTAAAGATAAGGAACCTGCTTTCTGATTAATGTTTGGTTAAATACCATTGTAGATTATCGAACTTATATAAAATGCCAGATGGAACAACACTCCATTGAGGTGCAATGGGATCTCCAATCCCTTTGGTCGTTGGTTGAAGTCTGCATGCTTCAAGGTGAACTGAAACATACCTTGCCCATTTGTAAATCTAATTGTTAGCTCATATATCTGGCGAGTAGTTATATTTTTGGTAAAAATAAAAAAATCAGTTTTTCATCCGTTATGTAATTTTGTGTTGTCGAGCTCTCATATGATTTCGAGACATTGTCAGTTTAGCACTGCAAAAGTATGTTGCGACAGATATAAAGTACATTGGTCGTTTCTCCCTTTGGTTTGTTAGATACAGTATTGTTCATTAGGTGTTGAACAATACTATTATCATAATCAAAATGAAAATGATAACTGATGAACATGATGGCCTTCGTGAAGTTTTGAAATTGGTAGTTTGTTTATTTGAAGTCCCTATATTTGAAAATCCTAAGCTTGATTTGGTTGTACCTTTCTTCTACCTTGGTAGTTTATCCCCAACAATCCTTTGTTCACTGTAATTACCTTGATCATCGATAATTGACTGCATTTGAATTTACTATGAGAAAAAAAATGAATGCTTTGTTCTTCATTGATGTATGTGTATCTCAACTTTCTTTGATATGTTGTGGATGAAAAGTCTTATTTTGGGGCTTTCTCCAATCAAAGTTTTAAGTGTATAAAAAAAATTGTACTGGACAGTGTAGAGAATACTCTAGGAATGAACATACGGTAACTTTTACAAGTTTCCACACCTTGGCTTCGCTTGGCCTATTTTGTGTTTCCAAGTTCTTACAAGTATTTGATTGGATTATATCGGTATTTTGTGTCTTTTGAATAGTTACTTGAGAATTGTGAATAATGATTATATGATTTTTTGCTTGGAATCCACATGAGAAAGAAATGGCGGTGGCAAACTTCTAATAGGAAATGCCATTGGGGAACCAACAGGTGAGCTATGCATTTATCTTAGGTATCCATATTTTACCTTAAGCTGAACAATGAAGAAAAATATATGCATCATTTTTTTTATTTTATTTTTTTGAATAAATTTTCAAGGAAATATTAACTTGGGGCATCTTCAAGGTAACACTATGTGCAACTTTGTATTGTTTATGGGCGAGAGGAATTGACAAAGGTTTTAAACATAGATTCAGAGACCAAAAAAAACTACCAGGCTTCTTACTATACCAGACATCAGCCAAATTTTACAAATAAAAACTTATTGACAATACTGTTAATAGGAAAATTATGAAGAAATTGGGGCTGAATGTGCAACTATACCATTTTTCTATTTTTATATGTAACTATATGTCTCCACCATTGGGCATTATACAGATAAGCTCTGGGCTATCTTCAAAGGTGTGGAACTTGCTATAAATATTTGGATATCAAAGTGTAATAGTGGCATCAGATTCTATGAGATTAGTAAGTGCATAAAAGAAGAGGAAATGTAGACTTGGCACCTGTGAGGTAGTTTTGCCGCAAAACTAAGATAGTCCAAACTGTTTGGGTGTTGAAGTCCAGCATCTATAACGAGAGTCTAATCATGCTGCAGATTATATGACATGTCGTCCTCTTCAAGGAGCTCTAGCCAGGATCATTGAAGAACACAAAAGCATGAATGTGCTACACGAGAAGAAGGTTGCATTGAAACTCAACATGGCTGTCTATGTTCACATATGACTCTTAATTCCAACAACAGAGAGGTGACCCCTATATCAAATCAGGTACAATGTATATTTTGTTGAATAATTTATTTGTAATTTTAATTATTGCAATTTTCAACTACAATGTCCCTCCAGTTCCACTGTTTGAGGATTGTCTCTGCCATAGGCTAAGAGTTATGTCCTTAAGACATGCATCACTAAAGCTTCTAAATAGGGAGGCATCCCACATCCAATGACTTATAACTCTGAACTACTGATTCAAGAGCTGTGACGGAGCACAATGTCCAGGTAAGAAATCCTGCCATTTTTTTTACTAAACATAAGCTTGCTTAACAAATCCAATTGTATTTGGGAACACACCCACAACACCGATCTAACTTCTTAAGTTTCGAAATAATTAGATGCATATCATTCAAGTCCAAACCAAGGAAGGATTGAGAGTTTGAGACTATACAACTAGCAACTTTATGCAGTTGTGGAATTTTTTTAATGATTATGAAATGGAGTTTAGTTCCAAGTATTAGGTTGGCAAGGACAAGTTTTTGATAGACTGTGTCTAAAGTCTAAGATAGCAAGTATGGTCTGCAATAATCACAATATTCGTACTGTACCTTTAACTTACGAGTTTATAATATAATCGTTGTCGAGGACGTGTGCATCATGCTCCTTTCTAATTAAACTATGGAGTTAAGTTGATTTGGCAGCATGCAGAACCTTTACTGTTCCGATTGAATTAATGCAAACCTTTGTGAATATGCAATAAAGTTTTAGCATATGAGATAGTACAACTAGCGATATCATTAAACTTCATTCGAGCGATACCGAAGACCCCTAAGAAATAATTGGTAATTAGAGTAAAAAAAAAGAAAGGTTTAAGAGTAAATCTCTTAAATTTGTCCCCACTTTCTTCATTGAAGTATATACAGCTAACACGTATGCACCTTTTTTTTTCTTCTCTTTTATTCTTTCTTTAATCGTATATTGAGATTCGACAAGCGTTCAACTAGATTAGAAGATTTGTTGTGAAAGAGAGCTTCTGAGAAACTACAAATAGTGCTTATACAATAATAGAATAATTAACCAATCAAACAATACGCATAAAGCAAAGAACACACAGAAATTTTTAACGTGGTAAAACCCAATAAGGGAAACGTCCACGGTTGTCCTCGCGACAACAAATAATCCACTAGATGAAAAGAGATGTACAAACCTACCAACTACCTGCACTCACTGCGAGTTGATACTCCTGGTTATCTCTAACACCTTGACTTCACCAGAGCACCTTGATGTACGCACAAGACACTCGACTTCTTGATGAACACACAAGAAGACTCGAAGCCGAATTCACAATAACACTGAAAAGATCACAAGGTTATGAATTGAGAAAAAGGGGGAAGAAGGGAATTGAGTTCAATAGCCACAAACACTTTCAATACCAAAACCTAAACCAAAACTCAAGAACCAAACAAACAATGGACGGCCAAAGAACTAACTTATTCTTTGGAAGAGAAACCCTATTTATACTTAGGGTTGAAAGCCAAGGAAAATGGGCCGAAATAGGGAAAAACCACTTTGGACGTACGTACGTCGATATGACGTTCGTACGTCTCCACTCGATACAGACTTTGCTGACTACTTGGACGTACGAACGTCTTGAGAAGGTACGTACGTCCTGAACAAACAAACTTCCTCCTGACTACTTGGACGTACGAACGTCTTGAGAAGGTACGTACGTCCTGAACAAACAAACTTCCTCCTGACTACTTGGACGTACGAACGTCTTGAGAAGGTACGTACGTCTTGAACCAAAAACCACACTTTAGACACACGACGCGAAGACAAGGACACCGGACGACGTGCGTACAACTAGGTTTTCTTAACAATGAACTCAAGGCGAAATAACCATGGACACTATGTCACAAAATTGATGTCAAACCTCTTCGTACCGGTTTCAATCTCCCCCTTTGACATTGATTTTGTGACAAAAACCTATGACTCTAATAGCACTTATAAAACGTGCTTACAACACCAACCCATGGCATTTATAAATCATGCCTACAAAATCACTCAAGGTAGAACACGTACCGAGTCACCAATTCTTGAACAAGACGCTTTAAACATCAGAGACCGCACGGAAGCAACTAAGAATTTTTGAATCAATCAAGGAATCACCAAGGATTCCTTCGAGCAGCTCCCCCATACTTCATGAGCTCCAAAATTTTGACACTCAAGCTCCCCCATAACTGTACAATCTTCTAAAAACATCAACACGTTCACTCCCCCATGCGTGTAGAATACCTGAAACATGACCCAAAAATACACTAACAAAGGAAGAAACGAATGTTAGTATTAGAGTCATAAATCTCCCCCTTTTTGTCACAACAAGTGAACAAAAGAGCCAAACAACAAAGGATACGACAAATAGGAAATAAACAATAACAGAAAAATACAAAGATCAGAAGGTAAAACCAAACAAGCAAGACAAAAACAGATAAAAAGATAAAACCTATCACAACTCTTAAAGTGTCATGAAACCAACAACTATCCAAACAAAGGAATCCATAACCAAAAGAAACAGTAAAGATCAAACATAAAGCTTAAGTCAACGAATTCGAAAACTCGTTCCCAATGACCTGGAGGAAGCTTAGAGAAATAAGCTTCCGCACGAGCTGAAGATCTATTCCACCGAGCTATCACATGATCATCATAATCCTCCAGCCATTCACTCGTACAAAATAACTCTTCAATTCTGCTGTCCAAGCCACAGTCGGTAAGAGGAGCAGCAAGTCCTGGAACCTTCGGGTATCCAACCAATTCCAAGATGTGATTTTGAAGGTGTACCGGTAGTCTCTCCCAATGATTGACATGAACCAAACATGGATTAAGAAAAGGTCGATGAATATAGTCATACCCATGAGGAACACGACACAAACGACACACCTTTGCATTGTTTTTGTACTCCATCACCATAAACGACACATAACCAACAGCCGGAACAAAAACCCCATGAAGTTCAAATTCTGCCATCGAAAAAAAACTGAAGAACTAGAAAGAGGTAAGAAGACACAATAAGAGTAAAGGAAGAGAAGACTCCCCTATATGTATAAAAAAACAAAAATAACCCTAACATGGGCCCAATTAGAGAGGTCCATTACCTAATTAGCAAGAATTCACTGCAAAACAGAAAGATTCTAGAACTAATATTAATATAGCAATACCCAATAACATGCTCAACATCTAAAAAATAGAAGCAAAAACGATTGACCAAAAGAGCAATGTTAGGTACAAAAAAAATTATGGAGAGTAACCCAAAACAAGAACTACTCGGACTCCGAGTCATCACCACTGTGTTCACCATCACCCTCTTCCTCACTCTCTCCAACAGAGTCATCACCATCACTGTCACCTGGACCTGGAGGTGTCTCTTCCGGAAATGGAGGCAAGTCAATGGGAGTGAAGTCCAGCTGTAGGTGATGCATCTGGGCGACATTCATCCTATGAATATCACGCAGCATAGCATCATGCTGAGAGAGAATGACTTCAACACGATCTATCCGAGTACCCATGTGATCTTGGCGACGACGAATAGAAGAAACCCGAGCGTCAACTGCTGCAACCGCCCGATTTCCCCTAGCCGGGGCTGAGACGGGGCGTCCAGGGGTCAGAGCCTGATCAAAGTCATCATCACGAACAAGAGCCCGGCCTCCCCAGATTAGGTGATGCGTCAGACGCGCACCTACGGACTCAAAAGCAGCCTTCCTAGACTGGTAGCCTTTCTTGATGGCATTGACCCAGTCATGGCCAACAAACTTAGGAGGGCTCACCTCCACATATCGTCCCTGAAATCCCAAGTGTTTAAGAATGGTCATTATAAAACTAGGGAAAGGAAGAGTACCCTTCGTAGCATCGATTTGAAGCATCCGTGAGTAAATGACTTCAGAGAGATGGAGATGGTGCACCGACATACAAACTATCAATTTGATCATGTCGTCAGTCATGATGATCTTGTTGCCTTTGGTGGGGTAGATGTTGGAATGGGCAACCATATGCAGAAGAATGGCGCTGTAGAACTTGGCGTGGTATCTCTCCGTGACACCATCGATGAACATTCTTTGTACTTGATCGACAAAATCAATTTGAATTGCCTCCGGAATGGGCCACCTAACATGAATGGCATCTTCAGAGAGAAGATCATTATCAATTCCCAACGCCTCACGAATCACCTTTGGAGAGATAGTGTACCTCCGACCCTCAATCAAAACAGAGAAACTCGAGCGATTTTGGGAAGGTGTCTTTGTCTCATAAAAGGCAATCGTGTGCTCAACCGAGTACTTGGTGATTGGTTGAGCCACCCTTAGCCAATTCCGAGTCTCAAAGAAGAGGGCTCTGTTGCCGAGTTGAGTAGTCCCAAGAGGGGTGGCAGCGATGTCTGCCAGGTCAAAGAATCGCTTCGGAACAATAGCTTTTGCTCGAGGATGAGCACCAAGAGATGTGGGATGAGGCAACAAGGCTGAAGTGGAGCCACGACCCTTAGGAGCGCGAGAAGAGGATGCCGTGGTGCGTGCGCGCTTTGAAGCCATTGTCTACACAAGCACAACAGAAAACAAGCCAAAAATGTAAGAGAATTGACTCAAAAACCAATATCAAGCTCATTGAGGCATTTAATCAAACACTTGGTGTGCAGAAACAGAACACATGCTATTGACAACAATGTAGTAATGGTAAACACCCAAATACCAAACAATCCAAAAACAATAAGAGAGGAAGCAACAACACATTGAAATAAACAAACCATCCACCAATTTCAAGTAATGAAATGGAACACCAACCAAAACAAACGAAAGAAATAACAAACAAAACTAAAAGAAACTGTAGAAAACAACCAAGTAATCCAACAATACTAAGAGAATAAGTAGGAGAAGAAGAAGAGGAATATAGGGAGAATTCGAATTCACTTACTGGAGTAAGAACAGAGTATACACCAAAAAGAGAAAATTGCTTGAGTTGAGCAAGAAACAACCACCAAAGAAGAAGAACAAAAACAAAACAAGCAAGAAGAGAAGAGGAATAACTCCTAAGACGAGCAAGGAAACCAAATGGTAACTGCTTGTAGTGTGCCAAAGACGAGGGAACACGATTGATTTCACAGTTGGCCTTTGTTTGAACCCAAAATTTGAATTTAAACAGCAAATGGGCCGGACTGTATCAGGAACGTACGTACGTTCTAAGAACGTTCGAACGTCGGGACCCAAAAAAAAACATCTGTCACATACCACGTTCGTACGTCCTAGGGACGTTCGTACGTTGCACAAAGATCTGTCCCCCTCCACGTACGAACGTCTTGAAAGCGTACGTACGAACACTTTTTTTTTTTTTTTTTGTTTTAAAAAAAATATATATAAAAAAAATGAGGGACCAACCCAAGGACCAGAAAGCAACCCGAATAACAATCCAAACAAACATTGAGAGACATCACAAAGAAACACTTCTGCTTATTGTATGGATTCCAAACGTAGAAAATTACAAGTTAAATAAACCTCAACCATAAGTAAATGCAAGATAGAAGAATGACATCAAACACCAAGCCATGGGACTTCCTAAAAGATGCAAGCATGCAGAAGAAACAGATAGACCAATACCAACCTCCGGAAACAAGCTAGAAACATGATCATTGAACATATTGAAAGACTCGTGCACCTGGACCAATGAGAACATTAACCGGAACACAACAAAGCCAAAGGAACACAGAATATTGTTTTTCTTCTTGTCTTACCACTAGACAAATGTGAAAGTCACATATCATTTCATATTCATTTTTTTTTTTTTTTTTTTTTTTTTTTTGTAAAACCATTTGAACCAAATGCCATTCCCGTGTGGGAGTATATAATATCTCCATCTTTTACCAGAACACGAGGGTAGGGTGTAGCCTACATCTTTTCGGCAAAAACACACTCAAGAAGTGCAATACCATGGTAACGTGCAACACAAGAACTAACATCTCCTGAGTGCATCCGTCAGAGCATGACCCTCACGGCCCCAACGGGTTCTTAGCCAAATGAGTATGCTCTCAAGACATTCAAATGGCTGGGGATTTTGTGAGTCATTGACCACTTACAAGAGGTATAAAACTATAGATGACCACCATGATCATGAAGGAAAAAACATATGAAGCTGGAGATATATAGGTATTTAACATGACAATCCAACTACATGTAAATGCATCATGTAGAAACAACCAAGACAAATAGAGTATGATGTAACCCAACAACTATGCATGACTGAAAAACAGTTGAAGACGCCAAACTAGAAACATCTGTAAAATGGAATCCACACAATAGAGAAAGTAGTATGTCCTCAATACCAACAACAATAACAACATTAACCAAACCTAAACATCCTAAACACAGACAGTACCAATGAACAACTTAAGTATATAGATGCGGAAGGGATGTAGTGACAATGAAGCAGTTATCAGATGAGCGACTTCCAGTTAACACCAAGACATGATTGGAATAAAAAACATCACACCTATCATCCTCAAACACAACCTTAAACTTAGCATCACATAACTGACTAATACTCAATAGATTGGACTTAAGACCCTTAACAAAAAGAAGCTCATGACTATTGAGCGATCCAACCTCAGAAAAGTTACCTTTACCTTCAACCGGAAGCATTTTACCATTTCCAAAACTAACCTTACCTCCATGACCAAGAATCAGATTATCAATTAGAGACTTATCACCTGTCATATGACGCGAACAACCGCTGTCAAGATACCATGATGAAGGCATCGGTTCAACCAAACGAGCCATGTGAGATACCATTTTCCTGGATGCATCCATACTCCTATCCCAGAAATGTGGAGGTGGAGTAGGCATGGGTGTTGCTTGAGGACGATTTCCATAAGGAGAAGTTCTGGGTAAGCCCCATGGAGCATAGCCATTCCACATGTATGGAGCCTGCACAGAGAAGGTAGAGGACTTGTTCCAATATGAATTACCTGCAAAGGAAGGATGGTGAGCAGGATACAAATTATTCCAACAAAAAGCAGAAGTGTGACCCATGCGACCACAGGTTAGACATTTAAAGCCTTTGTGTCTAAAATTCTTTTTCTGGACATGCTTTACACGAGTGACCTTGGGTGGGGAAACCACACCAGGCACCTGCACAGGGGCAGGAGAAGCGACACCTGTTGGTCTGACAAAAGTAGTACAGGAGGTGCTAGCAGTAGAAAAAGGAACAGATGTGTCATAACCTAAGCCAGATTTGTCTGAATGGGATTTACCAATTCCCAGCAGAGAGTTAAGACTATCACTAGCTTTACAAAAACCAACCAATTGTTTGTTGGCTGCAAACAACTCAGCTTTCACTTTTTCATGTTCCAGTACAAGAGTGCGATACCGTGTCTCCAGATTATTATTCAGGTTTTCCAGAGAAGCAATACGTGCTTGGAAGTCCTCCTTTTCTTTTTCAAATTCCTCCTTCAACATGTTGGAGTCACCTGCAAGACTACAGATATCCTGCCCAAGAATGTCGACCTGATCCTGCAAGACAGTGTTAGTTTTTTCAAGCAACTTGACTTGTTGCATGGAAAACTTATACATATCACATAATTCACTAGTAGTAGCATGAACACTAGAATCAGAAACATTAATATCATCAGTAGAGGATACAATACCTCCTGGATGCTCATCCAGGGATGCACTGAAGACCACATAGTTGGAGACAACATTTGAGGGATTGCCATCATCATCTTCATCTGAATCATCCCATGTCACTGTGAGGTTCGCTTTGGAATTATCACCAGGTTTGCGATCCACCTTCTTGTCACATTCATTTGCAAAGTGTCCATATTCACGACACTTGTAACATTGGACATCTTTACGATCAACTCGTGCTCTTCTCCCATCCACAGAGAAACGCTCAAAACCACGACTCCTAGGAGCATTTGAGGAGTCAGGAAATTGCTTTCGAGGATCTCGATTCTGTTGATATTTCAGAATCTTCTGAAAGCTACGTGACAGAAACGCATAGTTATCATCCACATCCTGTTCTTCATCATCAGAAGGTCCTGTAGAAGTTTCTTTAGTCGATGTAGCTTTGAATGCCACAGACTTGTTCTTCAAGGGTTCTTCCAAGGCCTGTTCCATCTCACATGTCCTTAGTTTCCCAGCAAGTGTCTCAATGGACATGTTCTTGATCACATTACTTTCAGTAATGGCATCCTTACGAGAACGAAACAGAGGAGGCAAAGCACGCAGTATCTTCCGTACCACTTGTGTGTCAGTATATGCATGACCTATAGCAGCACTGCAGTTTATGATGTCTTGAAGACGAATAAAGAAATCATCAAATGTCTCAGAGTTATCCATCCGTAGATTCTCAAACTGAGATGTCAACAGTTCCAGCTTGCTTTCTTTTACAGTTTCGTCACCTTCATGTGTACAGATAAGCCTGTTCCATGCATCTTTAGCCTCTTCACAGCCTTGCACACGACGAAACTCACTGGCATTTAATGCCATGAAAATTGCATTGAGTGCCTTGTTGTTATAATTTGCCAACAACTTCTGTTCAGGCGTCCACTTTTCGCGTGGCGTCAGTGATGTAACAGCAGCATCATCAGTACCTGTAGTAGTCATTGGTTCTTTCCACCCTGTGACAACAGAAAGCCAGACTTCTTCTCCTATGCTTGGAGATAAGCTCGCATTCGTACTTTCCAATGACCAAAGTCTTTTCCACTAAATTGTGGAGGAAGACTTGAAGTAGCAAACTTGTGAGATTCCATAAAGCACTATTGATCGATAGCGTGAGCCTTTATGCTCCTTAACCAGCCCCCAGCGACTGATACCAATTGAGAAACTACAAATAGTGCTTATACAATAATAGAATAATTAACCAATCAAACAATACGCATAAAGCAAAGAACACACAGAAATTTTTAACGTGGTAAAACCCAATAAGGGAAACGTCCACGGTTGTCCTCGCGACAACAAATAATCCACTAGATGAAAAGAGATGTACAAACCTACCAACTACCTGCACTCACTGCGAGTTGATACTCCTGGTTATCTCTAACACCTTGACTTTACCAGAGCACCTTGATGTACGCACAAGACACTCGACTTCTTGATGAACACACAAGAAGACTCGAAGCCGAATTCACAATAACACTGAAAAGATCACAAGGTTATGAATTGAGAAAAAGGGGGAAGAAGGGAATTGAGTTCAATAGCCACAAACACTTTCAATACCAAAACCTAAACCAAAACTCAAGAACCAAACAAACAATGGACGGCCAAAGAACTAACTTATTCTTTGGAAGAGAAACCCTATTTATACTTAGGGTTGAAAGCCAAGGAAAATGGGCCGAAATAGGGAAAAAACCACTTTGGACGTACGTACGTCGATATGACGTTCGTACGTCTCCACTCGATACAGACTTTGCTGACTACTTGGACGTACGAACGTCTTGAGAAGGTACGTACGTCCTGAACAAACAAACTTCCTCCTGACTACTTGGACGTACAAACGTCTTGAGAAGGTACGTACGTCCTGAACAAACAAACTTCCTCCTGACTACTTGGACGTACGAACGTCTTGAGAAGGTACGTACGTCCTGAACCAAAAACCACACTTTAGACACACGACGCGAAGACAAGGACACCGGACGACGTGCGTACAACTAGGTTTTCTTAACAATGAACTCAAGGCGAAATAACCATGGACACTATGTCACAAAATTGATGTCAAACCTCTTCGTACCGGTTTCAACTTCTAGATAAATAAGAAGGCATGGAAGAAGAAGATGATCCTGTTTGCAACAATTAACAAATTTGCAAAACATTGGTGTGTGGAGTATTAGAAAATAGAATTCAAAAATGGCTTATCAACTTAATATGTTTGCATGCTCTTCTTTTATCACAAGTGCATTCATTTTGACAGATTCTATAAAACAAAGGTTTACGAGTTTGAAAACCAGGTGTAAGAAGATACATGTTTTTACATGTCAGTTGGAGTATTCCAGATTCTATCATGTGTTCAGAAAGACCAATAGAGCTGCAGACTACTTGGCAGGAATAGGGACAAAATTTGAATGCCATTTTTTTATTTATTTTATGCCTCCTATATATTGAGCTTTGTAGGATCATTGAACAAGATAAACAATGTAAAATGTATATGAAATTTGATCAATAGGTGAGGGTCTGCCTAACCCTCATACAGAAAGGAATTTGTGGTTCTATCAATGATAATATTCTATGTTGTGTTATTTTCTACTTACATTTTGTTTCATCTATTGTTGTTATAATTTACTTTCACACACATACACACATCTATGAGTGACCTCGATATATAACTCTGACCAAAGAAATATAACGAGGCTACAATGAACAACTTTTTTAAAGATTAAGCAGCATGTGTTGTTTTCTGAAACAAGTTGTTGAACCTGTGTTATGCATCGGGATTTGTGTTATCCGATAAATGGAGAATCACTTATAATGCATGGTATTTCCCAAAAGATTTCTATATCTTATTAGATCGTTGCAATTGTATGATTGTCGAACTGAGCTTTTTTTTAATGCTCTTCTCAACCTAAATTTGTAGAGATTTATAATTAATATTTTTTTGTATTTAGTATGATTTTTACAAAAGAATTAAGGACTTTAAATAGAAAAAGAATTTAGTAAAAAAAGAGTTTTAGAAGTCGGTGAGTTCTAAAGGGTTTTAAGGTTTGTATAAATCTCTCTGGAAGGTGGGTTCCCTTTTTAAATTGGGCTCTCACCAAATGTAAGTTTATTCTCAACTATCTAAAAATCTTAAGGGTTTTAAGGTTTGTATAAATCTCTCTGGAAAGTGGGATCTCTTTTTAAATTGGGCTCTCACCAAATGTAAGCTTTATTTTCAAGTCTCTAAAAAAGCACCATGTGGCACTCGCTGTCTATAATTATTATATAGTATGATAGAATTGCATAGATGAGTAACTTTAATATCTTCAATAAAAACAATTTGATATATTCCTTTTCGTTTTCTCTACTTGCAATTCATATTCGAAGGCGAATCACATCACCATGCAACAAACATTGTGGCCCTCTTATTGCCTCTTACCCTTATCCATTGAAATTATCTACTGTATAATAATCCTATACTTACAACACCCTCGGTGCGTAGCACGGGTTCCACAACTAGTATATAAAAATACCAAATTAAATTTGGTTAATAGTCCCAACTCCCAAGTAGTTGAATGCATGAACATAATTAACTAAAGTTAGGAACTGATATACTGAGGAAGTCGATTTCATACTCTAAGGTATAGCATTTAGTCAAGACATTGGCTAATGTCCAAACATTGGCTGCGTCATCCCATGCGTAAGGTATAGCACTTAGTCAAGACATTGGGGACAACTTTTCCTCTCAATAGAAATAAGATAAGACCTGTCCAGTAAACAAGTCTTGTGGATGATTAGTATTTCACAAGAAAATTGTGGGCGAAAAAAAACAGAGAAGAAGGCCAAGAGATGAGTAAAAATGTAGAGCTGGTGTTCGTGCCATCATTTGGTGTTACTCATATTAT
Source organism: Aquilegia kansuensis (assembly GCA_020826895.1). NCBI lineage: Eukaryota > Viridiplantae > Streptophyta > Magnoliopsida > Ranunculales > Ranunculaceae > Aquilegia > Aquilegia kansuensis. The sequence goes on from CM037007.1 coordinate 13,604,070, forward strand.
ACCAACAGTAGAGCTTGCAAAACGTCTTGTCGAACGGGATGAATGTTTTTCCATAACGTTTCTCATTATACCTGAACCCTCTGGTCTCATTCCACAAGCCTATATTGATTCAGTAACAAACTCGTCAGTGAATCGTATTTGTTTCACAATTCTTCAACGAGCTGATTTACCACCACCAGGTTCTGAAACTATTGCATTTATAGCACTCTATATTCAAAACCACTTGCCCCACGTCAAAAAAGCCATCACCAATCTGGTATCCAAGTCTAACAACAATGGTTCTGCAGTCCAACTTGTTGTGGACATGTTTTCTACTACCATGATTGATGTGGCTAACGAACTCGGTATTCCTTCCTATGTTTACTTCACTTCATGTGCAGCTGCTCTAGGTTTCGTGTTGCATATTCCTACTCTAGATGCAGAGATTGAAGGTGAGTTGTTAGACTACTCGAGTGAGTTAAATCTACCGAGTTATATCAACCCCGTTCCTACACTTGCTTTACCCGATATCATGTTAAACAAAAAAGGCGATGGTTACAAATGGTACCTTTATCATAGTAGTAGGTTCCGAGACACTAAGGGTATTATTGTCAATTCTGTTGCGGAGCTAGAATCTCATGCCCTCCATGTATTTAATCATATTTTTTCCGGCATTCCACCTGTTTATTTGGTTGGGCCATCATTAGATCTAGAGGGTAAAACACAACCAGATTCTACTACTCGGAGCCACTATGATCGAATCATGAGGTGGCTAGACGATCAACCAAAGTTGTCAGTGATTTTCTTATGCTTCGGGAGCAGCGGAACGTTAAGTGCGCGACAGGTCAAAGAAATTGCTATTGGACTAGAGCGAAGTGGTGAACGATTCTTATGGTCATTACGCAGTCCACCAAAGACTAAGTTTGAAAACCCATATGATTACTCGAATCCTGAGGAAGTACTACCTGATGGATTTTTACGACGAGTGGAAGGGAGAGGTTTGATGTGTGGATGGGCTCCACAAGTTGAAATATTGTCCCACGAAGCTATAGGAGGATTTGTATCACATTGTGGTTGGAACTCTATTTTAGAGAGTTTGTGGTTTGATGTACCAATACTGACATGGCCACTTTATGCAGAGCAGAAGCTGAATGGATTTCAACTTGTAAAGGATTTGGGATTAGCAGTTGAGGTGAAAGATGAAAGGGATGATCTAGTAGTAGCTGAAGTGATTGAGAGAGGAGTGAGATCTATTATAAGGGAAGGTGGTGGTGAAGTGAGAAGAAAAGTGAAGGAAATGAGTAAGAAGTGTAGGGATGCTGTGATGGAGGGTGGATCTTCGTGGTCCACCTTAAGTTGTTTAATTGAGGATATGAGTAATATCCAGTAGCTACTACCATAGTTAAAAATGCTGACATATTTCGTAAAATTTTTGCGGAATATGTCGGCTTTTAGAGAATCAGTATTGTAAATTTCGGGAATATCCAAGAATATTCTCGATATTTCAGGTGACATATTTGTTTTGAGTATTGACTTGCCAGAGGTATGTATATTGTATTATTGTGCAAGCATGCCCAGAAACTGCTACCCACCCGATATGGCCAGTAAATTACGTGATCATGTAATGCTGGATCTATCTACACAAGTAGCCAAAAACCGGCATAGTCTATAGACTTTGCTATTAACACTGAATAGCTAATTTCAATTGCGAAGCGCTCTTGATTGGAAAATCTGGAATGTGTACATCCTGTCACTCTGGCACATAAGAAACAACCTAATTTACAGAAAAGTGCAACAAGATATACTGCGGGTGATCATCAATCTGAAACAATCGGTCATGAATTGGATAAGAGGAAAGCAAATACAGTATCGAGAATCACTTCCAGTCACCTGCTAAAGCTTTGGAATGGCATCTTTACTAAGTTCATTCATTTCATGTTCTATTTCTCTGGGGTTGGATGCTAGTTGCTCCCTCACCAATCAATATTGAAATCCTCTCGATATTTTTTATGCTCCTTTTCAATAAAAGTGTGATCTATATATGAATAATGCAGTACATAATCGACTAAAGTGTGTCCCTTTTATTAAGTTATTGTTTTACTGAGGTCTGGCTGGTTCCGGAGTTTGGCTGTAGTGATTGTTAGTATAGAGTCACTCTATTTTTAGTCCCACACTGATTAATTTCATTAATTTTTAAAGTAATTTATTTGACTGATTGACAGTGATTAATGCCGAGCTTAGTAACGTAAGCTTGTGACCCAAGTGGGGGCATTAAGATATTTGAATTGTTTAGGCTCTGCTGTGGGGGCCTGGAGCAATAAGTTTGGGCTGGTTGTTAACACCACCCATGTATGTCTAAACCTTGTCTTCAGCCATGTTGGCTAAGACCATAGTCAGGTTATGACTAGGCTGTCTCCAGGCACGGCTGAGTTAAGCTAGCTCAGTTCATTACCTGCCATTAAAAAGCCCTAACAAAACAAATATTTTTTTTAGTTATCATGATAATTTCTCTTATTTCTGGAGCAGTATGTTTATGTATGTCAATTTTCATGCCTTTCCTATATAATCTCTTATTTGGTTTGTTCGTTTCACTCAAAAATGCCCGTTGGAGAAGAGTTATAGTTGCAAAGTATGGAATTATGGAACTATAGTTCAAAAGGTTTGCTTCTCTATCTAGCTTTTTTTTTGTAAACTCTACCAAAGATAACATCTTAGACTACCGCGACATGCTGTTAAAGATGCGAGTTTGGTGTCATTTTGATGTAGGATAAGTAGTATATTTAGTTATTTTTATTTTTATATTATTTTTTAGGATTTATTTAAATTATTCTAGAATTATGCCTTTGAGTTCATGTTTAATTAGGACTAGTAGTTTTATGTTTTTACATTTATGCTCAGCTATTGTTCTGGCAATGGAAATTGCTATTTAACAAGAGGTTGGCATGCACAAACTGTGTACCGAGTCCCTATTCAATTATGGATTTAATTAGCACTAATCTTTTTTACTAAAGAAAAATCTTTCTTACTAAAGTATTAATAAATTTATTGGGGCGGGGTTTGTCAAAAAAAAAATAGTAGAGCCACCACACCCTTGTCACAAAGTGGAGTGGTTGTGGATTCGAAACAGGTCAACAGCTGATTGTTGATATAAGTTTCCACACATAATTTAAAGGTAGGGGTCCCTCAATCCCGCTTGCCTAAAAAAAACCCTATAGAAATATCCGAATATGATATACGCACACGTACTAGTGACATGGTTTTCATGGAATTTCAATATCATGTGATATCTTCCCATTAATTCACTGCTGCATATCTTTTTAAGATGGGTATTTTAATACTTTAATTTGGTTCCGCTTTTGTTCTATACCTCCTAGGAGCAATTGTTCTATACTTCAATCCTACATTCATACCATTTGGCCCTCAGCTATGCATGTGTCAAACACTAAAACATGTCAAACATATGTTGATCTTAAACACAATTCATTACTATAAAAGTAGATTTACAATTTTGTCCCTGTAACTTTTTCAAAATTATTATAAGTCCCTAATAAAGTAGAATCACCAATCGTTCTGTTTCTTCCAATCTTCCTTAATCGCTCTCTTTTCCCATCATCAAGCTATGGATTTTATTTTCTTCAACGAGCGTCGCATCGTTTTATCAGTATATCCAAAGGTCGTGTTTCACTTTAATTGGCAGTTATTGTTGAAAATCTTGGCCAACAGTCATAATTTATCCAAAAGACACACGTATCGATTCGTCAATCTTTCGAAAGTTATAAATTGAAATTACAGCAAAATGAATTTATCACTTTTCTGTTCTTCTTCTCATCTTCTGCAATTAGTCTTTCTATTCATCTGCCGAAAAATCAAGAACCAATTTTGAAAAGGTTTGAATACAATTGTTATTCTTTCTCTATTTTTTGTGTGTGCGAATTAATGGGTATTTGTTCTCAAATTATTAGGTATTTGTTATTCTTTTAAAAATGTTACTTATTAGGTATTTGCTGTTGTTTGCCTTTGTAATTTTAATTTTTCTTACTGGATTGATTCACTTAAATTTGGGTCCTTTATAATTTTGCTGCTGTTTATATAATGAATAAAGGAAGAATTACATCAATTATTTTGTGTTCAGTATACATAACATGTTTCCCTTATCAATTTATTGTTACCCAAATAATCTTTACTTTAATTCTCTGTGTTGTGTATTTGATGCTCATTTTTGGAATTCTAGATTTTTAAATCATCCGATGTCGCTTCCATTTTTATGTTTCTTCCTTAGTTCTCTGTATTGGGTAGTTCTCTGTATTGGGTCATAATTATAGTTCTATACCTGTAGGTGTACACGACAATGGCATGTACCAGTTCAGATTCTGCGTGTAGAAATGGTCCTCCTAGATGAAAATGTAATCAATCAAACTGAACGTACGAAGTCATATGTGTAGAGTATATAATTATTGTTTATAACTTCATAATTCCTTCCTGCAGGATCATCAAGTGCATGCGACCATCCTAAAAAGACTTATTACCAAGTACTCTGCTGTTATTCGAGAGGGGGGTGTTTACTTTCTTCAAAATTTAAGTGTGTCTCCTGCTAAAGGCGTCTACCGCCCGGTCCAACATCGGTACAAGGTATTCTTTAAGTGGGATACAAATGTTAAACCTGTTTCCGACGTAAGACTCACATTCCCCAAGTTTAAATTTGATTTTGTTGAGTATAACAATATCAAGTTCAGACATGGAGACAATACTTATTTAACAGGTAAGAATCTTAAAAAAGTCAACTTCAAAATAGTCTTTAATTACATTCAATGTTAAGAGTCAACTAAATTATATGATTATTTCCTTGCAGATGTGTATGGAAAGTTGGAAAGTGTTTCGAATGTCATGAACGTTGAAACAGGAACACTTAGAGAAATATTTTTAAAGGATAAAAGGTACCTTACAAACAAAAATAAATTTAAAAAGAGCTTTGCACTTTAAAATTATATGATGTATTACTAATGAGAATTAATTGTCTGGTCAGTGGTACTAACTTGAAAGTTACTCTCTGGGGACAAGCGATTCAGCAACTACCAGATGATGTTGTGACCGCTTCAGCAGGCTGCCCTATTTTGGTTGTAACTTCATCAACCGTTAAGCTTTTTGATGGTTTGTAATAGCTTAAGTTTGTTGCCTTAATCTTATAATGTTAACACAATTTCCTGCAAAGTTTTAATGAACTCGCACTTATCTAAGTTCACCCAATGTAGGGAATTATTCATTGTCATCAACCACTACTACAAAGATATATGTTAACTTGGATATTCCTGAAGTTGCTCATTTGAAGGAAACTAACAGGTTATAAATTTCTTTATTAGAGTTTAGTGCATTTTTCTTTTATATAAAACACATTATAAAAATTATGCTACTTTTTTTTAATTGCAAACTACACATATACGCGCAGTAATCAAGAGACTACTGTTAAGCTGATCGCGCCATCGTCTACTGCAATCACTTTGGAGGAAAGGATGGTCAGGAACAGGAAAACTTTGGTTGAGATTGTCCAAGCAGTACCAAATGCAGCCATTGTAAGTTTATAACTGAATTTTCGTACATGGTCAACTTTAGTAAATGACCAACGTTTATAAATACTAACTGAAAATACAGGGAGCCAAGTTCACATGCAAGGGTGTCATTTCTGAGGTTATATACGATTATGAGCCCTTCTATTTCTCTTGCAACAACAAAGAGTGTCGCAAGAAAGTTGTTCCTAGAGGCAGCAAGCATTGGTGTGACAATTGCAAAAACTTTGTTGATTATCCAGTTGCAAAGTAAGAGAATTTCAAATCTACAAGTTTGCTTATTGTGTATGAATTCAAAAATGGATTTAAATTAAATTAAGATATCAATTCTAAACAATTATTTTTATTAATAGGTATAAAATACATGTCGAGATTCGAGATCGTACACAATCTGTTTCAATATCTATCTTTGATAGAGACGTTGAACGTTTGTTGAAGCTTCCTGTCACAGAAATGATTGACTTAAATACAATGGTACAATTACCATATATTATTTAGTTGTTCCTCCTTCCTATTTAGTTAACTAAATATTTACCTCTATTGTCGTATGCATTTTCGTACAGGATAATGGCTCAGAATCTGTTAAGGATATATTGAATAAACTGGTTGGATTAGAATTTGTTTTTGAAATAAAAATCAGCGAATTCAATATACGCAATGAAGATGGAGATGCCTCATTTACAACATCCAAAGTTTGGGTTGTAAATGAAGAAATCGAGGCTAGGCATTTTACCGAATCCATTGAGGTACATTTATGTTAGTGGCTTTTTGGTATTTGATCTTAATCAAATTACTGATATATTCTTCAATGTAGGGTGACAGGAAGGTGAAAAGGGTTGTAGAAGACTCTACAACTTATGCATCTTCAAGTGAGAGCAATAATGCTTCCCTACATGTTACAACTTATGCATCTTCAAATCAGAGCAATAATGCTTCTCTGCAGGTTACAAAAATAATGTTTCAAGCTCTCCTCAAAATACTTTCAGATTTTATGTAAATAGACAATGTTTAAAACTAATTACCCCAATATTTTTATGTACAGGAGCTAAAGAAACAGAAAATGGTTGATACCAAGAAAATAGAGCTTGCATCTGGGGGCGTAGCTTCATATGTCTCTGACAGAACTAAAGAGAAGGTATCATTTACAAACCAAAAAATTAACGATTTCGTTTCGCATATACATAATCTATAGTAACCAAAATTATTTGTTTACTCTACTACAGGAGATATGTCCATCACCAATTGAACTTAATTCTGAAGACATGGATGATGCACCTGTCTCATCTATCGTTGCTAAGGGAAAAAGGGGTCGGCGAAAGCTACTTTCTGAATGATCATGACCTTTAATTTGAAGGCCGACTGGGAGACCGTGTTGAGATTAATTACATTGCTTCAATATAAAACACTGATACTTATTCTATGAAATTTAATTACAATATTAATGCTTAAATGGCTATAATTGTTTTGTATGACATATTACTATTTATATTATTTTTAGTAATACAATTAATTAAATGAACTTAATAATAATAATAATTTATTCATATTACGTATGACTTAGAAGCTTTGTCACTGACATTCTTAGTCAACTGCTTCATCACTGGCATTTTAGGCGGAGGATGTTATGGGTCAGTCCAGGAAGTTTTACTGTCAACTCCATGTTCAAACAATTATCGGCTATTATCAACCATAATTCATCTTTTCGTAGGTGTATATAGGTGAAAGTTGTTTGGGAACAGGTTAGTCTGCAGTAGAGGTGAGTTAACGATGATGTTAATTCATGAGTGATCGTTGAAGTTTTGTTTTTGTAGTACGATTTAACTATCGTTTCATTGAGTACTATTTTGGTTTCATTGAGTACTATTTGGATCACTAACGTTGGTTACTTTTGCAGGTGTTTGATGGTCATGGAGGCCCTGATGTAGCAGCATATATGAAAAAAAATGCCATGAAACATATTCTTCAAAGATGCTGATTTGTTACAAACATTTGAGGCTTATGATGTTTTCTTAGAAGCGGTTGAGAAGTCACTCCATGATGAATTTCTTTTTGAAGACCTTGCTTTGGCCAATGATGCAACTGTTAGCAATTCTTCTGGAACAACTGCTCTCACTGCTCTTATACTTGGAAGATTCGCTTCTGACTCGGATAATTTTTTTGGTTTCATGTCTTTTAAAATACCCTACATATATTGTTCAAACATGACTAATGCACAACCAGAATTCATCTTTCTGTAGGTGTATATGGATGAAAGATGTCTGGGAGAAAATTTTAACGATTTATTAGCGACGACCACACTGCGCCCTAGAGGCAAGTTCCTATGCTCAATTCTACTGTACATGGTGATATGGGTGATTTGGTCCATCATCGAAAGAAGAGTTTTATTGTGCGTGGTGATATCGGTCATCTGGTCCATGAGGAATGAGGTCGTTTCAGCGAAAGAAGAGTTTACTGTTGCCAAAGCAACTAAGAGTATAAGGCAACAACTTGGGCATAGTTAGCAATGGAAACTGGCAGTATTAAGGAGCGAAAAGAACTCATTTTCTCAAACCTGTTACTAAGGTGGAGGGAAATGGTGCAGCATGACCAATACAATGGGGCCGTCTTTTGGGGGTGATTTAATCAGCGTGCAGAGCGGCTTCTTTCTGTTATCGACAATGTGAATGTATTTAACAAGTGTAATCCATGAAATACATTGTAATTTTTTTTTTATCTGAATATCTTGATGTCAACCGTATTTGGCATTAATAATAGAAATGATGGTTTTGAATAATTTATCAATGACTTTGTTCTCTTACACATGTTCTCTTTAGTTTTATAATTTGACAATTTCTGATCAAATTTGTTTGCTATTTTAAACGACAAGTTATGCAAGTTCAGTTCAGAGCAACACTTCTGTCTAAATGTTTATGGCAGCCTCATGTCCTGAACCTTCACATTACCGATTGGAAGATATACACCAACCATTTGTCCATGCATCACATTGTGCCAAGCTCGGTTTATTTCATTACAGACTATTAACCTTCTCCTCTTCAATTTTCATGAGTAGTAACAATATTTTATCCATTACTTTTAACATTCTATCCAATTGTTGGAGAACAAATTAATCATTTACAGTGCACCTCTTTGAATGATTACACAACTTCAACTCTCTAAAGCATCAAAGCCAAAAATAATTACAATAATAAAGGCGATATGCGCCATATACATTCATTCAATCTTTATATTCCTATACAATCATACACAACACCAAAAGCTTCTTTGATAATTTTATAGTATTTCCAAAAAAATAAAAAAAACATCAAAATTTATTAAAATGCATTTTATAAAAGTTAGGGTGTATTTTATTGAAAATTAAAAAAAAAGGATTACGAATGTAAACCATTGAAAATCGATTATTTCATACCAAGTCCATCGGTTTTTTGTCTAATTTCAAGCAAAATCGTATTTTTTTTTTATTTTAATATGAATCTGACTTAATTTTTTTACCTTTTCGTGACTTACCAAATTACCAACCAACATTGGTACAAGCAGACACCTACCAAAGAGTGCAACTTTTGGGCCCATATATGAAAACTTAAAACAGTGACTAACACTTTATCCTCTATTTTGCTTCTTCTCTCTCACTGCACCCTTTCAATATAACATCCAAATTGAATCTGCTCTGCCATCAAACCTGTTGTGCGCAGCGGAAACTTATGCACCAATACCCAAGATTGAAATAGTGTATGAATCAAACAAAACAAAACACAAAACACAAGATTTACGTGGTTCGGTGATTGCCTACGTCCACCAACCAAAGAGGAGAGCTTCTTATTAACAAATCAACAAAGATACAAAGTATCTAACCAATGGAGAAAATCTCCCAACAAATCTCTCACTCACCAAACAAATCCTCACAACTCTCACAAGGAGACAAACAACAATTATGGATTGAGGATACTAAACCAATCCCTAAGACCTTATATTTATAGCCTTTAGGGTGTACAAAACAAATTCCTAATAGGAATACCAAACTTAATCAAATTGGAAGTCATATTCCAATACCAAATTCTAAATCCTTAATATGGACTTAGAAATCCAAATATGAAACGGATTCCCTTATAGAACCGGTTTCCCAACAATTCTCCACCTCGGTGAAGATTTCCCAAATCTGAGCCGATCTTCAAAAAACCGACGAACAACCAAACCAAAGCGGCCGGACCATCAAGTGGCTGCCTACGTACCCTCCATGGGATCAAGCCATCGTAGTTCTTCCAAACGGACATCTTTCGATGCCCACAATGCCCCGAAAGGCCAAATCCCCCTAAGGGGCCAAATCAAAACCAAATGCCCACCAATGCCCTATAGGGCTCACAAACAACTTCAACACAATGGGGTCCAAGCTACCAAATACCATCTCCACCTCAACAAAGTTCTCCATCGAAGATGATCCAATGCCCCGAAAAACTAACCTCTCAAGAGTTTTTCCTATGAAGTTCAACCAAGTGGGGTACAAATCCAAATCACTATGCATAGATTTACCAAATACGTCTTCCTTACTAAGCGCCAAACAAACATCACATGAGAGATTACCAACAATAGGAAGTACGTACACAAAACCCCAAAACAAAGGTTTCACGGCTTCAATAAGGTTCTTGGGCGATAACCTTGCTACTAACAATGGTGGCCTCAACTTTCTTCTTTGCCGTGTCACCTAACAAACCAATCAAATGTGGAGCGACATCAATCTCCACCCGAACAAATGACGCTTCAACAAAATGCCTACCAACTATGCATGCCTTGCCACCCGCAAACAAATCTGTCTCCACTTGCATAGTACCATCAACGGCATGCCCCATATTACTATGTAATTCCTTGGTAGAATCGACAGACAAATCAACAACTGAACTATGCAAACAACATGTAATTGCACTTCCTTTCAAGTAGTACAACTTACCCTTTCTAATGCCTTTCATAACAACTCGTGCACCTACAACAACTTTTAGAGCTCCACCAATACATGTAATTTTCATACCATCGGACTCTAAAACTCCCAATGAGATCTGATTCATAGTCAACTCTGGTACATACCAAACATCTTCTAACTTTCGAGTGCATCCATCTTCCAACTTCAATCGAACTGTACCTATCCCAAAAGCTTTGCAAGTATGGTCATTACCAAGCAAAACACAAGCATCTAGCTCCTGAAAGCTATCAAACAACTCCCTATTGGGACACATATGATAGGAACAACCCGAATCCAAAATCCACTCATTAGTAGAATGACTAACTGAAGATGAAGCCAACAACGAAACACCAACACATGAATCCTCATCTCTTCGATGTACACGAACAATCTTCTTCTGCAACTTTGGACAATTAATTTTCCAATGTCCCCAACAATGACAATAGGCACATTCATTCTTTGCAAGAGTTCTTCGACTTCTCAATTTACATTGAGAACCAACCAATCTACCAATACTATCATCAACCACATAGAGCCGGTCCTCTGTATTTTTCAAAGCGTACTTGTCTTCCAACTTGGACAACATAACTATTACAATGGTTTCCAATTTGACAATGTACCACAAATCTTCTACCAAACAATACCGGACAAATTCACAAGCCTTTAAATTTAGAGTTAACCATTCATCATCATTCATATTTCTCGATTTATCATCAAGAACATCCACATAGCCATTGATGGCTAACCAATCTTGTACCTCCGTCTTCCACATAGCAAAGTCGAGGTTACCATCAAATTTATGAATGTCAACATCTAATAACAAGGTTTGATCAAACAAACTATCAATCTCCTTTCCAAATTAACTCGAATCCGAAATATGATCCGACATGATACCAATCAATTTCATACACCAAACAATCACCAATCGAAGGTAAACAAATCTGAAATTCACACGGGAATTTCAACAAACACCTTCTTGACAACCCACGGATAAAAGGTAGAACTTTTGGCTTGAAATACAAATAAGAAACTCACTACGGAATTTCTTCAAACACCTTCAAGACGCTCAAGATCTAGCCTGCAGCTCTGATGCCACTTGTTGTGTGCAGCGGAAGCTTATGCACCAATACCCAAGATTGAAATAGTGTATGAATCAAACAAAACAAAACACAAAACACAAGATTTACGTGGTTCGGTGATTGCCTACGTCCACCAACCAAAGAGGAGAGCTTCTTATTAACAATCAACAAAGATACAAAGTATCTAACCAATGGAAAAAATCTCCCAACAAATCTCTCACTCACCAAACAAATCCTCACAACTCTCACAAGGAGACAAACAACAATTATGGATTGAGGATACTAAACCAATCCCTAAGACCTTATATTTATAGCCTTTAGGGTGTACAAAACAAATTCCTAATAGGAATACCAAACTTAATCAAATTGGAAGTCATATTCCAATACCAAATTCTAAATCCTTAATATGGACTTAGAAATCCAAATATGAAACGGATTCCCTTATAGAACCGGTTTCCCAACAAAACCAAATTCATCGGATGTCAAAAATTTTGTCCTCTCTGTCCTCAAAATCAAATTCAACTTGCTGTTACTTTATCTTTTATTCTGCTTCTTCTTCTCTCTTACTCCACCTTCTCAATCTAACATCCAAATTTAATATACTCTGCCATCAAATCAAATTTATCAAATGAAATTCATCCGCTGTCAGAAATTTTGTGCTTTCTATGCCCATAATTAAATTCAACCAGCCAGTTTTCTACCCATACATGCTTTTACTTGGATTTTGTTCGTCTTTGCTCGATTGATCAGGCCCTAAGAGTTTTGTGGGTTGGCTTACATTCAGATCCAATTCAGATTAATTGAAAAGGTTAGTCACACTCTTCTCCCTTATATCTTTGGCTTTGACTTAAATTCTATATAGCCGTTTACATGCTTGCTTAATCACGCATTTCAATTTCACTTCAAATTTACATGGGTTTTCGTTCGTTTATTTATATACGAAAGCTTCCTGAGTTCTTCAATTAAGTTCTTTTTATAAACATTATACTTGAGTTTTATTTGTTTATTTATTTTTTGTGCGTAATACTTCAATTAATAACAAGTTATCCTGGATATATTGTCATATTTTAAATCAACAGTACCCATGGATTTTCAACGCAGACAAACATGTAGACAAGCGAGACTTTTAAGAAAATATATTATTACACAACGTAGGAATAGGCGTCATTCTATATCATTATCCCGTCAACGGGTGCATAGAGATATGAGTGTACAGAGACAACGAACAACAAATCACAAAGATGATGGTGGTCGATCAACTAACACCAACCATGACATAATCAGTCCTTATTCAAATGGCCAAACAGGCCCTACCGAGGAAATCATCGTTAATATTAGAAGTAAGTATACTGCAATTTATACAATAATGACATCTCAACATTTCAGATTATTAATATTGACCTCAATTTTTTATTTAACAATGTTTTTCGCACTCTCAGGAAAAAATTTTGAGATTTTGGATTTTGGGCATCCTTCTGTAGTATGTAAATTTTGTGGTGCTATATTGTGGAAGGAAGAAAGAAATTCAATTTGTTGTATGGGAGGAAAAGTTGAATTACCTTTACTAAGAGAACCACCAGAATACTTGAACAACCTTTTGGATTACAATGGTGGACACAGATGCAGAAAATTTAGGGAAAAAATAAGAATTTACAATTCAATGTTTGCATTCACATCTATGGGTGGAAAGATTGATAAAAAAATAAATGATGGCAGAGGACCATATGTATTTAAAATAAATGGACAAAACCATCATAAGATTGGATCATTGATTCCAAAAGAAGGACAACAACCAAAGATCTTACAATTATATATTCATGATACTGATACCGAAAATGAAATTAGATATAGAACAAATGTCGTTACTAGGGATAATGACTCGAATTCATTAGATGAAGAAATAGTAAGTAGATTGGTAAATATGCTTGACGAGAACAATGAGTATGTAAAGGCATTTAGAATGGCTAAAGATCGTTTCCGACAAGAAGACATAGTGCAAGTTCGTTTGAGACTAATAGGAACTCGAAACTATGATAGTAGACAATATAATTTGCCAACATCATCTGAAGTAGCTGCACTTATTGTTGGAAATATTGATTCCAATGACGGTCGTGATGTAATTCTTGAGGAAAAAGAAGGTGGCTTACGACGGATTTCAGAGTTATATCCTGGATTTATGGCTCTACAATACCCTTTATTGTTTCCATATGGTGAGGATGGATTCATAACTGGTATTTTATACAGAAATCTGCAAACCATAAATGTAAGAAAACGTAGTACAGTTAGTATGAGAGAATATTATGCGTTTCGAATACAACAACGTCTTGATGAAGGACATGGTCTTTTAAGAGGTGGTCGTCTCTTCCAACAATTCTTGGTCGATTCATATGCATGTATTGAAGAAAATAGATTACACTGGTATAGAAACAATCAATCAACAGTTAGAGCAGAGTTGTATAAGGGACTACATGACGCAGTTGTGACTGGAGATTCAACACCTGGATCTGTAGGAAAAAGAATGGTGCTACCATCTTCTTTCACAGGAGGTCCGAGATATATGGTTCAAAATTATCAAGACGCAATTGCTATATGTAGATGGGCAGGGTCCCCAGACCTTTTTGTTACATTTACATGCAATACTCAATGGAAAGAGATCACATATATTCTGGAACTCATTCCATGTCAAAAAGCTGATGATAGACCGGATATAGTGGCACGCGTATTCAAGATAAAAGTTAATCAACTTATTAAAGACTTGACAGATGGGGAACATTTTGGGCGTGCTACGGCAGGTATAATACTCAACAAAAATAACTTCAACCTAATTTCTTTTTTATTATTATTATAAAACAATTTTTTGATTGATCTAACGCTAATTCTTATTTAATATATATAGTCCTATACACAATCGAATTTCAAAAGAGAGGTCTTCCCCACGCACATATCTTGCTTTGGTTACATCCTGACGACAAACCAAAAGACCCATCTGACATTGATAAATTAATCTCAGCGGAACTTCCTGATAAAAATATCGACCCACTAGCATTTGAATCTGTCTTGCAATATATGATACATGGACCATGTGGAGATCTTAATCGAAATTCACCTTGCATGATAAATAGATGTTGTTCTAAACATTTTCCTAAGCAAATACAAAATAACACCCAGCTTGACAAATATGGTTTTTCTATCCACAGAAGAAGACAAAACTTACATAAAGCTATGAAAAATGGAATAGAAGTGGACAATACATTTGTTGTTCCCCATAATACAGATTTAGTTGTAAAGTACCAAGCTCATATCAATGTAGAAATTTGTGCTCGAGGAAAAATAGTCAAATATTTATTTAAATATATTAACAAAGGCCAAGACAGATCTACTATTGTTATCGAAGAAAACTTATCAAGTCAATCAACAAATGGACAAAATGTTGTCGTTCAAATAGATGAGATACAAACATATTTAGATTGTCGATATCTTTCTGCTTCTGAAGCA
The DNA here is from genome assembly GCA_020826895.1 of Aquilegia kansuensis. NCBI lineage: Eukaryota > Viridiplantae > Streptophyta > Magnoliopsida > Ranunculales > Ranunculaceae > Aquilegia > Aquilegia kansuensis. The sequence continues at coordinate 13,619,132 of CM037007.1, forward strand.
TGTTGGAGAATATTTAAATTTGACATACATTATCGTGACCCATCAGTTCAAAGATTAGTCTATCATTTAGAAGATGAACAAACCATTATATTTCATGATGACGATGACTTAGTCGATGTTGTCAATAGAACCAACGTTGAAAAAACTATGTTCACAGAATGGTTTGAAATAAATAAACACCATGAAGATGCTAGACGACTCACTTATGTAGACTTTCCAACTGAATGGGTTTGGAATAAAAATGATAAAGTTTGGACAAGGAGGAAATCTAAAAGGAGAATTGGCAGACTTTACAATGCTCATCCGAACTCTGGACAAAATTTTTATCTCCGGGTATTGTTGAATGTAACGCCAGGTGCACAAGGCTATGATGATCTTAAAACTGTTAACAATGTCAAGTACAATGATTTTAAATCTGCATGTGCCGCACAAGGACTATTAAGGGATGACAATGAATGGCATGAGGTCTTAAAGGAAATGTCTACTTGGTCATCAGGTAACATGATGCGGGAATCCTTCGTTTATATATTATTATTTTGTCAATTAACCAATCCTCAAGATTTATGGAACAAGAATTGGGAATTATTATCCGACGACATTTTGATACGTCAAAGGCAAATATATAGCAACAATACTCTAGAATTGAGTGATGGTCAAATACAAAATTTAACTTTGATAGAAATAGAAAAAATTATGAACCAAAATAATAGAAGTTTAAAAGAATTTCAATCTTTTCCATTTCCTGAGTTGGATTTTGAAAACCAACTTGGCAATAAGTATATAAGAGAAGAAATAACTTACGATCGCAGTAAACTTCATTCAGAGTTTCAAACATTACATGCTAGACTAAACATCCAACAAAAACAAGTCTATGAGGTTGTAATGAATTCTGTCTTATCAAATATTGGTGGCCTATTCTTTGTTTATGGCAGTGGAGGGACAGGGAAAACATACCTTTGGAGTACTTTAACGTCTAAGCTTAGATCCGAAGGAAAAATTGTCCTGGTTGTTGCTTCTTCAGGAATAGCGTCTTTACTTCTACCAAATGGACGAACAGCTCATTCAAGATTTAAGGTTCCACTAACTCAAAATGATTATTCATGTTGTGATATTAAAGTAAAGAGTGAATTGGCAGATCTAATTCTTAAAACTGATTTGGTAATTTGGGATGAGGCACCAATGAATCATAGGAATGCTTTCGAAGCCGTTGATAGAACATTTCGAGACTTAATGCGATCTTCAACACAAATTTCAGAAGAAAAAGTTTTTGGTGGGAAAACAATTGTTTTGGGAGGTGATTTTAGACAAACATTGCCAGTAGTCCCAAAAGGATGTAGAGAAACAATTGTCGATGCTTCAATAAGTAGGTCTTACCTATGGAGTCATTGTCGTACTTTCAAGCTTGGTATAAATATGCGTTTACAAAGTCAAAATTTAACTATCCTCGAAACTGAAAAGGTTGACAAACTTCGAGAATGGATTCCAGATCTTGGAAATGGAAATTTACCAACAATATCTATGTGTGGAGAACAAGAACCAACGTGGATAAAAATTCCAGATGATTATCTCCTTCAACCTAAAAATGATCCAATGAAATCAATTGTGGAATGGGTATATCCTGATTTGGAAAACAAATATGCTGATCTGAACTATTTAAGAGAAAGATGCATATTAACTCCCAGAAATGATTGCGTAGAGAAATTAAATTCTTATATCATATCCACTATACCATGCGAATCACATATTTACTTGAGTGCAAATACGTTGAGTCCAATGTCAGGAGGTCCAAATATTCAAGATGTATCACCCCCAATAGAATTTTTAAATTCTATGATAATATCTGGATTACCTAATCATAAGATTGAATTGAAATTAGGTGTTCCAATTATGCTTATTAGAAACATCAATCAAAGATTCAGACTATGTAATGGTACAAGGCTTATTGTTACTAAATTAGGGGCTAAATTTATTCAAGCAAAGGTGATAACAGGGAATAATATCGGTCGAACATTCAATATTAACAGAATAGTACTGACATCAGATGATCCGAAATCATCGTTTACTATAACACGCGTTCAACTTCCTATAAGAATTTGTTTCGCAATGACTATAAATAAAAGTCAAGGACAAACATTAAAACATGTTGGCATATACTTACCAAGACCAGTATTTAGTCATGGGTAACTTTATGTTGCGGTTTCACGGACGTCATCACACAATGGATTGAAAATCTTAATTGACCATAAAAAAAATGAACAACCAGGATATACACAGAATATTGTTTACAAGGAGGTTTTCAACAACTTACCATGAGGTACTATTGTTCATGTCATTATTATTTTTTTTTTTTAAGTTAAACCCTTAATAACTTATTTTCGAAATTTATTTTTGGCTTTATCCAGAAGATGGAATTCGTCAATGGTGGTGGTGAGATTGTAGGGTATGATGCAGGAAAACACAAACAATATTTATAACAACATTGAAGTTCATGGGAAGAACCTTCTTGATCATGTAAAATCACTAACATCCTTCTTAAATCTTACTACTACCTTTACATTTTTAATATCTTTGGTGTGATATTTTTTGGTGTGATATTTTTAACGTTTTTAAATTTAGAACCAGCACCAACAAATCTAACAACGACACCACTATTTCAGTTTCAGATCTATTACAATAAACAACAATCGTAAATGATGTTCGTGGACATCATAAATTAATTAACGACATGATTGCAGTTGTGTTGTCCTCATTATTGACTCAACTACTGGTGGATTTGCAAAGGAGATTACAAGAATAAAAGGCACAGTTTGGCTGTGGATGAACATGGATAAGAAGGCTCTGGAGCTTCAAGAAAGTATAAAATTTGCAGACCTGCTTCTGAACTGGAAAGAGACCATGGGAGCACAATGACCCAGCTGGCAGAGACTGCAGATCAATAGATCTTGAGTGTCTAATAGTGGGTGGATGGACAGGACTTATAATTGTCCCTGGTCTGATGTTGTGTTGTTTCTTTGCTTTTTGCTTTTTTCTTTTACTACTCAGGAATTCTATGAACCTGGTTTGTAACTGTTCAGCTTTGAGGGGGTGGGGGGGATGATAATGTGTAAAAGAGGATATGTACCTATGGGATAACTGATGATATTCTGCATTGCTGAAATACAGAATACTCATTTACTGTAAGTGATCATTGAGTTGTTATAATATTATTGCATTTGATAAAAAAAAAAAAAATACTGGTGAATTTGAAGTTGATATGTCCAAACTATGAGCAACCTCATGACCAGGCATTCCTTCCATTCACTGAGAGTATAATTGATCTACTTCCATGTTTGCAGCTATTAAAAGGGTCTCAATTGTAGAAGTTAGCTACAGGTTATTGAATCTGACTATGGGTTCATTGTAGCAATGGCTTTGCATGATGGATAAATCAACCATTGTTTTATGATAATAAACAAAACCACCTCTGGTGCATAACTGTTTATATTATTACCTTAACTTCTAAATTCATTCACCAATATATCTCTTAAAATTATGACGGAGAGAGCAGAAACCAAAGTTGAGTATTATGATGTAATGTGCCACATTATTCTTTGCACAAAGTTATATTATATGATATAGTGTAGCAACTATAAATTATGGGTCAGTTCTTTAATATGCACAAAATTTACAAGTTCAGAGATGTACCTTCATACCACTCATAATTTTGCTATGGCCAAACTTATTTTATTAGTAATTAATATTTACCTAATAATATATACAAAATAACATAATTAACACTAAAATATACAACCCATAAAGTACATCTTCGTTTAAAAAATAAAGATTAATATTAAACCATGTTCTACATACTAGGTTTTGTACCTTTAATCCACCTAACTTATTAAATATTATTACTAAAACAAAAATAATAACAATTTAGAATCTAAAATTTAGACAAATAAAAAAAAAAATTAATTAATTATTATTTAAAGCTCCCCGTCCAACGGACGGGCTAAAAAGCTAGTATATAATAGTGGAGCCTAGCAAGTGCCACGTGGCTTGTTTATAAAGAGTTGAGAACAATAATAAAGTCCACTCTAAAGCCCATATTAAGCCCAAACAACAAAGGATTCCAGAAAGACAAAAACTACAAACCTTAATTAGGTGAAGGATTCCCTATTTAATCATCCACTACACAACTTCAAAAACTCTTCTCTTCCCCCTTCCAGAAACTTGCTTGGATTGATGCTTTTCAGATTAATTCAAAGATTTTGCTAACATAGGTTTGATCGTTTGGATTGATGTTTTTCAGATTAATTTCAAGATTTTGCTTACACAAATTTGATCATAATTAATGATGCACACAATTGCAACTATGATATTCTTCTCTAATTATTGTTTTGCACTAAATCGATCCATTACATGTATGGTAATGTTTTCAATCCCTTCTAATAATTCATGTTATATTTGTATGTTTCTCTTACGGTATGTCTTCGACTTACACATATAAGCTTTCTTTTCTTTTGTGTTCTTTGAACATGGTAATTTCAATTGCTCGAATTCTAGAGCTTATATCATTCACAAATTAATAGGTATTGACAGCTTTTGCACATCTTGGTAAGGATCCTAAACACATATTAATAGGTATTGACAGATTTTTCTTTAACATATTGTTGCTCCAACATGACTTCCCTTTTCTAAATTTTTGTAAAGATAAGGAACCTGCTTTCTGATTAATGTTTGGTTAAATACCATTGTAGATTATCGAACTTATATAAAATGCCAGATGGAACAACACTCCATTGAGGTGCAATGGGATCTCCAATCCCTTTGGTCGTTGGTTGAAGTCTGCATGCTTCAAGGTGAACTGAAACATACCATGCCCATTTGTAAATCTAATTGTTAGCTCATATATCTGGCGAGTAGTTATATTTTTGGTAAAAATAAAAAAATCAGTTTTTCATCCGTTATGTAATTTTGTGTTGTCGAGCTCTCATATGATTTCGAGACATTGTCAGTTTAGCACTGCAAAAGTATGTTGCGACAGATATAAAGTACATTGGCCGTTTCTCCCTTTGGTTTGTTAGATACAGTATTGTTCATTAGGTGTTGAACAATACTATTATCATAATCAAAATGAAAATGATAACTGATGAACATGATGGCCTTCGCGAAGTTTTGAAATTGGTAGTTTATTTATTTGAAGTCCCTATATTTGAAAATCCTAAGCTTGATTTGGTTGTACCTTTCTTATACCTTGATAGTTTATCCCCAACAATCCTTTGTTCACTGTAATTACCTTGATCATCGATAATTGACTGCATTTGAATTTACTATGAGAAAAAAAATGAATGCTTTGTTCTTCATTGATGTATGTGTATCTCAACTTTCTTTGATATGTTGTGGATGAAAAGTCTTATTTTGGGGCTTTCTCCAATCAAAGTTTTAAGTGTATAAAAAAAATTGTACTGGACAGTGTAGAGAATACTCTAGGAATGAACATACGGTAACTTTTACAAGTTTCCACACCTTGGCTTCGCTTGGCCTATTTTGTGCTTCCAAGTTCTTACAAGTATTTGATTGGATTATATCGGTATTTTGTGTCTTTTGAATAGTTACTTGAGAATTGTGAATAATGATTATATGATTTTTTGCTTGGAATCCACATGAGAAAGAAATGGCGGTGGCAAACTTCTAATAGGAAATGCCATTGGGGAACCAACAGGTGAGCTATGCATTTATCTTAGGTATCCATATTTTACCTTAAGCTAAACAATGAAGAAAAATATATGCATCATTTTTTTTATTTTATTTTTTTGAATAAGTTGTCAAGGAAATATTAACTTGGGGCATCTTCAAGGTAACACTATGTGCAACTTTGTATTGTTTATGGGCGAGAGGAATTGACAAAGGTTTTAAACATAGATTCAGAGACCAAGAAAAACTACCAGGCTTCTTACTATACCAGACATCAGCCAAATTTTACAAATAAAAACTTATTGACAATATTGTTAATAGGAAAATTATGAAGAAATTGGGGCTGAATGTGCAACTATACCATTTTTCTATTTTTATATGTAACTATATGTCTCCACCATTGGGCATTATACAGATAAGCTCTAGGCTATCTTCAAAGGTGTGGAACTTGCTATAAATATTTGGGTATCAAAGTGTAATAGTGGCATCAGATTCTATGAGATTAGTAAGTGCATAAAAGAAGAGGAAATGTAGACTTGGCACCTGTGAGGTAGTTTTGCCGCAAAACTAAGATAGTCCAAACTGTTTGGGTGTTGAAGTCCAGCATCTATAACGAGAGTCTAATCATGCTGCAGATTATATGACATGTCGTCCTCTTCAAGGAGCTCTAGCCAGGATCATTGAAGAACACAAAAGCATGAATGTGCTACACGAGAAGAAGGTTGCATTGAAACTCAACATGGCTGTCTATGTTCACATATGACTCTTAATTCCAACAACAGGGAGGTGACCCCTATATCAAATCAGGTACAATGTATATTTTGTTGAATAATTTATTTGTAATTTTAATTATTGCAATTTTCAACTACTATGTCCCTCCAGTTCCACTGTTTGAGGATTGTCTCTGCCATAGGCTAAGAGTTATGTCCTTAAGACATGCATCACTAAAGCTTCTAAATAGGGAGGCATCCCACATCCAATGACTTATAACTCTGAACTACTGATTCAAGAGCTGTGACGGAGCACAATGTCCAGGTAAGAAATCCTGCCATTTTTTTTACTAAACATAAGCTTGCTTAACAAATCCAATTGTATTTGGGAACACACCCACAACACCGTAACTTCTTAAGTTTCGAAATAATTAGATGCATATCATTCAAGTCCAAACCAAGGAAGGATTGAGAGTTTGAGACTATACAACTAGCAACTTTATGCAGTTGTGGAATTTTTTTAATGATTATGAAATGGAGTTTAGTTCCAAGTATTAGGTTGGCAAGGACAAGTTTTTGATAGACTGACATCTTATAACTGATTTGCAAGGACCTCAAGGAGCAGGCTTTGTCAATATCTGATAGCCGAGGTGTAATAGCTGCTGCAACACACGAATCTCTTGGTGAGTTGGTGACTTAATCTAGCTGTTTGAAGATGCTGTAAACAATTTTCATTTCTAGAAATAAAAACGCATCGGTATTAGCTGGGTCTCCAAGCTTCCAAGTTTTAATTTGATCATATCTTACTTTTGTGCAGTTCTAAATGGCTTAAACATCTAATAAGACCGTGTCTAAAGTCTAAGATAGCAAGTATGGTCTGCAATAATCACAATATTCGTACTGTACCTTTAACTTACGAGTTTATAATATAATCGTTGTCGAGGACGTGTGCATCATGCTCGTTTCTAATTAAACTATGGAGTTAAGTTGATTTGGCAGCATGCAGAACCTTTACGGTTCCGATTGAATTAATGCAAACCTTTGTGAATATGCAATAAAGTTTTAGCATATGAGATAGTACAACTAGCGATATCATTAAACTTCATTCGAGCGATACCGAAGACCCCTAAGAAATAATTGGTAATTAGAGTAAGAAAAGAGAAAGGTTTAAGAGTAAATCTCTTAAATTTGTCCCCACTTTCTTCATTGAAGTATATACAGCTAACACGTATGCACCTTTTTTTTCTTCTCTTTTATTCTTTCTTTAATCGTATATTGAGATTCGACAGGCGTTCAACTAGATTAGAAGATTTGTTGTGAAAGAGAGCTTCTAGATAAATAAGAAGGCATGGAAGAAGAAGATGATCCTGTTTGCAACAATTAACAAATTTGCAAAACATTGGTGTGTGGAGTATTAGAAAATAGAATTCAAAAATGGCTTATCAACTTAATATGTTTGCATGCTCTTCTTTTATCACAAGTGCATTCATTTTGACAGATTCTATAAAACAAAGGTTTACGAGTTTGAAAACCAGGTGTAAGAAGATACATGTTTTTACATGTCAGTTGGAGTATTCCAGATTCTATCATGTGTTCAGAAAGACCAATAGAGCTGCAGACTACTTGGCAGGAATAGGGACAAAATTTGAATGCCATTTTTTTATTTATTTTATGCCTCCTATATATTGAGCTTTGTAGGATCATTGAACAAGATAAACAATGTAAAATGTATATGAAATTTGATCAATAGGTGAGGGTCTGCCTAACCCTCATACAGAAAGGAATTTGTGGTTCTATCAATGATAATATTCTATGTTGTGTTATTTTCTACTTACATTTTGTTTCATCTATTGTTGTTATAATTTACTTTCACACACATACACACATCTATGAGTGACCTTGATATATAACTCTGACCAAAGAAATATAACGAGGCTACAATGAACAACTTATTTAAAGATTAAGCAGCATGTGTTGTTTTCTGAAACAAGTTGTTGAACCTGTGTTATGCATCGGGATTTGTGTTATCCGATAAATGGAGAATCACTTATAATGCATGGTATTTCCCAAAAGATTTCTATACCTTATTAGATCGTTGCAATTGTATGATTGTCGAACTGAGCTTTTTTTTAATGCTCTTCTCAACCTAAATTTGTAAAGATTTATAATTAATATTTTTTTGTATTTAGTATGATTTTTACAAAAGAATTAAGGACTTTAAATAGAAAAAGAATTTAGTAAAAAAAGAGTTTTAGAAGTCGGTGAGTTCTAAAGGGTTTTAAGGTTTGTATAAATCTCTCTGGAAGGTGGGTTCCCTTTTTAAATTGGGCTCTCACCAAATGTAAGTTTTATTCTCAACTATCTAAAAATCTTAAGGGTTTTAAGGTTTGTATAAATCTCTCTGGAAAGTGGGATCTCTTTTTAAATTGGGCTCTCACCAAATGTAAGCTTTATTTTCAAGTCTCTAAAAAAGCACCATGTGGCACTCGCTGTCTATAATTATTATATAGTATGATAGAATTGCATAGATGAGTAACTTTAATATCTTCAATAAAAACAATTTGATATATTCCTTTTCGTTTTCTCTACTTGCAATTCATATTCGAAGGCGAATCACATCACCATGCAACAAACATTGTGGCCCTCTTATTGCCTCTTACCCTTATCCATTGAAATTATCTACTGTATAATAATCCTATACTTACAACACCCTCGGTGCGTAGCACGGGTTCCACAACTAGTATATAAAAATACCAAATTAAATTTGGTTAATAGTCCCAACTCCCAAGTAGTTGAATGCATGAACATAATTAACTAAAGTTAGGAACTGATATACTGAGGAAGTCGATTTCATACTCTAAGGTATAGCATTTAGTCAAGACATTGGCTAATGTCCAAACATTGGCTGCGTCATCCCATGCGTAAGGTATAGCACTTAGTCAAGACATTGGGGACAACTTTTCCTCTCAATAGAAATAAGATAAGACCTGTCCAGTAAACAAGTCTTGTGGATGATTAGTATTTCACAAGAAAATTGTGGGCGAAAAAAAACAGAGAAGAAGGCCAAGAGATGAGTAAAAATGTAGAGCTGGTGTTCGTGCCATCATTTGGTGTTACTCATATTATACCAACAGTAGAGCTTGCAAAACGTCTTGTCGAACGGGATGAATGTTTTTCCATAACGTTTCTCATTATACCTGAACCCTCTGGTCTCATTCCACAAGCCTATATTGATTCAGTAACAAACTCGTCAGTGAATCGTATTTGTTTCACAATTCTTCAACGAGCTGATTTACCACCACCAGGTTCTGAAACTATTGCATTTATAGCACTCTATATTCAAAACCACTTGCCCCACGTCAAAAAAGCCATCACCAATCTGGTATCCAAGTCTAACAACAATGGTTCTGCAGTCCAACTTGTTGTGGACATGTTTTCTACTACCATGATTGATGTGGCTAACGAACTCGGTATTCCTTCCTATGTTTACTTCACTTCATGTGCAGCTGCTCTAGGTTTCGTGTTGCATATTCCTACTCTAGATGCAGAGATTGAAGGTGAGTTGTTAGACTACTCGAGTGAGTTAAATCTACCGAGTTATATCAACCCCGTTCCTACACTTGCTTTACCCGATATCATGTTAAACAAAAAAGGCGATGGTTACAAATGGTACCTTTATCATAGTAGTAGGTTCCGAGACACTAAGGGTATTATTGTCAATTCTGTTGCGGAGCTAGAATCTCATGCCCTCCATGTATTTAATCATATTTTTTCCGGCATTCCACCTGTTTATTTGGTTGGGCCATCATTAGATCTAGAGGGTAAAACACAACCAGATTCTACTACTCGGAGCCACTATGATCGAATCATGAGGTGGCTAGACGATCAACCAAAGTTGTCAGTGATTTTCTTATGCTTCGGGAGCAGCGGAACGTTAAGTGCGCGACAGGTCAAAGAAATTGCTATTGGACTAGAGCGAAGTGGTGAACGATTCTTATGGTCATTACGCAGTCCACCAAAGACTAAGTTTGAAAACCCATATGATTACTCGAATCCTGAGGAAGTACTACCTGATGGATTTTTACGACGAGTGGAAGGGAGAGGTTTGATGTGTGGATGGGCTCCACAAGTTGAAATATTGTCCCACGAAGCTATAGGAGGATTTGTATCACATTGTGGTTGGAACTCTATTTTAGAGAGTTTGTGGTTTGATGTACCAATACTGACATGGCCACTTTATGCAGAGCAGAAGCTGAATGGATTTCAACTTGTAAAGGATTTGGGATTAGCAGTTGAGGTGAAAGATGAAAGGGATGATCTAGTAGTAGCTGAAGTGATTGAGAGAGGAGTGAGATCTATTATAAGGGAAGGTGGTGGTGAAGTGAGAAGAAAAGTGAAGGAAATGAGTAAGAAGTGTAGGGATGCTGTGATGGAGGGTGGATCTTCGTGGTCCACCTTAAGTTGTTTAATTGAGGATATGAGTAATATCCAGTAGCTACTACCATAGTTAAAAATGCTGACATATTTCGTAAAATTTTTGCGGAATATGTCGGCTTTTAGAGAATCAGTATTGTAAATTTCGGGAATATCCAAGAATATTCTCGATATTTCAGGTGACATATTTGTTTTGAGTATTGACTTGCCAGAGGTATGTATATTGTATTATTGTGCAAGCATGCCCAGAAACTGCTACCCACCCGATATGGCCAGTAAATTACGTGATCATGTAATGCTGGATCTATCTACACAAGTAGCCAAAAACCGGCATAGTCTATAGACTTTGCTATTAACACTGAATAGCTAATTTCAATTGCGAAGCGCTCTTGATTGGAAAATCTGGAATGTGTACATCCTGTCACTCTGGCACATAAGAAACAACCTAATTTACAGAAAAGTGCAACAAGATATACTGCGGGTGATCATCAATCTGAAACAATCGGTCATGAATTGGATAAGAGGAAAGCAAATACAGTATCGAGAATCACTTCCAGTCACCTGCTAAAGCTTTGGAATGGCATCTTTACTAAGTTCATTCATTTCATGTTCTATTTCTCTGGGGTTGGATGCTAGTTGCTCCCTCACCAATCAATATTGAAATCCTCTCGATATTTTTTATGCTCCTTTTCAATAAAAGTGTGATCTATATATGAATAATGCAGTACATAATCGACTAAAGTGTGTCCCTTTTATTAAGTTATTGTTTTACTGAGGTCTGGCTGGTTCCGGAGTTTGGCTGTAGTGATTGTTAGTATAGAGTCACTCTATTTTTAGTCCCACACTGATTAATTTCATTAATTTTTAAAGTAATTTATTTGACTGATTGACAGTGATTAATGCCGAGCTTAGTAACGTAAGCTTGTGACCCAAGTGGGGGCATTAAGATATTTGAATTGTTTAGGCTCTGCTGTGGGGGCCTGGAGCAATAAGTTTGGGCTGGTTGTTAACACCACCCATGTATGTCTAAACCTTGTCTTCAGCCATGTTGGCTAAGACCATAGTCAGGTTATGACTAGGCTGTCTCCAGGCACGGCTGAGTTAAGCTAGCTCAGTTCATTACCTGCCATTAAAAAGCCCTAACAAAACAAATATTTTTTTTAGTTATCATGATAATTTCTCTTATTTCTGGAGCAGTATGTTTATGTATGTCAATTTTCATGCCTTTCCTATATAATCTCTTATTTGGTTTGTTCGTTTCACTCAAAAATGCCCGTTGGAGAAGAGTTATAGTTGCAAAGTATGGAATTATGGAACTATAGTTCAAAAGGTTTGCTTCTTACTAAAGTATTAATAAATTTAATGGGGCGGGGTTTGTCAAAAAAAAAATAGTAGAGCCACCACACCCTTCTCACAAAGTGGAGTGGTTGTCGATTCGAAACAGGTCAACAGCTGATTGTTGATATAAGTTTCCACACATAATTTAAAGGTAGGGGTCCCTCAATCCCGCTTGCCTAAAAAAAACCCTATAGAAATATCCGAATATGATATACGCACACGTACTAGTGACATGGTTTTCATGGAATTTCAATATCATGTGATATCTTCCCATTAATTCAATGCTGCATATCTTTTTAAGATGGGTATTTTAATACTTTAATTTGGTTCCGCTTTTGTTCTATACCTCCTAGGAGCAATTGGTGAAACCGGCACTCGGTTGTTTGACATTAATTTTGTGACATTGGATGTCCATGGTTATCTCGCCTTGAGTTCATTGTTAGGAAAACCTCGTTGTACGTGCGTCATCCCGAGTCTTTGTCTTCGCGTCAAGTGTATCAAAAGTCTGTTTTTGGGTTTAGGACGTACGTACCTAGTTAGGGCGTACGTACGTCATGTTAGGCAGCAAACATGTTTTGGTCAGGACGTACGTACCTAGTTAGGACGTTCGTACGTCCAAGCAAGCAGCGAACTTTTACAGTGTGGGGACGTACGAACGTTGTTTCGACGTACGTACGTCCAATATGGATTTCGTCTATTCCGGCCCATTTTCTGTGTATTCCAACCCTAAGTATAAATAGGGTTTCTCTACCAAAGAAGAAACTAGTTCTTTGGCCGTCCAATTCATCTCTAGTCTTGGAGTTTGTTTAGGTTTTGGTTTAGGTTGTTTTGGTGATTGAACTCATCTTCTTCTTCCCCATTCATCTTCTTCATCCTTATTGAATAGTGATTTAGCTTCGAGTCTTCTTGTGTGTTCATCAAGAAGTCGAGTATCCTTGTGTGTTCATCAAGGAACTCTGGTGTAAGCTTGTTACATAGATCGGCTTCGAGTCTTCTTGTGTGTTCATCAAGAAGTCGAGTGTCTTGTGCGTACATCAAGGTACTCCGGTGAAGTCAAGGTGTTAGAGATAACCAGGAGTGTCAACTCGCAGTGATTGCAGGTAGTTGATAGGTTTGTAAATCTCTTTTCATCTAGTGGATTTATTTGTTGTCGTGAGGACAACCGTGGACGTTTCCCATATTGGGTTTTACCACGTTAAAAATATCGTGTGTTCTTTACTTCTTTATTGTTTTATTCTTGTTTGGTTTACTATTGTTATATTGCACATATATTGGGTTTTCAATTGGTATCAGTCGCAGGGCGCTTGTTAAGGAGCGTAAAGGCTCACGCGTAGATCCTTAGTGCAATTTTAATGGATTCTGATAAATTTGGAACACTAATTTGTCTTCCTAAATTTGATGGAACTAATTTCCCTATTGGAAAGTTCGTATGGCTGCGTATTTGCAGGCTATGAGTGAGGATGTGTGGATCGCTGTGGAAGATGGTTGGTCACCACCGAGAGTTACTACAGGTAGTACAGATGAGGTTGTTACAATTGTAAAGCCACGAAACACATGGAGTGTGGAAGACAAAGTTGCTTCTACTAACAACCAAAGAGGGCTTAATGCTATATTTATGGCTTTGGATGCTAGTGAATTTCGGAGAGTTCATGGTTGTATAACATCCAAAGAGGCTTGGGATAGGTTGGTAAGAACTCATGAGGGTGACATTGCTGTCAAAGAGAGTAAGCTTGAACTTCTTATTACTCAATTTGAAACTATGAAAATGGATAATAATGAATCTTTCGATGAATTCTTTATTCGTTTGCAGGATATTATCAACACTAGTGCATCTTTAGGTTTAGTGTACACCGATACTCAAATAGTACGTAAAGTTCTTCGGTCTTTGCCATCTAGATTTCGTTCTAGGAAAGATGCCATTCAAGAAAGCAATGACTTAAAGACCATGTCCATAGAGACCTTAGCAGGAAAATTGAGAACTTATGAACTTGAGGTTCAACTTGAGCAACCTCAAAATAAATCCTTTGCTTTTAAAGCTGGATCTTTTGAGGATGTGCAAGATGAAACGATTAATCATGATAAGTCTCTTGACACTAAGCAACATCTAAGTATCATTTATCGTTATCTCAAACATATTTTTAAGACTATGAAATATAATGGTTTGACTAACCATTGTTTGGACGAGTGTAAGCTTCCCAAGAAATTTGGTGTACAAGGGATAGAACAACAAAAAATTAAGTTGTCTACCACTTGGGAGGAAGATGAAAGCGATGATGTAGTGGAAGACCATGCTACACATTGTGTTGCCTATGGAGCATCTTTGAATGAGAATGTGGATTGTCAGGTAACCGATATTGTCGATCATGAATTCGATGATTCTATTTTGGTAAGTCCTGGTGAGTTAAGGGAATTACATATGTTATCTGTTAAACAATGTCAATCCTTGCGTAAGACTAATCAGATTTTAAATGATATAGTTGAGTCTCTTGTAAAAAAGAAATCTGTACTTGCAGGTGATATGAATGCTTTATCTGAGGAGTTTTCCCAAGAAAATTAAGCTAGATTTCCAATCTAGAATTATTTCTTTGGAAATATCCAATCATGAGATAAAAGATAAGTATCGTACTTTGTTGCTTGAGCATGAAGCTGTGAAAAATGATCTATTTGCTTCTACTAAGCGATTGCAAGGGTTTGGGAAAACTTCGATTGATCTAGACACCCTTATTAAAAGTGGAAAGTTTTCTTCAGATAAGACTGGTTTAGGATATGATTATGTTGGAGCTTCTTCCAGCTGTGTTCCTCTTCCTCCTACTACTTCTTTTGTGAGGCCATCATTGCCTCCTTTGTTACCAAATCCTCATATTCCTACTCCGCCTCCACCTACCAAGGCTTTTGAATCTAAGCCAAATGTGATGACCAAGAACAAGACAAGTCCTAAACATAGACATTTTAAGTGTTTTACTTGTGGTCGGTTAGGTCATACTTCCGCTTTTTGTTGGGATAACAATTCCATGGTTCCATATTCTTCTTCTTATGGTAATAATTATTGGAACTCACATTGTTCTTTTCCTGTACAGGCTCATCATTTCTCTTGGCCTCCTTTTATGCGAAGAAGTGGCCCTAAAAAACCACAACACTTCAACAATAGAAAGAAGGTTGTGCAAAATGTCACCAAACCACCTCACATATGGGATAGAAGCATCGATGCTGCCAAATGTAGTCTAGAGAATGAGAGGTTAAAGATTGGAAAGTCCACTATCAGGAATAATATTCAAAAATCCTCCATATCCGGGTCCAACTTGCAAAATATCTCTCAAGTATGGGTACGAAAGGATGACTTGAACGTTCTTTTTTTGACTTCTTAAAGTCAGATTGAATATCATCTTCGTATTTTTATTTTATTTTTTTGTTTGTTTTCTAGCCTTGTGTTATTTTAATTGCATATTTTTCTAACCATATAGGCTATTTGTTTGGTGTGTTTTGTCTTTTTGTTTATGCATGCTTTGTTTGTTTGGGTTGAATATCATGCTCCTTTAAAAAAAAAAAAAAAAAAAAAAACAATAAATTTTTTTTTTTTTTACTTTGTTATGGGTGTTTGGGATACACATACTTTGTATATGTGGTTAGATTGGTCTATTACTTTCAATCATTCTTGTATGCTTAGTACTCATGAATATAACTATTTTATTACACTTAGCATACGCTTGTGCTCTCATGTTTAGATTTTAGACCAATGTTCATCTAGTTGTGTCTCATGCATATATCCTTGCTTGATTACACTATGCACGGCTAGGTGACACTTTGAGAGTTTGTTTGCATATCTTTTTCCATCTTTTCAACATGATGAACTTCTAGTATAATCATTAGTTGGAAATATACGTATGCATGCCTTCTTATGTTATTTTCATTATTAGTATGCAGGCAGTGTGGTAGTGGTCAACAATTCACAAAATCCCCAACCTTTTGATCTTCTTGAGAGAGAAATCATTTGGTATATATACCCGTTGGGGCCGTGAGGGTCATGCAATGACGTATGCACTCAAGAGATGTTAGTTCTTGTGTTGCACGTTACCATGATGTTGCACTACTTTATATTTGTTTTTAAAGGGGAAATAATTTGAAAAGATGTAGGCTACACCCTACCACATGTTGCAAAAGATGAAGGTAAAAATCTCTTTCACATGTTAATTTATGCACAACAAAAAAAAAAAAAAAAAAAAAAAAACAGGTTATAAGTGCATTTCCCCGTGTCTGTTTAGGCGTTTGTGAAGTGAAATCCTTCTAATGGTGAATACTAGTTGTTTTAAGTGTTCTTATGGTTTGTGAGTGAGGTGTGAAAATGACTCTCTTTGTGTTTTCTTTAGCTTTAATTCCCACACACCAAGGATGTTTGTATGATGCATTTCTAGTAGATGTTTGGTTTCTTATCTTAATTTTTGATTGGTGCGTATTTTGTTTAATGAAACCAAGTTTATTCATCTTTACTAAGTATCTTGTTTAATTGAGCTTGCATATACTCTCTTCTACCCTTGTATGCATGGTTCTTTGTGTGTTTCAAATATCCTTATTTGGTTTGTTTGTTCTAGGTGCATCTTTCTCATATGCATTGCATTTAAGTGGAGCTTTCGTTTAGGGGGAGAATTCTTTGTATTGACATCGTGTTAACAAGTGTTTATTTTATGGCTTCCATTGCATATCCTTTTTGTTGTTAACATGATTGTTCTCTTTCTTTTCTTCTTTAATCTTATTTGTTATGGTTTGGTATTTTTCTTTTCTCTTTCTTTTGTTACCTTGTTTCATTTGTGACAAAAAGGGGGAGATTTATGACTCTAATACTAACACTTTTTTCTTCTTTGTTAGTGTATTTTTGGGTCATGTTTCAGGTATACTACATGTATGGGGGAGTGAACATGTATGGGGGAGTGGAAGTGATGATGATCACAAAATGCATGTACAGTTTTGGGTAAGCTCGAGTATTAAACCTTGGAGCTCATGAAGTATGGGGGAGTTGTTCGAGGAACTTCCGTTGGCTCTTTGATTGTTTCAGAATTTTTTGTTGCTTTCGTTCGGTCTCTGATGGTTAAAACGTCTTACTCAAGCTGGATATCATGTGTTGGTGACTCGGTATGTATTCTACTATGAGTGTTTTTGTAGGCATGTTTTATAAATGCCATGGTTGGGTTTGTAAGCACATTTTATAAGTGCTATTAGAGTCATAGGTTTTTGTCACAAAATCAATGTCAAAGGGGGAGATTGAAACCGGCACTCGGTTGTTTGACATTAATTTTGTGACATTGGATGTCCATGGTTATCTCGCCTTGAGTTCATTGTTAGGAAAACCTCGTTGTACGCGCGTCATCCCGAGTCTTTGTCTTCGCGTCAAGTGTATCAAAAGTCTGTTTTTGGGTTTAGGACGTACGTACCTAGTTAGGGCGTACGTACGTCATGTTAGGCAGCAAACATGTTTTGGTCAGGACGTACGTACCTAGTTAGGGCGTTCGTACGTCCAAGCAAGCAGCGAACTTTTACAGTGTGGGGACGTACGAACGTTGTTTCGACGTACGTACGTCCAATATGGATTTCGTCTATTCCGGCCTATTTTCTGTGTATTCCAACCCTAAGTATAAATAGGGTTTCTCTACCAAAGAAGAAACTAGTTCTTTGGCCGTCCAATTCATCTCTAGTCTTGGAGTTTGTTTAGGTTTTGGTTTAGGTTGTTTTGGTGATTGAACTCATCTTCTTCTTCCCCATTAATCTTCTTCATCCTTATTGAATAGTGATTTAGCTTCGAGTCTTCTTGTGTGTTCATCAAGAAGTCGAGTATCCTTGTGTGTTCATCAAGGAACTCTGGTGTAAGCTTGTTACATAGATCGGCTTCGAGTCTTCTTGTGTGTTCATCAAGAAGTCGAGTGTCTTGTGCGTACATCAAGGTACTCCGGTGAAGTTAAGGTGTTAGAGATAACCAGGAGTGTCAACTCGCAGTGATTGCAGGTAGTTGATAGGTTTGTAAATCTCTTTTCATCTAGTGGATTTATTTGTTGTCGTGAGGACAACCGTGGACGTTTCCCATATTGGGTTTTACCACGTTAAAAATATCGTGTGTTCTTTACTTCTTTATTGTTTTATTCTTTTTTGGTTTACTATTGTTATATTGCACATATATTGGGTTTTCAATTGGATCCAATCAGGTATGTAACCACCTAGTCGGACCCTTCAATCCTACATTCATACCATTTGGCCATCAGCTATGCATGTGTCAAACACTAAAACATGTCAAACATATGTTGATCTTAAACACAATTCATTACTATGCATTCATTTGATGTGGGATTTTTCAACAAGATATTGTATAAACAGTCACTTGCCATGTTGTAGTCACTTCAAAGTTCTGAATGATCTATGGTCTAAAAAATGCTAAGATATTGGAGTAAACTGAAAAGTAAAATGACGAAAATAAATTATTATACTCCTTTCCATTGAGACCTGAATCGTCCTTGTTTTGTTACGTTTTTCAAGTTTCATATCAGGCAAATCATTGTTTTGTACCAGACATGCAGTCAATGCAGTGCAATAGTTAACGGCAAAAGTGTTATGACCTAAACAATGGTTAGACATCTTTACTACTCGAATTTTATGGCAAAATTTCACATCATCTATCTAAAATATTATTATCAATAATGGTGAAAATTTCACAACAAGAATCTCGATGAATTTGTTGGAAGAAAATAAACAAAACTTGAGATGGTATAAACAGGTCTAAAGAATGTGAACACTGCTGCACACAATAGTAATTCAAAATGAGATTCTTTAATTTTTCCTCTTTACTCGTAAAACCTTAATAGTATAAAAATTAAAATTAAACACACCATCTCGTATGAATTTTTTTTTTTTTGACTGAAAGAAAAACAACTGCTAGCCCAGTTGGTTTGTTACTCCTTTCAAACACTCCCACGAGTGAGAGGTTGTGAGTTCAATTTCCATCAACAATATGTGAGGGAATTTCTCACCTAATTCTTAGGTGGGTCAGCCTTTGGGCCTGGTGTGAGATCTCAGGAGGCTCTCTTATTATGATGGCAAGGTTAGGTATTCTCCCATGATGATGATGTGGTTAGGTGTTCTTCAGCGAAAACATGTAAATCCCTGGGTAGCATAATTGCTGCAAGGTGGCGGTGTGGACACTTAGGTGGTAGCATCAGTAGCCTTCGGGCCTTGTCTTTGCAAGCCCTTTGGGCTCTGATACCAATTGAAATACACAAATAGTGCTAATCTAACAGTTTAATATTCAAACAAATCAAACGATACGCAGAAGGTAAATAACATGCAGAAATTTTTAACGTGGTAAAACCCAAATTGGGAAACGTCCACGGTTGCCTTGGTGACAACAAATAATCCACTAGATGAAAGAGATTTACAAACCTACCAACTACCTGCAGTAACTGCGAGCTGATACTTCAAGTTATCTCTAACACCTTGACTTCACCAGAGCACCTTGATGTACGCACAAGACACTCGACTTCTTGATGAACACACAAGAAGACTCGAAGCCGAATTCACAATGATAAATGGAAGATAAGGAATTGATGAATTAGAAAGAAAGGAGAATTGAGTTCAATAACCAAAACAACTTCAACACAAAACCTAAACTAATCTTTAAGAACAAGAGATGAATTGGACGGCCAAAGAACTGACTTGTTCTTTGGAAGAGAAACCCTATTTATACTTAGGGTTGGAAAACACAGGAATGGGCCGGAATTGCTGAAATCCATAGTGGACGTACGTACGTCGAAACAACGTTCGTACGTCCCCACACGGTAAACGTTTGCTGCCTGCTTGGACGTACGAACGCCCTAACAAGGTACGTACGTCCAGAACAGAAACTTTCCTGCTGCCTAACCTGACGTACGTACGCCCTAACTCGGTACGTACGTTCAACATGATGAAAGTTTGCTGACCTGTTGGACGGACGTACGTCCTAACTAGGTACGTACGTCCAGAACAAAAACTTTCCTGCTGCCTAACCTGACGTACGTACGCCCTAACTCGGTACGTACGTTCAACATGATGAAAGTTTGCTTACCTGTTGGACGGACGTACGTCCTAACTAGGTACGTACGTCCTAAACCAAAAACACACTTTTGATACACTTGACGCGAAGACAAAGACTCAGGATGACGCGCGTACAACGTGGTTTTCCTAACAATGAACTCAAGGCGAGATAACCATGGACATCCAATGTCACAAAATTAATGTCAAACAACCGAGTGCCGGTTTCACTTATAAGGCTTCGGGCGATGATTAATATATAAATTTTTTTTTTCAATAAAAACTATTTTATTAATAAGCTCAAAGAATTATTATTATTTTTTTTTTATCCAAAGTTCGTTCCGATAATGGTTTTTTTTAAGTCCTGCAGAGGCTACACAACCTGTGGAGGAGAAGAAGTTTCAAGTTCATATTGAAGCTTTGAAGGCATTTAAGAGTTCCATTTAGTCATGACTCAGTTGAAGTTCTAGAGCAGATTGGATTGATGAACAATCATTGCAATTCGACTGGCATTTCTTGTGATCCTTTGTCAAACCTAGTTGTTTCTATTTTTTTTCTTGACAATGCATGTACAACTTGAATCCCCCTTTTCCAAAGAATATCTGAAGCCTGCAATGAATTGATTCACTGGAATGATTCCTAGTAAGCTGGAGCATTGCTTGGATATTAAAAAAAATAATGTTACATCAAAATTTATTGTCCCGTTTGATTCCATACTTGAGAATTTTATCAAAAAAAAAAAATTCCATCATTTGCCAATGAGGTCGCAGGCTTCTCAAGTAGTCGCTTGTTGTCGAGTCCAACAACCTCATTGGTATAATCCCCTCTTGCATTGGTGATTTAATTGGTTAATCTTCAAATGTCCGCCGCGTCTTGCAAATAACCACGTAGGTTCTACACCGGTCATATTCATGTTTTAGACTGGAGCCTAATAATATTGTCAGGTGAATTTGGATGAAGGCAGTCACTCCTGCAGAATGCAGCTTAACCCACCGAATATTGGACCTGGCCTGTAAATCACCTGATCATATTTTATAGAGTTGTTAATAACTAATACTGAATAGCTACTTTCAATGATGAAGCTCTTGATAGGAAAGTCTGGAGTGTACATCAATCCTGTCACTCAAGCACATAAGAAATCGTTGGTTCTGGAATAGTTCAACCAGATATCCGCGGGTAATCATCCATCTGAAATCGTTGGTACTGGAATAGGATAAGAGAAAATTATTATGAGAATCACATCCAGCAGCTACTTATCAAATGGGACTAATTGCTCTTGCTAAAGCTCTGTTGCTCCCTCAACCATTTTATTGTCAGTCTAGTCATTTTATTGAAAGCAATACATAGTGGTTATTGTCAGTCTAGTCATTTTATTTTTAGTCCCACTGATTAATTTAATTAATTATTAGAGTAATTTATTTGACTGATTGATAGTCATTACTGCCGAGCTTAGTAATGTAAGCTTGTGACCCAAGTGGGGGCATTAAGATCTTTGAATTGTTTGGGCTTTGCTGTGGAGAAGCCTGGAGCAATAAGTTTGGGCTGGTTATTAACACCACCCATGTAGGTCCAAACTTAGTCTTCAGCCATGTTGGCATAAGACTATGCAGGTTATGACCAAAATGTCTCCAGGCACTGCTGAGTTCAGTAGCTCAGTTCATTACCAGCTGCCATTAAAAAGCCCCAACAAGACAAATATTCTTTTAAAAAAAAAAAAGCAAAAGGGGACAAACACGTGTGTTTTTTGTCCCCCACACATTAGGGACCTCCTGGCGGATATATTATTTTTATGTCGATCGATATATTATTTTTATGCACGAATTATCGAGGCAAAGACACAAAAGAAGCTAAATTACTTTTTTTGTCTAACCATTTAATAATTGACTGATAACAATTGATTTATTATGGTGGGGGGATCACTTGTAATTTACGATTACGTGGAGACCTCACTAGATGAGATAATGCAACTTTAAAACATTAGGTGAGCTAATACTCTCAATCAGATCAAACTTCTACCTCGTACGTTGTCGCTTGTTCATGTTATCAGTATGGAATCTAACTACTACTTTGCCGCAAAGTTGAGCTCCAACTGTAAATTGCATTGCCCTTTAAGAAAAAAGTATCACAGATATCTTACAAGTAATCAATTTTATTGTATGCTCGTATTATTTCAAAGTGCACGACATAGCAGAATAGCACTCAATTGAACTCATTTCAGAGTTTCATTTAATACAAGTGGGAAGGGAGTCGTGGGTTGAGAAAAACTTGTAGAGGGGTAGTTTTTAGATTAGTCATCCCTGGGCTCTCTGTCATTTCTACAGGTGCATCGTGCGGAGTCTGAAACTCAAAACCTTGTAGCAAACGTGCTAGTGACAAGTGCACTGTTTGAAGTGCGAATGAAGTTCCTGGGCATGATCGCCTACCAGACCCAAAAGGAATGAATTCGAAATGTTTACCCCTAACATCCACATTTGCATGGGTGGTTAGAAATCTTTCTGGTTGGAACTCATCAGGGTTAGACCATACTCGTGGATCTCGTTGAATCTTATAAAGATTAGCTATTAAGCGCGTCCCAGCAGGAACGTGGTAACCTGACACTGTGCAGTCCTCCATCGCTTCATGTGGTACACTTAGTGGAACAGCTGGGTACAAGCGCAAAGTTTCCTTGACAATGGCTTTTAGGTACACTAGTTTCTGTATATCCGATTCTTCGACATATTTATCTTTTCCAATACTGATGTCTATTTGATCTCGAGCCTTCTTTAAAATGTGTGGATTGTTTACTAGTAAGGACATCGCCCATGTTAGAGTGACCATAGTAGTATCTGTCCCAGCTGCAATCATAGTCTGCAAACAGCCCAACAAACAAAATATAAGGCGCTTTATTTGCTTTAATTTTACCCCCACAATCAATCTTAGTAATTTGAAAAAAGATAAGAACCAGAAACATATAGCTATATAGTGTTTACTTACCAGGCAAGTGGCCTTGTTAACAATATCAGGATCACAACCAAACAGCTTTTTATCTTCAAGTATTGACAACATCACATCCATGAAATCCCCATCCCCATTTGTTCGACCATCTAACTTATTTCGTTTATGCTCCTCTAACCATCTTCCAAGTATAGTATCTATTTCAATGGCAGTTCTCTTCATGGCTTTCTCGTGTCCTTGAAAGTCTAACCACCCAAGAAATGGAATTGCATCTGACACCACAAATATCCCTAATAAGTAGAATAAATCCTTGATTGCCTGTTGCAGTCGCCTTGCTTCATTTTCATCAAGTTCAGCACTGGCACCAAAGTATCTCTTTCCAGCAACCATCCTAATAATCATGTTTAGCGTCAAGTCACCAAACCATCTTTGTATATCTACCAAAACCGATCCTTTCTCATTCTTATCACTCGTAGTCCACAGTTGATATAACTCTTTCAGCGAAGTATTGACTTCTGATATTCGCACATGTTTTAACAATTCCAGTCTATGATTTGATAGAAGTTCAATAATAGCTATTTTGCGTACCTCACGCCAATATGGCCCGTAAGGACCTAAGCCAAACATAGCGTAGTTATATCCCATGATCTTTGTACCCACGGAGCTAGGCCGAGTAGCAAAGACCTTGTCATTAGTAGTGAAACACTCCTTGGCTGCCTCCCAAGTAGTTACCACAAGTGCTCTGCGCAAACCAAGTCGAATTATGAAAGTTCCTCCATACTTGTCAGCCAGCGATCCTAATGTTATGTGTGGTGGTTGTGGAGGAAGTAACATATGTAAGTGACCTATAACCGGCCATGCACCAACTGGTTCTGGAGCTGCTCTGGTCTTTGCAGTACTCCTCCTCCTCTTCCAAGAGAAGAGATAAGAGAAGAAAACTACCGAGGCAAAGAAGCAACAGATACTTGGTAAGTATTGATTAAGGAAAGTCATGAATATATTTTTCCAATGATAAACAAATTACAATCTACAGGTGGGTTTTTATATTATGTCAGATTTGGTTGAACTCCAATTAATAATTGTATTCTATCTGAAATTTATATGAAATTCTTATCTTATTATTGGCCGACATATATGTTGATGTCATGATGTGGAAGTGCTTCTTAAATATGAAATTTATATTAAAACACTTGCAACCAAACAACTGCTAACTCAGTTGGTTTATACTCCTTCCAAACAAAGAAGAAGTGCTAGGTTGAGCTAATTCTCGTATGGGTAACGTGACCTTGTTAAATGTTTTTTTGCAGTCTGGCCACAACTGTTGTCTCTGTAGAATTACTCCATCAAATGAAAAGTTACTTAAAAAAAATAAAATGAAAAGTCGGCTGTGCTTGTTTCCCCGGAAGTTTTGGGGAAACGGAAATGGAAACCTTTTTAAAAGAAAAAAATGTAAACAGTTTCCTTTTTTTTTTACAAAATTTTTACATGGTGCTTGGTCCCTAATAAGGACAGTTTCGGATTTCTGCAAACAACCTTAGATATATCTAAAATTACACCCATACCACCGTACTATTTTTTGAATAAAATATGTAAAACAAAAATTATGGGCCCCACCTTTTTTGGAGATAGTTTTTTTCAAAGTTTTCCGGTATTTTTGAACCGGTATTATTAGCTGACGTGGTTTACTTTTTTTGAAAAAAAAAAAAATGGGCCCCAC
Source organism: Aquilegia kansuensis (assembly GCA_020826895.1). Classification (NCBI taxonomy): domain Eukaryota; kingdom Viridiplantae; phylum Streptophyta; class Magnoliopsida; order Ranunculales; family Ranunculaceae; genus Aquilegia; species Aquilegia kansuensis. The sequence goes on from CM037007.1 coordinate 13,643,984, forward strand.
CTTTTGTTGAACCCAACCAAGCAGCATGTATTTGGGAAAAAAAAGAAAAATCCTACGTGTCTTTGCTTTCCTATGAAATTCCTGGCGAACAAGCACAGCCAACAGTTTTTTTTTTTTTTTTTTTTTTTTTTAATGATGTGCACTTACACATCAGCGTCCACCTAAGATTGTCAGCCATAGTCAACTGCTACAAGCCATGCATTTTACTTTGAGTTCATATGGTTGTCAGTTTAGGTGGCTTTTGTGTTTCCAATTCCGGACCAAACAGCTCTTCTCCTTTTCCATTAGAGATTTGCAATCCCATAGAGACTAGGAGTCTGTCCAATTTCCGACTAAGAAAAGTATTTGGTTTATATATCTGTAGGAATTTGAGTTGAAAAGAGATATATAAAAGTATAATTTAATCTCTTCTTAATTTTGGCTTTGATCTAGAAAAAATTATTTTTTCTTTGTAACTCTTAGAATGGTAGACTGGTCAGAACTGCATCAAGATATCGTTGCGCTCATTGTGAAGCAACTGGTTGATATTGAAGATGTTGCTAGATTTTGTTGTGTTTGCAAGCCATGGAATTATGTTGTACTTAAACAAAAGAAGCAGTGTTATGCTCCTTGGCTGATGCTTTCCAAAAAGGGTGAATGACAATATTGAAGATAAGGGAAGAGTTCGTTCATGCTACAGTCTTTCTCGTAAATGGTTATTCAATCTCGAACTGCCTGAGGCTCAAGGAAGGAGATGTTGGGGTACACCATATGGTTGGCTTGTCACCATTGGTGTTGACCTCAATATCCATCTTTTACATCCTATGACCAGGGTTCAAATATCTCTGCCATCACAACCAACTTTTCCCTACCAATACAAAGTTCATGTTCCCCCTAAAGAGCTTTGCCAAGATTATATTAAAATTTTTGCTCTTGCATCCAATCCCTCTTCGTGGGATATCAATACCAGTGCCACCACTCCACGAACTCTGGAATCGTCATCCTCTCTAGTTGTGGCCATATATGGAGAATTTCGTTCGCTCGCTATAGCTTCACCCGGAGATAAGGTTTGGACGTCTGTTCAATCTCTACCTAAAATACCCAATGATGACGCCATTTTCTTTAATTGACACTTTTATGTTATATCTTATGACGGAGTTCTACTACGTTGTGAGGATGTTAACACGACTCAACCAAAAACAACACGTTTTGCATCCCCCCTGATGATCTTGATGATGTAGACCGTTTTTATTTGGTTGACTTGTCTGGGGATCTTCACTTGCTTGCACGACATTTCGATGGCATCAAAGTTAATGAGTACCATCATGAAACAAAATGGTTCTTTGTGTATAAATTCAATTTCCTTACAAAGAAGTGGACTGAGGTAGAATATTTGGGTGATCATGCTTTATTTGTTGGCAACAATATGTCATTTGCCATCTCGACTTCTAAGTTTCCAGAATTTAAAAGTAGCTGCATCTACTTCACTGATGACCATACAGAATACTACACTAAACGTTTCTGCGACATGGGGGTGTATGATACCATGGAAGAGACGATAGAACCCTTTTACGTTGACAATGATAGACTTTCCAGATTTTCTCGATCCTTTTTTTTATGCCTACTTTATGATGGTAGATTTTTTTATTTTTTCTTTCAAAGTAATTCAAATTATTGTATCGTAACAATTCTTGTTTATTGTACTAGAGGAGAACAACTTTGTATCTTAGCTTCTGATCTTCACAAGCCCTTTCACTGAGCAACTAGGCATATTTATAAGCCAGGATGCCTCGGGATTTTTGTACTCTAGAATGTAATCGGTAGGGGTCTGCCAAAACCCAGCTTGCTTGGTAGAAAAAAAAAAAAAAAAAAAGAAAGAAAGAAATTCTTTTTTATTGACTTAAATGTTAAATTTCTTTTTAGTATAATTTTATTTTTTATTTTTTGTCTGTCTGATTTTTGGTCGCATACCTTGCTATCTAATTTTTTATTACCCACATTTTAGGGTACTTGCATCTACTTCAGTGACACTGCTACCATTTTTTTTTTTTTTTTTTACATAAAAGGTTTTGTGACATGGGGTTTTTATTATTATTATTATGTAAGGCACTTTAAAACCCTCTTACTGGCGTACATGTTACTGAAGTTTTTCCTTTCTTTCCCTATGAATCTTTTTTGTTTAAAGTTTTTCCTCTCAATATTTATTTATTTTATTTTATTTTGAATAAATTGTTTAAAGTAAACTCATCTCTAAATTCACAAGCTTTAGAATTAAACATGAATTTTGTGGCAGACTCTTTAGCTTCTGTTAGTCCATACAATGATGTACTCACTATTTTTGTAATTCTCTAGTTGTGCAACTCTCTCAACTTGTGAAAAGAGATGCCAGTGGTATGATGTACACTAGAAATTGAATTTCAGTAAACCTGGTACGGGCTGCCTTAACCCCAACAAGTTAGTACTTTCGCTAGTACTTTTGCGATTCATGCCCGAATCTCTTACATTTGTTACAGATAGCAGGCTTTCAAGGATATTCAAACTTTAAAGTAACAGTAGAATTGAGCTGTAAAGTAGAATTGAATTTACATAATTCTCCTCAGTACACATACACTCGCAAAACTCTTGTTTCAATAAACCTGGTAGGGGTCAGCCCTTAAAATTTAGTTTGGAATAACATATTCTTGTCTTCTGCCACCCACAAGAATATGCTATTCCAAAAGTTAATTTCAAGGAAACACAATGGTCATCTCTGTTTTTATCACATCGCTTAAGGAGGGAAAGCCGAGTTTAATTACATCAACAGCCCAGATTAATTCTACATGACTAAAAAATATAAGAACACACGGGATTTTCCCTCACACTAGCTTCGTTACTTCTTCTAGCATTATACATGTCTAGCCATTAATTTATGTGCCCGATTAAGAATATGTGCATTATAAGGGTCTACAAAATGATTAACAGTCTTATAAAAACTATGTAATACTGCCTGTATATAAAAATACCATCTCGTAAGTATGCCACTAGGGCTTGTTAGTAATATTACTATTATATAACATTCTAAATACTGATATCACAAATTTTTCATTATATAGATAGTCTTCGTTACATGTAGTATTAATTTATAAGTAAAAATTTGTTTACTGTGATCTTTAACCTACGAATAAACTATGAATTGATCACTTCAATATTTGCAATTGAACTCAACTATTGGGATATAATGATAAGCTACAAAGAAATTAAAAAATAAATATCTCAATTACCAAGTTCTTTATTAGAGCAGAATAATAAGATTACAAATACAAAGATAGATCTTCCTATCATCTTCTATCAATCTGAAAGGATAGATCATTATAACTAATTAATAAATACAATATATCTTCTTAAGTTGCAATAATAGTTCAACCATGGCTACATATCTAATAACATATATGTAATCTGAAAAAGTTACATGATACGGTGTGGAGGCCTTTGTGCGCAAGACATATTTTGCTCAGGAATCATAAAACTCTAAGATTATTTCAATGCTGGTGAATTATAATGTTAAGAAGCTTCCCACACATCTTTTATTCCGCATGCCACCACGAGATAGATTTGTCTTTCTCCAGGTTAAGGATGCTTACACTTGTCACTACGCAATGATTTTCTCCTCCCTTAAACTTAAGTATAACTCCACTCACACAAAATCAACCACAGTCAACAAGTTTAATTGTACCCCTCTCATCAACACGGAAAGTCGATCTGCTCCCATGTAGCTTGTGATGTTAATCCAAAAAGAGGTATTATATTCTTTTTTGGATCTAACAATATTCAACATCAAATAAGATGTCTAGACAAAACATCACAATTCAAGAGCCAAACGACACAACCCAAGGCTAGTAAGGGTCTAATGAAAGTAATCTATAGAATCTCAAGTTGCCATTCTAGTTTCAATTAAGGCAAACACATAAAGATTTGTCTCCCAGATAGAACAAGATATGAGTCTTAAACAAGCAACATAAACTTGGTGGAAAGATGAATAAATTGCCATCGAGAGTGCCCATGCATGTTTGCAGTCTCTTTGAGAGGAAAAATCATTATAATTAAGCATTTAAATAAACAAATATACTTTTGCAAGTATATGACTACAGTGTTGATGGGGAAAAAGAGTGAGAGAAAGACAATTTGGAACCAAATACAAGTATCAGAGCTCTCAGGAACACTAGTATATATAGAGGAAAGAGTAGTATGTGGTGATGTACTATACCACTAACATTATGTTTTTTTTATTTATTTAGATTTAAAGCATTTAATAAAAATAAAAACAATAAATTCCCCAAGATAATATATGGAAGTCAATTTTGAAAAAAGAATTTAGTCAATATTCCAATTAATTGTATTTGATTCCTATGTAAAAATATGGGGTCCACCTGATGTATATGGACTAACTAATTTTAATTTATTTTTTTTCAAAAAAGAAAAAAAATATTTAAAAATTGAAAACTTACCGTGACTCATAAACTTATAATTGTCCTAATCGATCTTTCAAATCTTTTCTTTCGATTACTTCTATCGATCTTGTCCGAGAATCATAAACTAATAATTTATGCCGATATCGTGAAGAAATTGTGAGAATCATAGTTCTATTTAACTCTACAATATATTTTTAAGGTATATTCGAAAAAGGAGAGAGAAAAAATAGGGTCTTTAAAAATATGTTTGGGAACAAGATTACATTATAAAGTCCATGTGGTTTTTTGTAATATTATTTTATTTCAAGTCAACATTTTATTTGCGACATCACATAGGTAACCGATCTCCAACACCGGAACTAAATTTGGTTGTCATGAGTTGATACGATAAAAGACGTTGGTGTTATATTTGAAACACGTTGTCATGATTGAATTTTTTTGCGAACGTTGTTGTCGATCTCGATAATTTGACCGATACAAATATAGTACTTTTTTTCTTGGTACAAAATTCTATCACTCTACGAGAATAGATCATTATAACAAAAAAAAATTGTCTTTTAATGTTAAAATAATAACTCACCCATGGGTATCTATCAACACATATTTAATCCGGAAAAGTTACTTAATATACAATGTGGAGGCCTTTGCATTTTTTGCAAACGTTGTTGTCATTTTCGATAATTTGACCAAATTCAAATTGGTGACAAGTTTGAGGGAGAAGAAAATCATTTGGCACTTGAAGGTGGCATGTGTGGGAATCCTTAACATGTGTGAGAAACTCTTTAACATGATATGCTTAGTAGATCGTGGAGTACGTTGTTCCAAGATTTTAGATCAAAATATTGCAAAGGCCTCCACATTGTATATTACATAACTTTTTAAGATAAAATTTGAATTTTGCGTGCACAGAATTGACCACCATCAACAGATTTCATTGTTCTCCATTCATCATTTAAAAAAGTCGACCTGCTCTTGTGTTGCTTATAATTTTAATCCAAAAGTTTTTTTAAATAACATTATGTATAATACAAAAAATCAAAATAAATTACACAATAGCCATCTATTGATGCACGATGAAATAAAGAATACTTTTCCAACTATATATGGACTACGGTACGTAGTGCACAAAACTAAAGATAAGGGTTTTGTTGTTCAGTTTTTCATTATTTTTGGTTTTGATACGTTATAGAAAAATAGTCATAACATTCTGCTCAGTGCTCGATATTGCGATCTGGCTTTGAATCAACAAATTCTGGACCAAAATACCCACCCTAATCATAGTATGATCATAGGTCAAATCATATATAAAAAATATGATGCCTTGAACAAAACACTATAACCTAGGTAAGGAGTGATTAACCCTAGTGGGAAAGGGCAAAATCGGAATTGCACAAAAACTTGACACTATGATTCGACCTAAAATCAGAAGTCTTTGTCATTTTCAACAAGTCAACAAAAATTGCATATCCTTTTCAATAAGGACTTTTAATAAGATTGTCCTTATGGAGGGTTGACTCAAAAGAGATTGTCCTTCTCACCAAGGAAATCATGATTTGTGTCCTTCTCAAAAGTTACTTGTATCTGATAACATTACATACTCTCTAATCACATATAATCAACAACAAAGAAGTAAATTCATTTATCTTCTACTCGTGGGTTTTTTGTTAGATTCTTTTCTTCTTCATCCTCTTTGTCACTACTTGAAACCGACTTATTTTCGATAGTAAATTTTTATTGGAATTTTGAAACATTGTTGTGATAACATGATGTTATCAAACATAAGTCTACTGATAACATCATGTTATCATACATGTTCAATGATAACATGATGTTATCATCTTTAATTTTTAAAGACAAGTACAGTGATAACACGATGTGATCACATTTATAATAGTAACCGAGTTGACTCAGGAAACTGAGTTGACTCAATCTTCTTCTCTATGAGAAAACTATAATAGCTTGTTGACAAATGAAAATCGCAATCACAATTAATAAATTACAATAGTTCCCATGTTCATAATTACAATTGAAAATCAAATGATTCTCCATTAATAACCATTTCTTTGTATTTAGTACATTATCACAACCCACATATGTGTTTTCTTCAATACCCACAGATTGTTCTCCATTAATAATTAGTCTTGTAGATCGAAAATCAAATGAATTCAAACTTGTAAAGAGATTTCAAATAAGAATTCTTCAATTCGAAAAATCAAACTTGAAGAATTTCGCAAAATCAGACTTTTTCGGTTTCCAAACGAAACGAGAGAGAGAGATGATAAAAAAAAGTGGAAAAAACTCCACGAGATCTAGAAACAGAGAGAGAAGAAAAGGAAATAGAGTTTCAAAGAAAAAAAAAAGTGGAAAAAATCTCCACGAGATCTAGAAACAGAGAGAGAAGAAAAGGAAATAGAGTTTCAAAGAAAAAAAAAAGTGGAAAAAATCTCCACGAGATCTAGAAACAGATAGAGAAGAAAAGGAAATAGAGTTTCAAAGAAATGAAACTTTTTAAGTTTGATAATCTACTTAGTATATTTATTTAGGGGTAACATGGTCATTATAAAATGTTGTTTGATCATATGTCGGGTAGATATTACGGGCATGTCCTTGGGCCTAAGAAAATCTTATGTCCTTGACATAAGATCCATAAGTTCGTCCTTTTGACAGCCACTTCTATTATAATGTCCTTTTGGCAAAAGAGAATTGGAATTTGGCCCTTTGGCCCAATTCTTTAGTCCCACACTGATTAATTTAATTAATTATTAGAGTAATTTATTTGACTGATTGATAGTCATTACTGCCGAGCTTAGTAATGTAAGCTTGTGACCCAAGTGGGGGCATTAAGATCTTTGAATTGTTTGGGCTCTGCTGTGGAGAAGCATGGAGCAATAAGTTTGGGCTGGTTATTAACACCACCCATGTAGGTCCAAACCTAGTCTTCAGCCATGTTGGCATAAGACTATGCAGGTTATGACCAAAATGTGTCCAGGCACGGCTGAGTTTAGTAGCTCAGTTCATTACCAGCTGCCATTAAAAAAGCCCCAACATGACAAATATTCTTTTTAGTTATCATGATATTTTCCTTCTTATTTCTGGAACATTATGTATAATATGTGATTTCTTATTTGGTTTGTTGTTTCACTAAATATTCGCAGCAAAGTAAATAAGTCGATTTGCAGGGAAATTAAGCGAATGAATTGGAAAATCGATTTTTTCTTCATGATACTAGATAATCAAATTTGTAAACTCAAGCAGAGAAGCTAGAGAGAGAAAAAAAAAAAAGCAAAAGGGGACAAACACGACAGACACACGTGTGTTTTTTGTTGTATATTGGCTCGCCATAGTTGGGTGCACAGGATCATACCTTATAAGAGGTGTGATCCATAGGATCAGGAAACAATATATGTGCAGGAGTTCTATTTGGACTCGGTTTCCTATTTATCTCTAGTTTGAATTAGTAATTCTATATGGATTTGATTTCTATCCATGGGCTATAAATACCCAAGTAACTTGGTATTTGTAAGACAAGAAAACAAGAGAAGACAAGAGAGTAGAAAACAAAAGAAACATAGAGATAGATAGAGAACTTTGGGAGCCAAGGGTGTATTGGGTTTAAGGTGAGAGATTAAGATCTTGAGAAAGATACTAGGGAGATTATTGTAATCGGTGTTTCTTTCCTTATAGTGAAATCTTCTCATTGTTCCGCGTGGAGGTAGGCATTGCTGAACCACGTATATCTTGGTGTTATTGTTCTTTATTGTTTTGTTCTTCTTATACTATTGTTTATTGTTTGGTAATCTTTGACCTCATTGACAAAACGGATCTTGTATTGCAAAGGAGGTGTTCTCACGAATATCTAGGTTGCGGGTTGTTGGCGTTGTTAGGATTTAATTAATCACTGCATATAGTTCAACAAGTGGTATCAAGAGCTTAGGTTGGATTTAAGGTTTTGTCAAAGATGACGGAGACTACAGGTGTTCCTGCAAATAATGATGGTAAGAAACCATCGGTTACTACTCTTGGCGGCGGTGTAAAAGTTGAGATTAAACCGTTTGACGGTAGAGATAACTTTACACTATGGCAAAGAAAGATGAGAGACGCTTTGATCCAGCAAGATCTTCATGTGGTTCTTGACGGGAAAGATAAGAAGCCAAAGGACATGTCAGATGACGAGTGGAACAAAGCAGATCTCAAAGCCATGAGTTCCATCGAACTACATATCTCGGACGAGGTGATGTTTAATGTGATGGAGGAAACTTGTGCCAAAGGAACGTGGGAAAAGCTCGAGAAGTTGTATATGGGTAAGTCTTTATCAAATAAACTTTTCTTGAAAGATGAACTCTTGAATCTTCGGATGGAAGAAGGTGGTGATCTTATGGAACATCTAAACGTGTTCAATAAGTGCATCACAAATTTGCTACGGGTGGATGTGAAGTATGACGATGAAGACAAGTCTCTGTACCTGCTCAGATATTTGCCTCTATCTTTCAAGCACTTCAGGACCATATTGATGTTCGGCAAGGATACTTTAAAGTATGATGAAGTTGTTCAAGATATAATCTCTCATGTGAAGATGAATAAGAACACAGGTGAAGACTCTCAAGCAGAAGGACTATATGTCAATAATTCTAATGAGAGGGGCCGAACAAATAAGAGAAGTAGCAAATCAAAAGGCAGGGGAAGATCTAAATCCAGGGATAAAGAAGGTTGCTTTGAATGTGGTGCGACAGACCACTGGAAACGAGATTGTAAGAAATATAAGGAAAAGAAGAAGAAGGCCGAAAATTCAAATTCAGCCAGCGTTGTTACAGATGATAGCGACGGAGAAATTTTGGCGACTTCTTCAGGTAATGATATTTCTTCGCCTTGGATTTTAGATTGTGGCGCTTCTTATCATATGTTTTCAAACGAAGACTAGTTTGACAAGTTTGAGAAAAGAAAAGGCGACGTAGTTTTTATGGGGAATAATTCCAGTTGTAAAATTTGTGGAATTGGTACGGTAAAGTTGAAGATGCATGATGGAATTGTTAGGACTCTGGGTAACGTGAAATACGTTCCTACACTAAGGAAGAATCTTATTTCCCTGGGTTATTTGGATAAGAATGGGTACACATACAAATCCAAATATGGGAATCTCATAGTCTCAAAGGGTTCACTTGTGGTTATGAGAGGAATAAGACTTTCTAACAATTTATACAAGCTTTTAGGAAATACAGTAATTGGTGGAGCTAAAGTTTCTACACAAGAAGATCACACTCAGCTTTGGCACTTTAGGCTAGGGCATATGAGTGAAAGAGCCATGGAAGAACTACACAAGCGACAATTGTTGAAGGGTGTAGGAGAGTGTAAACTTGAGTTCTGCAAGTATTGTATTATGGGAAAGCAAACTAAAGTACACTTCAAAGCTGCAGATACAAAGAACAGAAGTACAGAAGTACTTAGCTATATTCACTCAGATGTGTGGGGGCCTTCACCTACTCAATCAAAAGGTGGAGCTCGCTACTTTGTCACTTTCATGGATGATTTTTCAAGGAAAGTTTGGGTCTACTTCATGAAGGAGAAATCCGAAGTTTTCACTAAATTCAAGGAGTGGAAGGCAGAGGTAGAGAATCAAACAGGCAGAAAAATCAAGTATCTAAGAACTGACAATGGCGGTGAATATAAGGATAGGAAGTTTCTACAGTACTGCAAAGATGAAGGTATTGCAAGGTATTTTACCGTGAAGAAGAATCCCCAACAGAATGGAGCTGCAGAAAGGATGAATAGAACTCTTATGAATAAAGAGAGGTGCATGAGGTTTCATGCAGGTCTGCCAGAGATGTTTTGGGCAGAGTCACTTAACCATGGTTGTCACTTGGTTAATCGTTCACCATCCAAGATGCTTGATTTCAGATGTGCAGAAGAGGTATGGTCAGGTAAACCGGTAGACTACTCTACTTTGAAGGTATTTGGATGTAATGCATATGCTCTTATTCCTAGTGATGAGAGAATCAAACTTAAACCCAAATCTCATGAATGCATTTTCATCGGCTTCGAGAAGGGAGTGAAGGGTTATAAGTTATGGGATCCAGTGAACCGAAAGAAAATCCTTAGTAGAGATGTTGTGTTTGATGAGAAGACTATGCCTATGAATCAAGACATGAAGAATGGTGAGAAAAACACTATTGTTAAGAAAGCAACTACAGAGATATCTCCTCTTACCAAGGTATCCAACAGGTTGACTCCTATTCAGGTGGAGGAGTCAGATGCAGGGGTTGAAGAGGATGGGCCAGAACAACAACAGTGTGAAAAGGAGGTTGAATCTAATAAAGATAAGCAACAACCTTACAACATAACAAAGAACCGGGGCCAAAGACAAGTCAAAGCACCTATTAGACTTGGGTTCGAGGAAGAAGTTTATTATGCTTTAAGCATTAGTGAAGGTGATCCTACTTCTTATCGTGAAGCAGTTGAAAGTAACGAAAGAGAAGAGTGGATTGAAGCTATGGCTGAAGAGATGGAATCTCTATACAAGAACTCCGTTTGGGAGTTGGTTCCTAAACCTGTAGAAAGAAAAATTGTTGGCTGCATGAGAAAGAACAGTTTTTTCTCATCCAGGAAGAAGGAAGGAATGCATGAGAAAGAACCACCAAAGTTCAAAGCACGTTTGGTGGCGAAGGGGTACTCATAGAAGGAAGGAGTTGATTATGATGAAATTTTCTCTCCGGTAGTGAAACATACTTCTATTAGAGTGTTACTATCACTGGTTGCTCAGCAGGATATGGAGCTTGAGCAGTTAGATGTCAAAACTGCTTTTCTCCATGGTGAATTAGAGGAAGTCATCTACATGGCTCTTTACGGGCTCAAGCAATCTGCAAAATCTGGTTTGTAGGTTGAAGAAGTCTCTTTACGGGCTCAAGCAATCTTCAAAATCTTGGGTTAATCCGCACTTAGGGTTTATTGATTTATTATCGATTTTCCCAACAAGTTTGGTGGCGATGACAACCTGGGTTTAGATTTCAAAATTCAAAAGCAAAACCAATGGGTTTCAACAAAATATAAAATGGTCACCACCAACAAAGGTTGGATTCTCGAAGAAAACCAAAAAAACTGATTACCAGAAAATCAATTTTGATTGAGAATCCCAACTTCACGCAATGTATTCAGTGAAATATTGGAAATTGGACAGTGTATCATAAGAAATTGAGACACGTGAAAGGAATGACCAATTTTGTATATTTGGTACATATCATATAAGAAAAATGACAATAACCATTGATACTGACAAACTTGTTAGTTTGGTAGCATCTATTCAGTAACACTTGCAGCAACTTAAGGATATGAATGTATTCAGGGAGACACAGAGGTAGCTACAGGTGGCAATTACCACTCCGGAACCATATATTTAAGTAATACCGAATATATTTAAGACTTTGAGACAACAAAAAGAAGAAAAAACATATAGCATCATCGTTCTCCACATCATCTCCAAATCAATTTTGAGAATGTTACAAGACCCAACCTATATGTACAATTATTCCATTAACTCAAAATCGTATATAGTTAGACTATAACTACAACATCTTCCTCCAAGTAGAGAGCATGTTACCTGTGATCATACCAGCAGCCTGGCTTGAGTCTGTTCTGATCTGTAGTCTACTGTGTCCTACCATGAGGGCAATTTTGACACCTTCTAGGATAGCCAGGATCTCCATGTAAAGGATTGATTTGCTAGTCCTGTTTCCATGGAATGCATATATCACATCTCCATAGCAGTCTCTAAAAACACCACCAATGCCACCTGAATTGGTGTACAAAGCATCTGAGTTTAACATGTACCAATCCATTGGGGGCGGTTACCATGAGAGCATCCTGAGTGTCTTGGGGATCAGCTGAATGTCCAGTCCTAGTAAGTTGATCAGTGCAGTACTTTTCTGGGAGAGTTCTATGGACTTGATACTGCTAGAAAATCTGGTCTTGATGTCATTGAGAATGTTCCTGATGATGTATTCTTTCGATTTCCTTTCCTCTGCAAAAATCCTCTTGTTTCTTTCTTGCCAAAGCCAATAGACTGTAGAAGTAGTAGCAGCTTGAATAAGCTTAGCTTGGAAATTTTGTTCCCCAAATTTATATAAAATCCATCTCCATTCATTATGAGCGGCCAAAGGGGTCCTAGCGCAACCAATTTTAGCAAGGACAGATTTCCATATTTCTTTTGACAACAAGCAATCAAAGAAGAGATTGTAGATGTGCTCTGATATGGGCAGTCTACTGCAAGAGCAGTGGTAGTTTGCCCAGTTGTGCATTGATGTAGAGGTGATGGAGGTGTTATGTTGGTAGAGGTTGGTGTCACAGATGATAGGCCATGCCCCTACATGGACTGATGATCATCCTCAATCCTCAATAGGTGTTTGTCTCCTTGAGAGAGTTGTGAGGAGAGGATCATCCTCAATTTGTCTATGGTCTCCTAGTGAAAGTTGTAAGGATTATTGGTAGAGAGAGATTTGTTTGGTGAGTGAGAGATTTGTTTGGGAGATTTGTTGGTTTATTAAAAGTAGCTCTCGTTAGTCTATGCAATGATGTACTCAATATTTTTATAATTTTGTGGCAGACTCGTTAGCTTCTGTTAGTCTATGCGATGATGTACTCAATATTTTTGTAATCCCTTAGCTGTGCAACTCTCTCAACTTGTGAAAAGAAATGTCAGTGATATGATGTAGACTAAAAATTGAATTTCAATAAACCTGGTAGGGGTCTGCCTTAACCCTAACAAGTTGGTACTTTCGAATCTCTATCATTTCTTAGTGATAGCAGGCTTTCAAGGATATTCAAACTTTAAAGTAACAGTAGAATTGAGCTGTAAAGTAGAATTGAACTTACATAATTCTCCTCAGTACACATACACTCGCAAAACTCTTGTTTCAATAAACCTGGTAGGGGTAGGTCACCCCTAAAAATTTACTTTGGAATACTGGAAATTGGACAATGTATTATAAGAGGATTGAGACACACGAAAAGAGTGACCAATTTCGTATATTTGGTGCATATCATATAAGAAAAATGACAATAACCATTGATACTGACAAACTTGTTGGTTTGGTAGCATCTATTCAGTAACACTTGCAGCAACTTAAGGATGTGAATGTATTCAGGGAGACACAGAGGCAGCTAGAGGTGGCAATTACCACTCCGGAACCATATATTTAAGTAATACCGAATATATTTAAGATTTTGAGAAAACAAAAAGAAGAAAAAACATATAGCATCATTGTTCTCCACATCATCTCCAAATCAATTTTGAGAATGTTACAAGACCCAACCTATATGTACAATTATTCCATTAACTCAAAATCGTATATAGTTAGACTATAACTACAACATCTTCGTTCATAAAAATTTAAACAACTACAGTGGTATCTCGATAGCTCTTCCATTCCTTTGATATACAGTAATATGTTGCCTGGAGAAAAAACTGTTGAACTTTTGGTATGTCCAAAATCCGAAGGCTACAAAGCAAATAGAATGAAAAAGAAAATTTAGTCATAATGAAAAAAAAAATGCTTTAAACTTCACAATCAAGAGTTTATTCATCATGCTTACCAAATTTTTAGTCGTGGAAGAAACCTTTTTTCCTTTTTCCTTGGATTTTCAGATATATACTAGTTTTAAGGAACCTTTGGACCATTAGCTTTGATGTAAACAACTTCTTTTTAAAAGCATCTCTGTAAAACTAAAAAAAAAACATCAGTTAATATAATCTACTCCATTATATTCAAATAAACTAACTGAAAAATGATCAGGCCTACTAAACTCAGAAAAATGCAAACAACACAATGCTAAAGAAATAACAGTAATTAAGGGATGTAGGAGGCATGACTTACAAAATCCTTAATGCCCGTAGTAGCAATATTGATGTGCATCTTACTATGTATTTTCCAACCTTCATGAAGCTAATCCGATTATTACGACCACCCACACCTGGGTCTCGGCCTACTGCAACCCTTGTCATTGACCCACTATCTGAAGTTTTTGGCTCTATGTAAAAGCGTGCACGAAAGGCAGCCAGATGTGCATAATATGTTGGGAGTAGCATCTTGCATATGTGTAACAGAGATTATTGCTTTGTTTTGAAGCCCATCAGCAGTAAATTTGTTCTCATCCCATCAGCAGTCAAACTCTATTCGAAAATACGCTAACTGTCGTAGTTGAACTGGTAAAATTTACATCTTCTCCATCATCTACTTATATGGCTCATTCACAATAGGCATCAAATCAAAAATAGGCGAACACGAAAACAATTGGCCAAGATCATGAAATGGTAAAACCCATAGGTGCAGAGACGATTACAATGCATTTGGGAGTACCAGTGCAAATGCAAAGTCTCTTTGAGAGGACAAATCATTATAAGCAAGAAACAATCCTCCAAAGAATATTAACTGGAGGTGTTGATAGAGAAAAGGGGTGTGAATGAAACATGTTAATTTGAAACATGGAACCATACATATTCCATGGATTTCTTAGGAACACTAGTTGTTGTATATAAAGAGGAAGGTTAAGAGTAGTAATAATGTAGTATATCTTCCACCAACCCAACAAATAAGTTTGGAAGTAAAGTAAATTTAAATGCAATATATAGTAAATTGTATAAGAAAATGAGGTGCCATTACCATATTTTTTTTATTTCTAAATCTAAGTGCCGGTATAAGGTTCATGTATGAATTGCTGGCTTCACCTGACATACCAAATTGGTTGATGCCTGAAAAAAAGCTTTAATGCCCAGGAGATTATTTCTAAACTAGTTGTACTAGATGCAAAGTATTGTTTGTGAGTTTTAAGTATTGGAGGTAGATATATACATTGTATGTGAGCATTTCAATTTAAACAAGCAATCTTCTTTAATTTTGACTATAATATAATAAGATATATTTGACCCCACGCGTCATAGTCTTGCAAAAAAAAGTACGAATAAAATGGCATTAGTAAGAAAAATGACCTAGAGAATTACAAACTCGTCGATTTAAAACAGATCAAATAGTTCAGTTGATATAATCCTAAATTTTAGTATACAAGGAAAAAATCAAGAGAAGTAAAGTTGAATAAGATGTATACAAGCGCTCTTAGAGTACATAGTTTGACGAAATTAACTAGTGGCGTCCAGCCATCCATGGAATAAATTAACATATGCTATTTTGATTAACGCTTTCAACAATATCAATACGTAATACTCAAACTAGGTTATGTTTAATAATTAACCTGGATTCTTTTATCAGGATAATATGTTATTATGTTTAAATTAGTAGCCAAGTTTAATTGCTACACAATACACGCCCACAAACTACACAAAAAGCTTATATTGCAAACCAAGTACGTAGGATGTTAGACCAAACATCATGATCAATATCAGAAAGAAAATTGTTGTAAAAAGTCCCCTAATTTTTGAAGGTACAGGTGGCAATTACTACTCCGACCATATATTTAAGTATCTATTGTACTGAATATATTTAAGATTTTGAGACAAGGAAAAGAAGAAAATGCATATTGCATCGTATTTTTATTTTTTTTTGCAATAAGCAAGCTGGGGTTTGGCTGGACCCCTACCAGTATATTGCTAGTTCAAAAATCGTTTATACACATGTCCTACAGCATATCTGTCAGCTAAGAATACAATTTCCTTTTGTAAGGGGTTACAAAAAGTTCAGCATTCCTTGGCAGGATCTTCCAAGCTAGGTCAACAAGATGGTCAGCAACCTGATTAAGCTCTCTGAATGTGTGTTGTATGTCATGAGCTTTTAAGCCTTGGAGGAGTGCTTGTAGTTCCTGGATCAGCCCTGTAACTCTCCAAGTGGAGAGCATGTTGCCTGTGATCATACCAGCAGCCTGGCTTGAGTCTGTTCTGATCTGTAGTCTACTGTGTCCTACCATGAGGGCAATTTTGACACCTTCTAGGATAGCCAGGATCTCCATGTAAAGGATTGATTTGCTAGTCCTGTTTCCATGGAATGCATATATCACATCTCCATAGCAGTCTCTAAAAACACCACCAATGCCACCTGAATTGGTGTACGAAGCATCTGAGTTTAACATGTACCAATCCATTGGGGGCGGTTACCATGAGAGCATCCTGAGTGTCTTGGGGATCAGCTGAATGTCCAGTCCTAGTAAGTTGATCAGTGCAGTACTTTTCTGGGAGAGTTCTATGGACTTGATACTGCTAGAAAATTGAAAAACTATAAATAGTGCTAACTTAACAACTGAATATTCAAACAAACCAAACAATACGCAGAAAGTAAATAACACGCAGGAGTTTTTAACGTGGTAAAACCCAATATGGGAAACGTCCACGGTTGTCTTGATGACAACAAATAATCCACTAGATGAAAGAGATTTACAAACCTACCAACTACCTGCACTCACTGCGAGTTGATACTCCAGGTTATCTCTAACACCTTGACTTCACCAGAGCATCTTGATGTACGCACAAGACACTCGACTTCTTGATGAACACACAAGAAGACTCGAAGCCGAATTCACAATAACACTTAGAAGATCACAGATTTATGAATTGAGAGAAGGGGGAAGAAGGGAGTTGTGTTCAATAGCCACAAACACTTTCAATACCAAAACCTAAACCAAAACTCCAGAACTAGAAGAAGAATGGACGGCCAAAGAACTAACCTATTCTTTGGAAGAGAAACCCTATTTATACTTAGGGTTGGAAACCAAGGAAAATGGGCCGAAACAAGCAAAATCCATATTGGACGTACGTACGTCGATATGACGTTCGTACGTCTTCCACACGAAATAAGTCTGCTGACTACTTGGACGTACGAACGTCCTAAACAGGTACGTACGTCCAGAACACACAATCTTGCTGACATACCATACGTACGTACGTCTTGAAGAGGTACGTACGTCCAGACCAAACTTTCTTTCTGCTGACATACCATACGTACGTACGTCCTGAAGAGGTACGTACGTCCAGACCAAACTTTCTTTGCTGACATACCAAGCGTACGTACGTCCTGAAGAGGTACGTACGTCCTGACTCAAACAAGATACTTGAGACACACGACGCGAAGACAAGGACACGGGACGACGCGCGTACAACAAGGTTTTCTTAACAATGAACTCAAAGCGAAATAACCAATGACGACCAATGTCACAAAATTGATGTCAAACCACTTCGTGTCGGTTTCAATCTCCCCCTTTGACATTGATTTTGTGACAAAAACCTATGACTCTAATAGCACTTATAAAACGTGCTTACAAACCCAAACCATGGCATTTATAAATCATGCCTACAAAGTCACTCAAGGTAGAACACGTACCGAGTCACCAATTCTTGTTATCCAGCTTGAACAAGACACTTGAAACATCAGAGACCGCACGGAAGCAACTAAGAATTTTCGAATCAATCAAGGAATCAACAAAGGAACTCCCCCATACTTCATGAGCTCCAAAATTTTGACACTCAAGCTCCCCCATAACTGTACAACCTCTACAAACATTACCACGTTCACTCCCCCATACGTGTAGAATACCTGAAACATGACCCAAAAATAACCTAACAACAAAGAAGCGATTGTTAGTAGTAGAGTCATAAGTCTCCCCCTTTTTGTCACAACAAGTGAACAAACTAACCAACCAACAAGAAGAACAAAAAAAACAGTAATAGACAAATAACCAAGAAAAGAATTCAATACCAAACAATTAATGATAAAAAAAAATAAAACCTAACCAAACTCTTAAAGTCTCATGAAACCAACGACAAACAAAACATAGGAATCCATAATGTAAAGCTTAAGTTAACCAGAAGATCTACTCCACCGAACTATCACATGAACATAAAGCTTAAGAAGGGACATAAAGCTTTCGCACGAGCCGAAAATCTATTCCACCGAGCTATCACATGATTATCATATTCCTCCTGACATGTACTCGTACAAAATAACTTCTCAATTCTGCTGTCCAAGCCACAGTCGGTAAGAGGAGCAGAAAGTCCTGGAACCTTCGGATATCCAACCAACTCCAAGATGTGATTTTGAAGATGTCCCGGTAGTCTCTCCCAATGATTGACATGAGCCAAGCATGGATTAAGGAAAGGTCGATGAATATAGTCAAACCCATGGGGAACACGACATAAACGACAAACCTTTCCATTGTTTTTGTACTCCATTACCATAAACGACACATAACCAACAGCCGGAACAAAAACCCCATGAAGTTCATATTCTGCCATTGAAGAATTCTGAAGAACAAAGAGAGAACTAGAAGAAGGTAAGAAGACACAATAGGAGTAAAAGGAGAGAAGACTCCTATATATATAGGAAAAACAAAAATAACCCCAACATGGGCCCAAGTAGAAAGGTCCATTACCTAATTAGCAAGAATTTACTGCAAAACAGAAAGATTCTAGAACTAACATTAAAATAGCAATATCCAATAACATGCTCAACATCTAAAAATAGAAGCAAAACGATATAACAAAAAAAACAATGTTAAGTACAAAAATATGGAGAGTAAACCAAAACAAGAACTACTCGGACTCCGAGTCACCATCAATGTGTTCACCATCACCATCGTCCTCACTCTCTCTAACAGAGTCATCATCATCACTGTCAGCTGGAACTGGAGGTACATCCTCCGGAAATGGAGGCAGGTCGATGGGAGTAAAGTCTAGCTGAAGATGACGCATCTGAGCTACGTTCATCCTATGAAGATCACGGAGCATAACATTATGCTGAGATAGGATGACTCCAACACGATCTAACCGAGCATCCATATGATCTTGATGACGGCGAATTGAAGAAACCCGAGCGTCAGCAGCCGCAACTGCCCGATTGCCCCTAGCTGAGGCTGAGACGGGGCGTCTAGAAGTAAGTGCCCGATCAAAATCATCATCACGAACAAGAGCCCGGCCTCCCCAAATTAAATGATGCGTCAGACGCGCACCTACGGACTCAAAAGCAGCCTTCCTAGACTGGCAGCCCTTCTTGATGGCATTGACCCAGTCATGACCAACAAACCTAGGAGGGCTCACCTCCACATATCGTCCCTGAAATCCCAAGTGCTTAAGAATGGTCATTATAAAACAAGGAAAAGGAAGAGTACCCTTAGCAGCATCGATTTGAAGCATCCGTGTGTAGATGACTTCAGAGAGATGGAGATGGTGCACCGACATACAAACTACCAATTTGACCATGTCGTCGGTCATGATGATCTTGTTGCCTTTGGTGGGGTAGATGTTGGAATGGGCAACCATATGCAGAAGGATGGCGCTGTAGAACTTGGCGTGGTATCTCTCCGTGACACCGTCGATGAACATTCTTTGTACTTGATCGACAAAATCGATTTGAATTGCCTCCGGAATGGGCCACCTAACATGAATAACCTCCTCAGGGAGAAGATCATCATCAATCCCCAACGCCTCACGAATCACCTTCGGGGAGATAGTGTATCTCCGACCTTCAATCAAAACTGAGAAGCTCGCGCGATTCTGGGAGGGTGTCTTCGTCTCATAAAAGGCAATCGTATGCTCAACCGAGTACTTGGTAATTGGTTGAGCCACCCTTAACCAATTCCGAGTCTCAAAAAAATAAGGCTATGTTGCCAAGTTGAGAAGCCCCTAGGGGTGTGGCAGCAATGTCTCCCAAATCAAAGAAACGCTTTGGAACAATAGCCTTGGCCCGAGGATGAGCACCAAGGGATGTGGGATGAGGCGACAAGGCCGGAGTGGAACCTCGACCCCTTGGAGCGCGAGAAGAGGATGCCGTGGTGGAGGGAGTGGTGCGTGCGCGCTTTGAAGCCATTGTCTACACAAGCACAACAGGAAACAAACCAAAAATGTAAGAGAATTGACACAATAAACAATAGCAAGTTCATTGAGGCATTTCATCAAACACTTGATGTGCAGAGCCTTGATACATGTCGTTGACAACAATGTAGCAATAGTAAACACCCAAACACAAGAACAACAACCATAAACAACAAAAGAGAAGAAGGAACCAATCCTCAAGGTCGACCATAACTAAAAAAAAATAAGGTGAATTCAAGTATCGAAACACCAAGTTCCATGAAGTCATTTTGTAAACATACAACCTTAACTAACTAAACTATAAATCAAGGCCAAATAATCAACAAGAACATGACAATAGAGAAGAAGGTAGGAGCAAAAGAACAAACTTACAAGAGATAGAGATTGAGGATGACCAACAACTTGTCGAACCAACATACCGGAACACAACGATGCCAAGAAAACGAAAAACAAATGCAAGGAAGAAAAGATTGGAAGAAGATCTCCTAAGACGAGTAATGAAAACCAATATAGTAACTGCTTGTAGTGTGCCAAAGAAGAGGGAACACGATTGATATAACAGTTGGCCTTTGGTTTAACAAAAATTTAAATTTAAACAGCAAATGGGCCGAACTGTATCAGGAACGTACGTACGTTCTAAGAACGTTCGAACGCCGGGACCCCAAAAAAAATATCTGTTAAACAGCACGTTCGTACGTCCTAGGAGCGTTCGTACGTTGCAAAAAGATCTGTCCCCCTCCACGTACGAACGTCTTGAAGGCGTACGTACGAACCCTTTTTTTTTTTTTTTTTTTTTAAATGAGAGAGCAACCTAAAGACCAGACAGCAGACCGACTAACAACCCAACCACATATTGAGAGACATCACAAGAAAACTTTTCTACTTATCACAAGAATTCCAATTACAACCGAATATAGTTCAAACAAACCTCAACCACAAGAAAATGCAAAATCGAAGAACGACATCATACACCAAGCCATGGTACTTACTAGAATGATGCAAGCATGTAGAAGAAACTGACAGACCAATACCAACCTCCGGAAACAAACTAAAAACATGATCATTGAGTATATTGAAAGTCACCTGCTACAAGGCCAATGTGAAGTGAACCGGATCACAACAAAACCAAGGAAACACAAAGCATTGTTTTTCTTCTTTTCCATTCAACTAGACAAGTGTGAGAGTCACCTTTCAACTAGCATTATTTTTTTTTTTTTTTTTTTTTTTTTTTTTTTTGTTTAAAAATATTTGAGACAAATGCCATTCCCGTGTGGGAGTATATAATATCTCCATCTTTTACCAGAACACGAGGGTAGGGTGTAGCCTACATCTTTTCGGCAAAGCACACTCAAGAAGTGCAATACCATGGTAACGTGCAACACAAGAACTAACATCTCCTGAGTGCATCCGTCAGAGCATGACCCTCACAGCCCCAACGGGTTCTTAGCCAAATGAGCATGCTCTCAAGACAGTCAAATGGCTGGGGATTTTGTGAGTCATTGACCACTTACAAGAGGTGTAGAAATATAAAAGGAGACGATGACCATGAAAGAAAATCATATAGGACTGGAGATATACAGGTATATAAAATGACAGTCCAACTACATGTAAATGCATCATGTAAGAAACTACCAAGACAAAGAGAGTATGATGTAACACTACAACCATGCACGACACAAAAAAAAACAGTTGAGGACGCCAAACTAGAAACACCTGTAAAAGGAATCCACACAATAGAGAAAGTAGTATGTCCTCAATACCAACAACAATAACAAAATTACCCAAACCTAAACATCCTAAACACAGACAGTACCAGTGAACAACTTAGGTATATAGATGCGGAAGGGATGTAGTGACAATGAAACAGTTATCAGATGAGCGACTACCAGTTAGCACCAAGACATGATTGGAATCAAAGACATCACACCTATCATCCTCAAACACAACTTTAAACTTAGCATCACATAGCTGACTAATACTCAATAGATTGGACTTAAGACCCTTAACAAAAAGAAGCTCATGACTATTGAGCGATCCAACCTCAGAAAAGTTACCTTTACCTTCAACCGGAAGCATTTTACCATTTCCAAAACTAACCTTACCTCCATAACCAAGATTCAGATTATCAATTAGAGTCTTATCACCTGTCATATGACGCGAACAACCGCTGTCAAGATACCATGATGAAGGCATCGGTTCAACCAAACGAGCCATGTGAGATACCATTTTCCTGGATGCATCCATACTCCTATCCCAGAAATGTGGAGGTGGAGTAGGCATGGGTGTTGCTTGAGGACGATTTCCATAAGGAGAAGTTCTGGGTAAGCCCCATGGAGCATGTTCATTCCACATGTATGGAGCCTGCATAGAGAAAGTGGAAGACTTGTTCCAATATGAATTACCTGCAAAAGAAGGATGGTGAGCAGGATACAAATTATTCCAACAAAAAGCAGAAGTGTGACCCATGCGACCACAGGTTAGACATTTAAAGCCTTTGTGTCTAAAATTCTTTTTCCGGACATGCTTTACACGAGACCTTGGGTGGGGAAACCACACCAGACACCTGCACAGGAGCAGGAGAAGCGACACCTGTTGGTCTGACAATAGTAGTACAGGAGGCGCTAGCAGTAGAAAGAGGAACAGATGTGTCATAACCTAAGCCAGATTTGTCTGAATGGGATTTACCAATTCCCAGCAGAGAGTTAAGACTATCACTAGCTTTACCAAAGCCAACCAATTGTTTGTTGGCTGCAAACAACTCAGCTTTCACTTTTTCATGTTCCAGTACAAGAGTGCGATACCGTGTTTCCAGATTATTATTCAGGTTTTCCAGAGAAGCATTACGTGCTTGGAAGTCCTCCTTTTCTTTTTCAAATTCCTCCTTCAACATGTTGGAGTCACCTGCAAGACTACAGATATCCTGCCCAAGACTGTCTACCTGATCCTGCAAGACAGTGTTAGTTTTTTCAAGCAACTTGACTTGTTGAATGGAAAACTTATACATATCACATAATTCACTAGTAGTAGCATGAACACCAGAATCAGAAACATTAATATCATCAGTAGAGGATACAATACCTCCTGGATGCTCATCCAGGGATGCACTGAAGACCACATAGTTGGAGACAACATTTGAGGGATTGCCATCATCATCTTCATCTGAATCATCCCATGTCACTGTGAGGTTCGCTTTGGAATTATCACCAGGTTTGCGATCCACCTTCTTGTCACATTCATTTGCAAAGTGTCCATATTCACGACACTTGTAACATTGGACATCTTTACGATCAACTCGAGCTCTTCTCCCATCCACAGAGAATCGCTCAAACCCACGACTCCTAGGAGCATTTGAGGAGTCAGGAAAACGCTTTCGAGGGTCTCGATTCTGTTGATATTTCAGAATCTTCTGAAAGCTACGTGACAGAAACGCATAGTTATCATCCACATCCTGTTCTTCATCATCAGAAGGTCCTGTGGAAGTTTCTTTAGACGATGTAGCTTTGAATGCCACAGACTTGTTCTTCAAGGGTTCTTCCAAGGCCTGTTCCATCTCACATGTCCTTAGTTTCCCAGCAAGTGTCTCAATGGACATGTTCTTAATCACATTACTCTCAGTGATGGCATCCTTACAAGAACGAAACCGAGGAGGCAAAGCACGCAATATCTTACGTACCACTTGTGTGTCAGTATATGCATGACCAATAGCAGCACTGCAGTTTATGATATCTTGGAGACGAATAAAGAAATCATGAAAAGTCTCAGAATTATCCATCCGTAGATTCTCAAACTGAGATGTTAACAGTTCCAGCTTGCTTTCTTCGACAGTTTCGTCACCTTCATGTGTACAGATAAGCCTGTTCCATGCATCTTTAGCCTCTTCACAGCCTTGCACACGACGAAATTCACTGGCATTTAATGCCTTGAAAATCGCATTGAGTGCCTTGTTGTTATAATTTGCCAACAACTTCTGTTCAGGCGTCCACTTTTCACGTGGTGTCAGTGATGTAACGGCAGTATCATCAGTACCTGTGATAGTCAAAGGTTCTTTCCACCCTGTAACAACAGAAAGCCAGACTTCTTCTCCTAATGCTTGGAGATAAGCTCGCATCCGTACTTTCCAATGACCAAAATCTTTTCCACTGAATTGTGGAGGAAGACTTGTAGTAGCAAACTTATGAGGTTCCATAAAGCACTATTGATCGTTAGCGTGAGCCTTTACGCTCCTTAACCAGCCCCCAGCGACTGATACCAATTGAAAAACTATAAATAGTGCTAACTTAACAACTGAATATTCAAACAAACCAAACAATACGCAGAAAGTAAATAACACGCAGGAGTTTTTAACGTGGTAAAACCCAATATGGGAAACGTCCACGGTTGTCTTGATGACAACAAATAATCCACTAGATGAAAGAGATTTACAAACCTACCAACTACCTGCACTCACTGCGAGTTGATACTCCAGGTTATCTCTAACACCTTGACTTCACCAGAGCACCTTGATGTACGCACAAGACACTCGACTTCTTGATGAACACACAAGAAGACTCGAAGCCGAATTCACAATAACACTTAGAAGATCACAGATTTATGAATTGAGAGAAGGGGGAAGAAGGGAGTTGAGTTCAATAGCCACAAACACTTTCAATACCAAAAGCTAAACCAAAACTCCAGAACTAGAAGAAGAATGGACGGCCAAAGAACTAACCTATTCTTTGGAAGAGAAACCCTATTTATACTTAGGGTTGGAAACCAAGGAAAATGGGCCGAAACAAGCAAAATCCATATTGGACGTACGTACGTCGATATGACGTTCGTACGTCTTCCACACGAAATAAGTCTGCTGACTACGAACGTCCTAAACAGGTACGTACGTCCAGAACACACAATCTTGCTGACATACCATACGTACGTACGTCCAGAAGAGGTACGTACGTCCAGACCAAACTTTCTTTCTGCTGACATACCATACGTACGTACGTCCTGAAGAGATACGTACGTCCAGACCAAACTTTCTTTGCTGACATACCAAGCGTACGTACGTCCTGAAGAGGTACGTACGTCCTGACTCAAACAAGATACTTGAGACACACGACGCGAAGACAAGGACACGGGACGACGCGCGTACAACAAGGTTTTCTTAACAATGAACTCAAAGCGAAATAACCAATGACGACCAATGTCACAAAATTGATGTCAAACCACTTCGTGCCGGTTTCAAAAATCTGGTCTTGATGTCATTGAGAATGTTCCTGATGATGTATTCTTTCGATTTCCTTTCCTCTGCAAAAATCCTCTTGTTTCTTTCTTGCCAAAGCCAATAGACTGTAGAAGTAGTAGCAGCTTGAATAAGCTTAGCTTGGAAATTTTGTTCCCCAAATTTACATAAAATCCATCTCCATTTATTATGAGCGGCCAAAGGGGTCCTAGCGCAACCAATTTTAGCAAGGACAGATTTCCATATTTCTTTTGACAACAAGCAATCAAAGAAGAGATTGTGGATGTGCTCTGATATGGGCAGTCTACTGCAAGAGCAGTGGTGGTTTGCCCAGTTGTGCATTGATGTAGAGGTGATGGAGGTGTTATGTTGGTAGAGGTCGGTGTCACAGATGATAGGCCATGCCCCTACATGGACTGATGTCTGGGTGGCGGTGTGAATGGGGTGGGTGGGGGGATCATCCTCAATCCTCAATAGGTGTTTGTCTCCTTGAGAGAGTTGTGAGGAGAGGATCATCCTCAATTTGTCTATGGTCTCCTAGTGAAAGTTGTAAGGATTATTGGTAGAGAGAGATTTGTTTGGTGAGTGAGAGATTTGTTTGGGAGATTTGTTGGTTTATTAAAAGTAGCTCTCGTTAGTCTATGCAATGATGTACTCAATATTTTTATAATTTTGTGGCAGACTCGTTAGCTTCTGTTAGTCTATGCGATGATGTACTCAATATTTTTGTAATCCTCTAGCTGTGCAACTCTCTCAACTTGTGAAAAGAAATGTCAGTGATATGATGTAGACTAGAAATTGAATTTCAATAAACCTGGTAGGGGTCTGCCTTAACCCTAACAAGTTGGTACTTTCGCGATTTATGCCCGAATCTCTATCATTTCTTAGTGATAGCAGGCTTTCAAGGATATTCAAACTTTAAAGTAACAGTAGAATTGAGCTGTAAAGTAGAATTGAACTTACATAATTCTCCTCAGTACACATACACTCGCAAAACTCTTGTTTCAATAAACCTGGTAGGGGTAGGTCACCCCTAAAAAATTACTTTGGAATACTGGAAATTGGACAATGTATTATAAGAGGATTGAGACACACGAAAAGAGTGACCAATTTCGTATATTTGGTGCATATCATATAAGAAAAATGACAATAACCATTGATACTGACAAACTTGTTGGTTTGGTAGCATCTATTCAGTAACACTTGCAGCAACTTAAGGATGTGAATGTATTCAGGGAGACACAGAGGCAGCTAGAGGTGGCAATTACCACTCCGGAACCATATATTTAAGTAATACCGAATATATTTAAGATTTTGAGACAACAAAAAAAAGAAAAAACATATAGCATCATTGTTCTCCACATCATCTCCAAATCAATTTTGAGAATGTTACAAGACCCAACCTATATGTTCAATTATTCCATTAACTCAAAATCGTATATAGTTAGACTATAACTACAACATCTTCCTTCATAAAAATTTAAACAACTACAGTGGTATCTCGATAGCTCTTCCATTCCTTTGATATACAGTAATATGTTGCCTGGAGAAAAAATTGTTGAACTTTTGGTATGTCCAAAATCCGAAGGCTACAAAGCAAATAGAATGAAAAAGAAAATTTAGTCATAATGAAAAAAAAAATGCTTTAAACTTCACAATCAAGAGTTTATTCATCATGCTTACCAAATTTTTAGTCGTGGAAGAAACCTTTTTTCCTTTTTCCTTGGATTTTCAGATATATACTAGTTTTAAGGAACCTTTGGACCATTAGCTTGGATGTAAACAACTTCTTTTTAAAAGCATCTCTGTAAAACTAAAAAAAAAACATCAGTTAATATAATCTACTCGATTATATTCAAATAGACTAACTCAAAAATGATCAGGCCTACTAAACTCAGAAAAATGCAAACAACACAATGCTAAAGAAATAACAGTAATTAAGGGATGTAGGAGGCATGACTTACAAAATCCTTAATGCCCGTAGTAGCAATATTGATGTGCATCTTACTATGTATTTTCCAACCTTCATGAAGCTAATCCGATTATTACGACCACCCACACCTGGGTCTCGGCCTACTGCAACCCTTGTCATTGACCCACTATCTGAAGTTTTTGGCTCTATGTAAAAGCGTGCACGAAAGGCAGCCAGGTGTGCATAATATGTTGGGAGTAGCATTTTGCATATGTGTAACAGAGATTATTGCTTTGTTTTGAACCTCATCGGCAGTAAATTTGTTCTCATCCCATCAGCAGTCAAACTCTATTCGAAAATACGCTAACTGTCGTAGTTGAACTGGTAAAATTTACATCTTCTCCATCATCTACTTATATGGCTCATTCACAATAGGCATCAAATCAAGAATAGGCGAACACGAAAACAATTGGCCAAGATCATGAAATGCTAAAACCCATAGGTGCAGAGACGATTACAATGCATTTGGGAGTACCAGTGCAAACGCAAAGTCTCTTTGAGAGGACAAATCATTATAAGCAAGAAACAATCCTCCAAAGAATATTAACTGGAGGTGTTGATAGAGAAAAGGGGTGTGAATGAAACATGTTAATTTGAAACATGGAACCATACATATTCCATGGATTTCTTAGGAGCACTAGTTGTTGTATATAAAGAGGAAGGTTAAGAGTAGTAATAATGTAGTATATCTTCCACCAACCCAACAAATAAGTTTGGAAGTAAAGTAAATTTAAATGCAATATATAGTAAATTGTATAAGAAAATGAGGTGCCATTACCATATTTTTTTTATTTCTAAATCTAAGTGCCGGTATAAGGTTCATGTATGAATTGCTGGCTTCACCTGACATACCAAATTGGTTGATGCCTGAAAAAAACTTTAATGCCCAGGAGATTATTTCTAAACTAGTTGTACTAGATGCAAACTATTGTTTGTGAGTTTTAAGTATTGGAAGTAGATATATACATTGTATGTGAGCATTTCAATTTAAACAAGCAATCTTCTTTAATTTTGACTATAATATAATAAGATATATTTGACCCCACGCGTCATAGTCTTGCAAAAAAAAAGTACGAATAAAATGGCATTAGTAAGAAAAATGACCTAGAGAATTACAAACTCGTCGATTTAAAACAGATCAGATAGTTCAGTTGATATAATCCTAAATTTTAGTATACAAGGAAAAAATCAAGAGAAGTAAAGTTGAATAAGATGTATACAAGCGCTCTTAGAGTACATAGTTTGACGAAATTAACTAGTGGCGTCCAGCCATGCATGGAATAAATTCACATATGCTATTTCGATTAACGCTTTCAACAATATCAATACGTAATACTCAAACTAGGTTATGTTTAATAATTAACCTGGATTCTTTTATCAGGATAATATGTTATTATGTTTAAATTAGTAGCCAAGTTTAAATGCTACACAATACACGCCCACAAACTACACAAAAAGCTTATATTGCAAACCAAGTACGTAGGATGTTAGACCAAACATCATGATCAATATCAGAAAGAAAATTGTTGTAAAAAGTCCCCTAATTTTTGAAGGTACAGGTGGCAATTACTACTCCGACCATATATTTAAGTATCTATTGTACTGAATATATTTAAGATTTTGAGACAAGGAAAAGAAGAAAATGCATATTGCATCATATTTTTATTTTTTTTTGCAATAAGCAAGCTGGGGTTTGGCTGGACCCCTACCAGTATATTGCTAGTTCAAAAATCGTTTATACACATGTCCTACAGCATATCTGTCAGCTAAGAATACAATTTCCCTTAGTAAGGGGTTACAAAAAGTTCAGCATTCCTTGGCAGGATCTTCCAAGCTAGGTCAACAAGATGGTCAGCAACCTGATTAAGCTCTCTGAATGTGTGTTGTATGTCATGAGCTTGTAAGCCTTGGAGGAGTGCTTGTAGTTCCTGGATCAGCCCTGTAACTCTCCAAGTGGAGAGCATGTTGCCTGTGATCATACCAGCAGCCTGGCTTGAGTCTGTTCTGATCTGTAGTCTACTGTGTCCTACCATGAGGGCAATTTTGACACCTTCTAGGATAGCCAGGATCTCCATGTAAAGGATTGATTTGCTAGTCCTGTTTCCATGGAATGCATATATCACATCTCCATAGCAGTCTCTAAAAACACCACCAATGCCACCTGAATTGGTGTACGAAGCATCTGAGTTTAACATGTACCAATCCATTGGGGGCGGTTACCATGAGAGCATCCTGAGTGTCTTGGGGATCAGCTGAATGTCCAGTCCTAGTAAGTTGATCAGTGCAGTACTTTTCTGGGAGAGTTCTATGGACTTGATACTGCTAGAAAATCTGGTCTTGATGTCATTGAGAATGTTCCTGATGATGTATTCTTTCGATTTCCTTTCCTCTGCAAAAATCCTCTTGTTTCTTTCTTGCCAAAGCCAATAGACTGTAGAAGTAGTAGCAGCTTGAATAAGCTTAGCTTGGAAATTTTGTTCCCCAAATTTACATAAAATCCATCTCCATTTATTATGAGCGGCCAAAGGGGTCCTAGCGCAACCAATTTTAGCAAGGACAGATTTCCATATTTCTTTTGACAACAAGCAATCAAAGAAGAGATTGTGGATGTGCTCTGATATGGGCAGTCTACTGCAAGAGCAGTGGTGGTTTGCCCAGTTGTGCATTGATGTAGAGGTGATGGAGGTGTTATGTTGGTAGAGGTCGGTGTCACAGATGATAGGCCATGCCCCTACATGGACTGATGTCTGGGTGGCGGTGTGAATGGGGTGGGTGGGGGGATCATCCTCAATCCTCAATAGGTGTTTGTCTCCTTGAGAGAGTTGTGAGGAGAGGATCATCCTCAATTTGTCTATGGTCTCCTAGTGAAAGTTGTAAGGATTATTGGTAGAGAGAGATTTGTTTGGTGAGTGAGAGATTTGTTTGGGAGATTTGTTGGTTTATTAAAAGTAGCTCTCGTTAGTCTATGCAATGATGTACTCAATATTTTTATAATTTTGTGGCAGACTCGTTAGCTTCTGTTAGTCTATGCGATGATGTACTCAATATTTTTGTAATCCCTTAGCTGTGCAACTCTCTCAACTTGTGAAAAGAAATGTCAGTGATATGATGTAGACTAAAAATTGAATTTCAATAAACCTGGTAGGGGTCTGCCTTAACCCTAACAAGTTGGTACTTTCGCGATTCATGCCCGAATCTCTATCATTTCTTAGTGATAGCAGGCTTTCAAGGATATTCAAACTTTAAAGTAACAGTAGAATTGAGCTGTAAAGTAGAATTGAACTTACATAATTCTCCTCAGTACACATACACTCGCAAAACTCTTGTTTCAATAAACCTGGTAGGGGTAGGTCACCCCTAAAAATTTACTTTGGAATACTGGAAATTGGACAATGTATTATAAGAGGATTGAGACACACGAAAAGAGTGACCAATTTCGTATATTTGGTGCATATCATATAAGAAAAATGACAATAACCATTGATACTGACAAACTTGTTGGTTTGGTAGCATCTATTCAGTAACACTTGCAGCAACTTAAGGATTTGAATGTATTCAGGGAGACACAGAGGCAGCTAGAGGTGGCAATTACCACTCCGGAACCATATATTTAAGTAATACCGAATATATTTAAGATTTTGAGACAACAAAAAGAAGAAAAAACATATAGCATCATTGTTCTCCACATCATCTCCAAATCAATTTTGAGAATGTTACAAGACCCAGCCTATATGTACAATTATTCCATTAACTCAAAATCGTATATAGTTAGACTATAACTACAACATCTTCGTTCATAAAAATTTAAACAACTACAGTGGTATCTCGATAGCTCTTCCATTCCTTTGATATACAGTAATATGTTGCCTGGAGAAAAAACTGTTGAACTTTTGGTATGTCCAAAATCCGAAGGCTACAAAGCAAATAGAATGAAAAAGAAAATTTAGTCATAATGAAAAAAAAATGCTTTAAACTTCACAATCAAGAGTTTATTCATCATGCTTACCAAATTTTTAGTCGTGGAAGAAACCTTATTTCCTTTTTCCTTGGATTTTCAGATATATACTAGTTTTAAGGAACCTTTGGACCATTAGCTTTGATGTAAACAACTTCTTTTTAAAAGCATCTCTGTAAAACTAAAAAAAAAAACATCAGTTAATATAATCTACTCGATTATATTCAAATAGACTAACTGAAAAATGATCAGGCCTACTAAACTCAGAAAAATGCAAACAACACAATGCTAAAGAAATAACAGTAATTAAGGGATGTAGGAGGCATGACTTACAAAATCCTTAATGCCCGTAGTAGCAATATTGATGTGCATCTTACTATGTATTTTCCAACCTTCATGAAGCTAATCCGATTATTACGACCACCCACACCTGGGTCTCGGCCTACTGCAACCCTTGTCATTGACCCACTATCTGAAGTTTTTGGCTCTATGTAAAAGCGTGCACGAAAGGCAGCCAGGTGTGCATAATATGTTGGGAGTAGCATCTTGCATATGTGTAACAGAGATTATTGCTTTGTTTTGAAGCCCATCAGCAGTAAATTTGTTCTCATCCCATCAGCAGTCAAACTCTATTCAAAAATACGCTAACTGTCGTAGTTGAACTGGTAAAATTTACATCTTCTCCATCATCTACTTATATGGCTCATTCACAATAGGCATCAAATCAAGAATAGGCGAACACGAAAACAATTGGCCAAGATCATGAAATGGTAAAACCCATAGGTGCAGAGACGATTACAATGCATTTGGGAGTACCAGTGCAAATGCAAAGTCTCTTTGAGAGGACAAATCATTATAAGCAAGAAACAATCCTCCAAAGTATATTAACTGGAGGTGTTGATAGAGAAAAGGGGTGTGAATGAAACATGTTAATTTGAAACATGGAACCATACATATTCCATGGATTTCTTAGGAGCACTAGTTGTTGTATATAAAGAGGAAGGTTAAGAGTAGTAATAATGTAGTATATCTTCCACCAACCCAACAAATAAGTTTGGAAGTAAAGTAAATTTAAATGCAATATATAGTAAATTGTATAAGAAAATGAGGTGCCATTACCATATTTTTTTTATTTCTAAATCTAAGTGACGGTATAAGGTTCATGTATGAATTGCTGGCTTCACCTGACATACCAAATTGGTTGATGCCTGAAAAAAAGCTTTAATGCCCAGGAGATTATTTCTAAACTAGGTGTACTAGATACAAAGTATTGTTTGTGAGTTTTAAGTACTGGAGGTAGATATATACATTGTATGTGAGCATTTCAATTTAAACAAGCAATCTTCTTTAATTTTGACTATAATATAATAAGATATATTTGACCCCACGCGTCATAGTCTTGCAAAAAAAAAGTACGAATAAAATGGCATTAGTAAGAAAAATGACCTAGAGAATTACAAACTCGTCGATTTAAAACAGATCAGATAGTTCAGTTGATATAATCCTAAATTTTAGTATACAAGGAAAAAATCAAGAGAAGTAAAGTTGAATAAGATGTATACAAGCGCTCTTAGAGTACATAGTTTGACGAAATTAACTAGTGGCGTCCAACCATCCATGGAATAAATTAACATATGCTATTTCGATTAACGCTTTCAACAATATCAATACGTAATACTCAAACTAGGTTATGTTTAATAATTAACCTAGATTCTTTTATCAGGATAATATGTTATTATGTTTAAATTAGTAACCAAGTTTAAATGCTACACAATACACGCCCACAAACTACACAAAAAGCCTATATTGCAAACCAAGTACGTAGGATGTTAGACCAAACATCATGATCAATATCAGAAAGAAAATTGTTGTAAAAAGTCCCCTAATTTTTGAAGGTACAGGTGGCAATTACTACTCCGACCATATATTTAAGTATCTATTGTACTGAATATATTTAAGATTTTGAGACAAGGAAAAGAAGAAAATGCATATTGCATCATATTTTTATTTTTTTTTTGCAATAAGCAAGTTGGGGTTTTGGCTGGACCCCTACCAGTATATTGCTAGTTCAAAAATCGTTTATACACATGTCCTACAGCATATCTGTCAGCTAAGAATACAATTTCCCTTTGTAAGGGGTTACAAAAAGTTCAGCATTCCTTGGCAGGATCTTCCAAGCTAGGTCAACAAGATGGTCAGCAACCTGATTAAGCTCTCTGAATGTGTGTTGTATGTCATGAGCTTGTAAGCCTTGGAGGAGTGCTTGTAGTTCCTGGATCAGCCCTGTAACTCTCCAAGTGGAGAGCATGTTGCCTGTGATCATACCAGCAGCCTGGGTTGAGTCTGTTCTGATCTGTAGTCTACTGTGTCCTACCATGAGGGCAATTTTGACACCTTCTAGGATAGCCAGGATCTCCATGTAAAGGATTGATTTGCTAGTCCTGTTTCCATGGAATGCATATATCACATCTCCATAGCAGTCTCTAAAAACACCACCAATGCCACCTGAATTGGTGTACGAAGCATCTGAGTTTAACATGTACCAATCCATTGGGGGCGGTTACCATGAGAGCATCCTGAGTGTCTTGGGGATCAGCTGAATGTCCAGTCCTAATAAGTTGATCAGTGCAGTACTTTTCTGGGAGAGTTCTATGGACTTGATACTGCTAGAAAATCTGGTCTTGATGTCATTGAGAATGTTCCTGATGATGTATTCTTTCGATTTCCTTTCCTCTGCAAAAATCCTCTTGTTTCTTTCTTGACAAAGCCAATAGACTGTAGAAGTAGTAGCAGCTTGAATAAGCTTAACTTGGAAATTTTGTTCCCCAAATTTACATAAAATCCATCTCCATTCATTATGAGCGGCCAAAGGGGTCCTAGCGCAACCAATTTTAGCAAGGACAGATTTCCATATTTCTTTTGACAACAAGCAATCAAAGAAGAGATTGTGGATGTGCTCTGATATGGGCAGTCTACTGCAAGAGCAGTGGTGGTTTGCCCAGTTGTGCATTGATTTAGAGGTGATGGAGGTGTTATGTTGGTAGAGGTTGGTGTCACAGATGATAGGCCATGCCCCTACATGGACTGATGTCTGGGTGGTGGTGTGAATGAAAGGGGAGGGCCAGAGGAGGTAGGCAGGTGCAGGTGAGAGTTGCAAAGTTGACAGTTGGATATTTGGAGTAAATCCCAATCCACAAGCTCATCTTGGGTAGTTAAAGCAATTTTTATCGCAAGCGGCAAGCGAAGTGATAAAGGCATGTCTAGGGATCTGATGAGGTTCCCCGTGCCCACATATTTTTTGTCCAAGAAGGGGTTGGGTAACGACATCTCAAAAGCAGTTCTTATAGTGTATTTACCTTTTGGGTGGGGCGTCCAAACCAGGGTAGTAGCTGCATTGTTGAGAGTAAGAGTTTCACGCATGATATCCCATACTTCAGATAAACTGTGCACAGTTGTGAGAGGCTGCCATCTTCCAGATGAGATGAAGTCACTTAGAGGTGTATTGTCTCTGATTCTAGAATTCCTCCTTGTGTATGGATCATATTTTGTTCTCAGAATTCGCAAGGAGCTCCATGGGTCATGCCAAAAGGACAATGTAGAATTAGTGACTGCGCACTGTGTGAAAGGCATAGTCCAAAAATAGGTCATGCCAAAAGGATAACCTCTCTAGTATTTAAGCTACCCCTCCAAGCCCAGGAGCAGTCTGTAGGTGTAGGCATAGTCCAAAAATGGTCATCTTTGATCAAGTATTTCTTTAGGCAAGCTTGCCAGAGATTCCAGGGTCCAGTGAGTAGTTTAAAGATCAGTTTGCCAATGGCTGCTTTGTTCCAAGTAAGCAAGTCTTTGACCCCAAGTCCACCTTCTATTCTTGGCCTGAATACTTTAGTCCAACTGACTTTGCTTTGAGCTTTTTCTTTCACATAGAAAGTTTCTTAGGATTCAATTGATATCTGATGCAGGAACTAGATCTTGGAACACAAACAAACACACACCAATATTAAGAACAACACTTCTTTTTCATTAATCAATAAAAATCAAGTCCTTTACATCTAAAAGAGGCCTTTATAGGCTACAATTTTCGAATCCTAACCAAACCCTAATACTATATAAAGGACGCAACTACCCTCCAACTCCAACATAAGACAAAAATTACCAAAAATAAAAAAATTTGAGTTATGATCAAATCTGGGCTCTACTCATCTCTAGGAATCCAATGCCACATACGGCATGCAAAATGAAGTTCTCTAGAAAGAGATATAAATAAAAAAAAACCTTCCTAAAATAACAAAATTGGCTTTTTGAAGACCTAAACGATGTCAGGACCCCGAAAAACGAAACAGCACACGAGCAAAGCTGCTGTGTCCTGATCGTTGGCCCTTTTTCTTTCAGAAAAAAGGGTCCTGATGCCACTTTGGCAAACTCGAAAAAAATCTCAACTTGCCTGCGGGCGAGCCTCGAGGAACTTCTGGTGGCGGGCAGTCGAGCTACGCTCCTATTTCTCTTCAAACATATTAGCTAACTCATGTATGCCATCATACTCCCCCCGTTCGATGAAATTCGCCCTCGAATTTGGCTCATCTTCATCAGAAACATCAAAATAAGGCAACAAATGACGAACATTGAATACATCAGAAGTACGAATGTGATTGGGTAACCGCAACCTGTAAGCATTAGAATTTATCCGCTCAATCACCTCAAAAGAACCAAGTTTTCAAGCACCCAACTTACTGTATTCACCAGCAGGGATGCGATCTTTAGTTAGAACAACCGATTCAAAATCACCAACCTCAAACTCCACAAAACGCCTGTGACGGTCTGCCGCTTGCTTGTACTTAGCATTAGACTCAAGCAAAATTTTCTGAACAGTAGACTGAATATCTTCAAATCTGGAAAAGATAAATCAGTAGCAGAACGAGGATTAAACCCATAATTAATCTGAAATGGACTAAACCCTGTACTCCTATTCACAGAACAGTTAAATGCAAACTTTGCCTGAAATAACAACTGATCCCAACTTGTCGCATGAGCATTAACCAAACTACGAAATAGGTTGCCCAAAGAACGATTAATAACTTCTATCTGTCCATCGGTCTGTGGATGATATGCACTACTAAAATCCAACTCAGAACGCACACATTTCCATAAACTCCGCCAAAAGTGACTTAAAAAACTTTGAATCACAATCAGAAACAATTGACCAAGGTAAACCATGAAGACGGTAAACTTCCGCAAAGAACAATCGAGCAACATTAACTGCATCATCTGTTTTCTTGCAAGCAATGAAATGAGCCATCTTAGAAAACTTGTCAACCATGCACAACAAAAACAGAATCTCGACCCCGTTGTGTACGTGGTAATCCAAGCACAAAATCCATACTGATATCAGTCTATGGCTGTAAAGGTACTGGTAGTGGCATGTACAATCCCGCATTTGTCGCATGTCCCTTTGATACCTGGCAGATATGACAACGATCAACAAATTTCTGCACCTCTTTAAACAAACTAGGCCAAAAATAAGACTCAGAAAGGAGCTTGTAAGTCTTATCACGCCCAAAATGTCCTTCACTATGCAATTCCTTGATAAGCTTCAAACGAAGGCTACAAACAGGAACACACAATCGTTTCCCTTCGAAGAGAAACACATCTTGCAATAGAAACTCAGAACACTTTCCAGCTACAATATCATCCAGAATAGCAGAAAAATAAGGGTCATCAACATATAATTCACGAAATGAATCAAAACCCAAAACCTGTGTACGCATGGTGGAAAGCAAAGCGACACGTCTACTAAGAGCATCTGCAACTTTATTCTGAACACCAAACTTGTGTTTGAGTACAAAAGTATAATCCTCCATATATTGAGACCATCTCATATGCCGAGAACTTACTTTATCCTGACTGCCAATATACTTTAATGCATCATGATCAGTATATACGACAAAAGCAGAATGAATAAGATAAGGACGTCAATGCTCCAAAGTTCGAATCAGCGCATAAAACTCTAAATCATAAGTGTTATAATTCTTCTTCGCACCAGACAACTTTTCACTGAAATAAGTAACCGGTCTTCCATTCTGGCAAAGAACAGCACCAATACCCACTTTTGAAGCATCTGTATGTACTTCAAAAGGTACAGAAAAATCTGGCAGAACCAAAATTGAAGCAGACACCAATTTGTGTTTTAATTGTTGAAAACTTGTATCAGCTGAATCAATCCAGCAAAAATTTTCTCCTTTCATACAATCTGATAGGTGCAGTAACCGTACTGAAATGAGGAATAAAACGCCTGTAGAAGGATGCAAACCCATGAAAACTACGAACATCGTGCAAGGTTTGCGGACTAGGCCAATTAACAATAGCCTCAATCTTTGATCGTCGACAGAGATACCATCCTTAGAGATCACATACCAAAGGAATAAAACACGATCAGTACAGAACACACACTTTTGAGTGGCTGCGTAAAACTTCACAATCAAGAGTTTATTCAGCATGCTTACTAAGTTTTTAGTCGTGGTAGAAACCTTTTTCCTTTTCCTATTTGGTCTTTCAGATATATATACTATTTAATTTTTAGGAACCTTTGGCCCAATAGCTTGGATCTGAACAACTTCTTTTTAAAAGGATCTAGCCGATTTTCGTCTTCAAATATTCTAACCGAAAAATGATCAGGCCTACTAAATTTAGATAAATGCAAACAACACAGTGCTAAAGAAATCATAGTAATTAAGGGATGATGAGGCATGACTTACTGATGCAGAGTTACAGTTACATTAGGATTCTTTTGAGAAGGTGCTTGAGGAGACTGGTTAGACTTCATTGGAGTCAACACATATTTGACACCATTTTTGGAGAAAATATAAGTATTAGCACGACCCTTAGAATCGACATCAAGGTCATACAACCAAGGTCGTCCTAGTAGCATATGAGAAGCATTCATATCAACAACATCGCATAAAATTTCATCACTATAAGAACCAATTAAGAACGGAATGCGACATTGAGAGACCACCATAGTAGTATGATCGTCCTTAATCCAAGAAATAGAATAAGGATCTGGATGGGCAGATAATGGCAAACCCAATTTCTCAACAACAGCTTTAGAGACGATATTCTCACAAGAACCCCCATCAATAATAAACTTAACAAGTTTACCTTTCACTGTGCCTTGAGAACGGAAAATTTTATGTCGTTGAGAAGGATCACCTTGCTTCGAAAGGAGTAGTTTGCGCACAATGCAACAATTGTCATCATCTTCATTAAAATCATCCAAAGCTGGTTCAAGACCATAATCACCCTCTAAATGCTCTACAGATTCAGTATTACATAAAGCCACCTTAGCAACGTCTTCCAAAGGCTGATTTGGATCTGGATTATCATCATGGTGAGTCAGACCGACTTTAGGATTGACATTATCACGGTTAAGGCAATTATTCGAGAAGTGACCTGGTTGATTGCAGCGGTAACAAAAATCTCGCTTAGGGTGAGCATAAGGGTTGGCAGATTGGTTTGGTCGGGTAGAAGGGTTTTGCGTAGTTGTGCGGTTGGTGGATTGTGAGTAACGGTTGGTTGTGGAAAAAGAATTGTTCGAAGAATTTTGGTGTGGAGATGATGTTGAAGAATTGGGTTGAGTGTTCCCCCTTTGTTGAAAATTGGGCCTTGACATTCGATTTGCTTTTTCAAGAAATTGTTCGGCTTTTTAAGCTAACTCAATAGCAATATCCATGGATGGAATAGTAGACATAGACATTTTATCTTGAATAGCAAAGCGTAGTCCACCAATAAAACGACTAAGTTGTTGGAGTTCTGTCTCTTTGATACCATTGCGCGCAGTAAGCCGATAGAAATCATCAAGATATTCTGACACCGAACGACTCCCTTGCTTCAAATTCCTAAGTTGATCATATAGAATTACCTCATAATTGGAAGGGAGGAAACGCCTACGCAAATACTTTTTCATCTGGTTCCAATCACGAATAGGCAATTTTCCATCTTTTCGACGAGCTTCGGTAACGCTATCCCACCAAGCATTGGCACTACCAGTCAGTTTGTAAGCCACAAGAGAAGTCTTTTTGGCGTCTGGTATGTTCATATAATCGAAGAATTTCTCAACCGAAGATAACCAATCCAAGAAATCTTCTACATGAAGATGACCATTAAAAACGGGAAGATCAACTTTCATCTTATATTCAAATTGATGAGGCTGGTATTGATTGTAGCCATAATTGTTTTCAACATGTATACCAGGATCACGAGGGCGGCCATACACACCATCAACGAGTCATTTTTGGCAAACTT
This sequence comes from Aquilegia kansuensis, assembly GCA_020826895.1. Taxonomy (NCBI): domain Eukaryota; kingdom Viridiplantae; phylum Streptophyta; class Magnoliopsida; order Ranunculales; family Ranunculaceae; genus Aquilegia; species Aquilegia kansuensis. The sequence goes on from CM037007.1 coordinate 13,683,644, forward strand.
TATGGTGTCGCTTGGATACTTCCTTGAAATTCAGTGGTACCGCCCATCCACAAACTGACGGTCAAACAGAGGTTGTTAACCGCACTTTGAGAAATTTATTAAGAGCTCTTTCCGGTGCCAAACCCAAACAATGGGATCTTTGTCTTCCCCATGCTGAATTTGCTTATAATTCCTCAAAAAGTCGCACCACGGGATTTTCTCCTTTTAGGATTGTTTATGCTACAGTTCCTAAGCATACTCTTGATCTGGTAAGTCTTCCTCACGTTCCAGGGGTCAATACATTGGCTAATGAATTTCTTGAACAAGTTGCGGAAATTCATGATATGGCTACAAAGAATATTGAAGCTGCCAATGCAAAGTATTAAGCTTCCGCTAATGCACATCGACGTTTACAAACATTTGAAGTTGGTGACCTTGTTATGGTGCATTTACGTAAAGAGTGTTTTCCTACTGGCACATATAACAAGCTGAAGATGAAGAAGATTGTACCTTGCAAGATTTTACGCAAAATTAATGACAATGCCTATGTGGTTGACTTACCTGAAGGTTATAACATTTCTCCAACCTTTAATGTTGCAGACCTATATGCATTTCATGGGGATGATCCACACTTTCTAACAAGCCTCGAGGCCGAGTCTTTTTCAACAAAGGGGGACTGATGCAGAGTTACAGTTACATTAGGATTCTTTTTTCTTCTTTTCATCTATTTAGTAATATTATTAGTATTAGGAATTCCTATTCCATAAGGATTGTTTTGTTAGGTTATTAGACTTAGTGTTTTAGGAATACAATTAGAACTAGGATTACTTCTATAATTAGAATCTTAGAGATCTATTTAAAGGCATTAAGCCATGCTTGTAGAACACACAATTCTCTTAATACAATTCAGATTTCAGATTTTCTCTACAATTAATTACTTTGTTCTTTTCTTCTACTTTGTTAATATCAACAAAGTTAGTTTTACTCGAGTATTCGAGGTTAGTTTTACATTACTTACCAAATACGTAAGATGTGCACCCAATTGCTACCAACCACACACACCTGGGTCTCGGCCTGCTGACCCACAATCGGAAGTCTTTGGCTCCAAGTAAGAGCGTGCACGAAAGGCAGCCAAATGTGCATAATATGTTGGGGGTACAATTGACATTGAGCAGGTGCATCTTGCATATATGTAGCAGAGATTATTGATTAGAGTTGGAGCCCATTAGCTATAAAAAAATTCTGGTTCAATAATACACTATAATGCGTTGGCCGACTTGTGCCATGCATGTATTCCAGCATGACTGCAAAGGTAGAAGTCAAACTCTATTCGAAAATGTGCTGCCTGTCCCAGATGAACTGGTAAAATTTACATCTTCTCCATCACCTACTTATATGACTCGTTCACAAAAGACATTGAATCAAGAGCCAACCTACGTACGAAGTCAATTACTATCAAGGGTTCAACAAAAGCTATTGCAAATGTTCAAATAGAAGCCAATGAGAGCCAAATCCAAAAGTATGGTTTCAGAATATGCGAACATGAACGAACTGCCCAGCCAAGATCATGAGATGGTAAAACCCATTGGTGCATAGACGATTGGAATGCATCTGGGAATACCAGTGCAAACACAAAGTCTCTTTGAGAGGACAAATCATTATAAGCAAGAAAAAATCCTTCAAAGTATTTAAACGGAGGTGTTGATAGAGAAAAGGGGTGAAAATGAAACATGTTGAAAGTTGGAACCCAACATATTTCATGGATTTCTTAGGAACACCTGTGGTATATAAAGGAAGGTTATTAAGAGTAATAATGTAGTATACGTACCACCAACCCAACAAATATGTTTGAAAGTAAAGTAAATTTAAATGCTATATTTAGTAAATTGTATGAGAAATAGAGGTGCCATTACCATATTTTTTATTTCTAAATCAAACTGATGGTATAAGGTGCATGTATGAAGCTGGCTTCACCTAACATACCAAATTAGTTGATGCCTGAAAAGAAAAGCTTTTATGCCTAGGAGATTATTTCCAAACTAATGTGTGTACCAAATGCAAAGTATTGTTTGTGAGTTTTAAAATCAACACTGAAGGTATATATATATTGTATGCGAACATTTCAATTTAAACAAACAATCTGCTTTAATTTTGACTATAATATAATAAGAATTATTTGAGCTCACACGTCATAGTCTTGCAAAAATATAAGAATAAAATGGCATTAGTAAGAAGAATGACCTAGAGAAGTGCAAGCTCGCCGATTTAAAATAGATCAAATAGTTCTGTTGACAAAATCAAGAGAAAAAGTAAAGTTGGATAAGGTGTATACAAGCGCTCTCAGAGTACATTTAAAGATAAGAAATGCAATTTTCCTAACTGTACCGTATATCATGTACAAGAGTGTGCATTTACGTAACAGGAAAAAATATACTTGAAATTTTAATTCACATGACAAACACTGCTTACTGCTTGAAAAAAATATTCTCCCAACATGAATTTAAGCCTATTGTAAATGCAACATAAAGATTTTAAACCTCGATTGCCAAAAAAAAAAAAAAGCCATAGGTGGAACAATTAAAACCCAAGAGAAAGTATGAAAAACTGTAAAGTTCAAGTTTGGAGTTTGGTGCAGAGATCTCTTTTGGTGCATTTTGTAAACTGTGTACTTCATAGGTCGTATGTACTTAAAGCCACTACTCAGTGTCTTCTCTTCAGTGGTCATTAGTCTTCAAATTTTTATTTTTTTAGGGTGATCTAGGTTTTGGCTACTGAAAGTTAGTACTAAGTAGGTTTCGAAGTCTTTTTCTTTTAAATTAGGCTTTGGCCATTTTTTTCGAACCGAAGTCCAAGAAAAGCCGGTTGAACCGAAAATATTTTCTAAATATTATAAGTTACCCCTAAAAAACACGTGATCTGCACGTAAAAAACTTAAAATAGAAAAATTTAACCAAGAAGAGTTAAGTTCAGCAGCCTCTGTTTTTTTTTTTTTTTTTTAAAGAAACTAAGATTTATTGATTGATAACCCTTTCATACATAAGTCCTCTACAATCATTATCTAGAAATTTACAAAGAAACTGTGGTGGTCTGTTCCACCAAGCTGACATAGAGCTTGAGAGACACGACTCCATGTGATTGGGCCAATTGCATCTCTGATATTCTAGCTGGTTCCACCAATTTCGATCAGCTGCTTGTTTCGATGCCCAATTTGCTAATGCATCTGCGCAAAAATTACCTTCCCTGTAGGTCCAAACCACTTTCACATCTTCAAATTGTTGCATGATCACCTGGGTATCACGAATCACATGTACAATGTCTTCATTAGGCTCTTCGATCTCATTTGACAGAGCTCTTTGAACAAGTTGTGAATCAGTCTCCACTATTATTTTGTTTTTCCCCATCTTGTGTAGAACTTTGAGGCCATTTAAAACTGCTAGAGCTTCAACCAGATTGTTAGAGGCAAACATTACAGGAGCAGCAATACCAAACATAAAATCACCATCAGCAGACCGAGCAACACAACCCCACCCAGCAGGTCCTGGGTTATCAATAGCAGAGCCGTCAGTATTAAGCTTAATCCAGCCCCAAGGAGGGCGCAACCATCTGATTTGAATAATTTTCTTCCTGGCCACTTTAGGATGAACTACCATTTCTTCAGGTTCAGCATTCATGTCGGAGATCATATAAACTGCCCTTGTATGACTTCGTACAGGCTCAACCTTACCACCGCGAAAAACTGATTCATTCCTTGCAAGCCAAATAAACCACATACATGCTCCAAACTTCATAAGACCTTCTTCAGCATTATTCAAATTATGCAAGGCGCACAACAGTTTCCTTACCGAGCTTTTAAACTCAAGATTCAAACTAACCACGTGATCGATAATATTTTGACAACCACACAAAAGCCATACAGCTCTAGCAAAACTGCATTTGAAGAATAAATGAATTTGTGTTTCTGGCTGATCATGGCAGAGCACACAACAATCAATTATCTCTCAGCCTCTGTTATTATCTCTCTCTCTTTAAATCTTTTCCTATCTTCTTTTTCTCTCTATCTTCTTCAACAAGATATACGTGAAAACTCTTCAATCTTCACCATCTTTCTTTTTCTTTTTCTTCTTCGAAGAAACAAAAAGAGATGAGATTTTGAAAACATCCGACTTCGTTTCTTTTTTTTTTCGGATCGATTATTTGTAAAATTGATAAAAATTAAGTAAAGATCTTCGATTTTAGATCAAAATTATGAGTAAGTTTTCAATTGGTGAGAAAAAGGCAGTTTTTTAAATAAATACTTTCAATTTATGGCGGTTTAATTGAAGAAATTTGAATCATTTCAAAAGATCCGTTAAAGAGTTTGAGAAAAAATTGTTTCGCTAATGCCTTATGAGAAGATCTACTAGGGTATTTGTACAGAAATTTGTTGAAAAAGATAGAAATTTGGGGAAAGTTTTACGGTCTAGGAAAAGATCGAGTTGTTTGAATCTGACGAAGGAAAGCAAGGAAGAAAAATTCCAAAAAGAAAAAAACATTTTGATAATTCTAATGAAAAAATTGCAAGACTTCCTTGTTACAAGAGTAATGGCCGGAGAAAGTAGATATAAAATAATCAGAGAATAGATATAAGAATGCTAGAGATCTGCATAGATGTTGTGTTGGACGTAAAAATTTCATCAAAATAGATCATCATGTTAATTGAGTGCAACGAGTTTTTGCCCATGTGGAGATAGTAGGACTCGTGTGTTTCACGTCACCTTTTTGTAATGGTATTTTAGGTTTTTAGAATTGTTGTTTGGTTCGTGTGCTAGTTAATGGCCAAAGCCTAATTTCAAAAGGAAAAGGCTTCTAAACCTAATTAGAACTAACTTTCAGTGGCCAAAACCTAAATCACCTTATTTTTTATTTTTAGTTTTTTTAGTTTTATGAATTATTCCAGATTTTTTGTTGGATTATATACTGCATCTATTTTCGTGAACCACGTAAATCATAATTTTACATAGACAACAATAGTGGAAGTTGAACATCTTTCTTGTGCACTCAGAAATGCTTCAGATCGAGTTCAAAGAATCAGAGATAAATCACCAACAACGAAATTAATACATCAAGTTTGAATCAATTTCAGTTTCTGAGTGCTAGAGAATAGATATAAAATAATCAGAGAATAGATATAAGAATGCTAGAGATCTGCATAGATGTTGTGTTGGACGTAAAAATTTCATCAAAATAGATCATCTTGTTAATTGAGTGCAACGAGTTTTTGCCCATGTGGAGATAGTAGGACTCGTGTGTTTCACGTCACCTTTTTGTAATGGTATTTTAGGTTTTTAGAATTGTTGTTTGGTTCGTGTGCGAGTTAATGGCCAAAGCCTAATTTCAAAAGGAAAAGGCTTCTAAACTTAATTAGAACTAACTTTCAGTGGCCAAAACCTAAATCACCTTATTTTTTATTTTTAGTTTTTTTAGTTTTATGAATTATTCCAGATTTTTTGTTGGATTATATACTGCATCTATTTTCGTGAACCACGTAAATCATAATTTTACATAGACAACAATAGTGGAAGTTGAACATCTTTCTTGTGCACTCAGAAATGCTTCAGATCGAGTTCAGAGAATCAGAGATAAATCACCAACAACGAAATTAATACATCAAGTTTGAATCAATTTCAGTTTCCTGATAATATTCTTTTCCTTTAGTCTTCTCTGTAACGTTTTTTGTCATCTCTAAATCAATTTTATACATACAGTAGATGAGAACATGGATGGCAATTTAGCCCAACCAGCGCGGGTTCCCAACCCGATCCGACCCTAATGGGATGGGCTGGGATGAAAAATGGGATTAAGGTTGGGTTTGGGATTCAAAATTAAAACCCGGTCGAGTTATGGGCTGGATGTGGGATTAGGTCATTCCAACCCGAACCCACCTATATATATTACTTAAACCCTAATAGGAATTTATAGCTTTTTTTTATGAAGTTGGATTAGTAGTTTTAGAAACTACGGAATGGATTATTATTCATTTGCATAATCAAGTTTAATTAGCTACAATTTTGATTTTGATCGAGTATATTGGTTTATGTTGTATTAGTAATTTAATTTTAATATTAAAAATGTGAAATTAACTCAAGAATAAAATTATTAATAGAATCGTAAAAGACTCGACCCAACCCGTCCCAACCGATCCCATTTAGATAAATGAAATGGAACGGGTTGTAATGGAATTACGCATTTTTTTAATGGGTGGGTTTGGGATTTAATATAGACCTGGGACGGGTTCTGGGTGGGATTGGGATTAAAAACTGTTAAATGAAATGTGATTGGGATTAGTGAAACCCGCCCCGGATCCGACCCATTGCCATCCCTAGATGAGAATAGATGTGGTAACGTCCAAATTAAGTTGACAAGGGCTTGGTAATGGTAGAGGATAATCTTCACATTTATTTGTTACCCACAGACCAGAGTCACAAGTTTTAATTCCCATCCGGCCGTGCCGTACCTTGGGCTGCTGTACTTAAAATCAGATTTAGTCTATTATGACCTTTTTTGAGGACTTGTACAAATATACAAGTGACTTTTGCACCATGCATCCCTAAATTAAAGTTAATCACACACACTCTTGTTAGACTTCAAGTGACGATCAGTAGAATGCTCTATTGTTTTATAGTTATGAGTAGTGTGACTTATCTTCCAAACCGACTTATCTTCCATGGCATTTAGCTAAATGCAACACGTACATTAGTCAGTGCATCAGTCCTGCCATTTATATTCTGTCAAGTAGTGCATGCATTACTACAATTTGGCATGGCTTCGGTGACGCGTGCCTACGTATTTTCATCAACTTGGGTGCCATTTTGCTTACATGCTTCCACCAGTTGGCTTTTTGGATTTCACAAGAAACTAGTGCCAGGTGGTACATATATGAGATAACACTTGGAGTCCATGTGGCATTGAGAGAGGCATTAGTTGCCTCGCATCATTTTACCATACATTTGCCAAACAAGCTAGCGATAATGCGTGATCCATTGGTTACTGTCTGTCAATCATGATACCAGCCACCCTTTTCTATTCAACAAATGTTAAAATCCCATGTACTGGCAGTTATACATTCTTCCCTCACTACTGACTACACAGTTTCGTGCTCTCACTTAACTTCAAACAACTTTCACAGTTTCACTAACAAAAAGATGGTTTCGAGCCAAAACAAGCTCAACCTTACTCTGGAAGAAGAAGAGGAGGAAGCATGTTTACAACATGCCATGCAATTAGTCAGTGCATCAGTCCTGCCGATGGTCTTAAAAGCAGCTATAGAGCTAGATGTGTTAGAAATAATTGCAAAATCTGGTCAAGGTGCGCATATCGCCCCTAGTGAAATTGCATCTCAACTATCCACCAACAACACACAGGCTCCTATTATGCTAGATCGTATCCTACGGTTACTTGCTAGTCATAAAATATTAAGTTGTGAATTGCGCAATTTGGAAGATGGTGAGTTTGAAAGATTGTATGGACTTGCACCTGGTTGTAAATTTTTTGTTAAGAATGAAGATGGTGTGTCTATGGCTCCCTTAGTGGTTATGAACCAGGATAAAGTCTTTATGGAGAGCTGGTAAGCACCCATCTTTACATCTTCTTGTGTGCTTCTAGCCTTGTATGTACTTGATTGGGAGGTTTTATATGTTTAAGCTAATTATTTCACAACTCTTAATTGTGATTCAAAATGTGCGACAGTGCCCACACACATTTCGAAGGGTTCAAGTGATGAAAACCGGGATTATTAATGTTTATATTTATCCTTACCACAAGAAGAAATCTGTGTTTCTATGTAACTAATTGTCTTTCAACACACAGTGAATGTTTTTTTCTAATCGAAAAAAATCCAAACTGATCTGTATATATTTCAACATTATAGGTACCACTTGAAAGATGCAGTACTTGATGGCGGAATTCCCTTTAATAAGGCATATGCGATGCCCGCATTTGAGTATTTTGGTACAGATCCGAGATTCAACAAGGTTTTTAACAGGGCCATGTCAGATGGCTCCACTTTGATCATGAAGAAACTTCTCGAATTGTACAAGGGGTTCGAGGGATTAAAATGTGTAGTTGATGTCGGTGGTGGAACTGGTGCTACAGTAAAGATGATCGTTACTAAGCACCCAACAATCAAAGGCATTAATTTTGACTTGGCTCATGTTATTAAGGATGCACCAGCCCATCCAGGTAAAGTTAGGAAAATTTGCTCGCCAGCAAGTCGAGCACCAATTTACCAAGCATATATAATGTAGGTTACTCTTTCTTTTCCTATTCACCTGTCATCTAATCATGTATGTTCTCCGTGGGCTTCTGGCCATATTGTCTGCAGCAGTGGAGCATATTGGAGGTGACATGTTTGTTAGTGTTCCCAAAGGAGATGCTATTTTCATGAAGGTAAGATAAGAATTTCAGGTTTCTTAAATCTCAATTATAAAATCATTATATTTTTTGTGAGAAAAATCTTTATCTTTATTCTATACTATACAAGAACCTATCCATAAGAAAAAAACATTCTCTCTTAAATCATCAAATTTGATAGTCTAATTGAAGAGCATTTGATTTCAATTTGAATATTTTAGTTTTTTCTCTTTTTAATTATTACAACATTTAAGATTTTTTTACTTTTTAATTATTATTTGGATTGGTTGGTAATGAGAAAGGCTAGCATCACTGTATCTGTGATGCTTTAATTGGATTCATGTAAGTCTGTGGGATTGCAAGTTTCTTAATGGGATTCAAAGTTATGAATCCCATGAGAACATGTTACTGAATCTATTTTTCATTTTTTACTCTTTATTTCTCTCTCTCATCAAACCGGCTGAAACCTTTTCCGGTTCTATATACTATGTATGTGGCAGTTTTGTATCAATCTGTGAGTTTTAAGCACCACAAATCAGTGATGCTAGGATTTCTCGTCGGTAATTTCTAAAGACAATATTACGTGAGTTTTCAATGTAATTTCACACCTTAAAACATGATTATTATTTTACCTATAATCATATACATTCTCCTACTTAAACATTTAATTTGAAATAATAATAGCAAAACAACTCGAGCCTCAAAACTTTGATCTATCAAGATAAAAACTTCTCCCTCCAAATAAAATCATGTTTGTTTAAACGAGATTCAAAAATTGAAGTTTTTAACGGGTGTCGAATCTATCGAGGAAAAAACTTCTCTCTCCAAAAGAACGTAAATTGATAGAATAAACGAGTCTCAAAATCTTGTAACGGGTGTAAATCTATCAAGATAAAAACTACTTCTCCCACCAAAATAGAATTATTTTTGTTTAAATGAGCCTCAAAAGTTCGAAACGGGTGTTGAACCTATTAGAAAAAAAAAATCTCTCCAAATCAACATAAATTAATAGCATAAATGAGTATTAAAATCTATCTAGAATATCTCCCTCCAATATAACATTATATTTTTTTTTAAAAAAAAAAACATCAAAAGTTTGTAATAGATTAAAACTTCTCTCTCCAAAACAACCTAAATGGATAGCTTAACATGTGTTATATATAGAATAAAGTTTTCCCTCCAAAATAGCATAATTTTGTTTCCTTAACGAGCCTCAAGATAAAAGGGTGTCACATCTATTTAGAAAAAGAACTTCTACCTCCAAAACAAAATTATTGTTATTTTGTTTAAAGGACCTTTAAAAGTTTGTAACGGGTGTCGAATCTTCTAGAAAAAAAAAAAAACTTTTCTCTTAAAAACAACATAAATTGATAGTATAAACGAGACTCAATAAGATGTGAAAAAATCTTCCTCCAAAACAATATAAATATTATTTTGTTTAAAAGACCTTCAAAAGTTTGTAACGGGTGTCGAATCTTCTTGAAAATAGCAAGACTCAAAGATGTATTAAATCTAAAAAACATCTCCCACCAAAATAACATTTTTTTTTAACAAAAAATATGCAAGCCTAGAAAGTTTTTAACGGGTGTCAGATCTATCCGGAAAAAATAAATTCTCTACAAAACGACATAGTTGTTTTTACAAGCCCCAAAAGTTTTTTTTTTTTTTTTCCACCAAAAGTTTTTTTACGAGCTTCAAGGTTTAGGTTTGGTCTTATCGGGTTTTCAGGTCAGTTAGACCCAAACTTGTTAGACCAATTTATTATACAAATCAGGTTCATGTCCGAGGATTGGACCTGTCGGGTTGACCGGAAACCTGTTTAAAAAAAAACAAAGCTTAAATGTTATACATCAAAGCCCACGATTCTTCTCTCCAATTCTCTGTCACCAACTCTATTTGAATTGAATAAATCCAAAGATGTAAGGATTAATTGAATAGGTTCTTAAGAGCTTACACACCGTCTTTTAATTCTCTCTTTCTCTTTCACATCCTCTCTTATTTTCTCTTGAGATTGCTTTTCTTTATTTAGGTATTTGTAACATCTTCCCCCTTTGATTCTTTAACTTTTCCCAAGGTTTCTCAAATTTTAATTATAAAATTGTTGTATGACACATGTGTGTAAAACTCATTGATTCTTGTATGATTTCAGTGGATTCTGCATGATTGGAACGATGAGCATTGTACGAAATTGTTGAAAAACTGTTATGAAGCATTGCCTGCAGATGGAAAGGTGATCATTGTGGAATCTATTCTCCCGATATTTCCTGAGACTAATCTCGCCGCAAATTTTGTCTTCCGACTTGATAACTCCATGTTGGCTCATAGTCCAGGAGGAAAAGAAAGAACAGAAAAAGACTTCGAAGCTTTATCAGTTGAAGGTGGATTTGTTGGATTCAAAGTCGTGTGTTCAGCTTTTAACAGATGGATCATGGAATTTCGTAAATAGATAACATAGATTTTGTGTTACGTGACAACTTTATTCTTCTCGGTTTTATTTATTTATGGTTCTGCACTTCTCCTATTGATCACTTAATAAGGGAGTGTACAGAATCATTGTACAGTATGTTTCATTTATGTTCTACAATAAATAACTGTTCAGTTTTTCTCTAAGTGTTGCATTTCTTTTAAAACATAATCCATGAAACAAAGTATGTGCTCCAAATCTGTTATTCATAGTGATTGTTGGTATTAAAATCCTTGCTCCAAATTTCACATCAATATAGTTGCAAGGTTTTTTATTTAAAGACTATTGGTTTGAGAGTTGAAACCCCAACAACTGCAAATAGCAATATCAAACAAGTAACCAAAATAGCAAAATAATACATGAACACACAAGATTTTTAATGTGGTAATTAAAACTCAAACTGGAAAACCTCCACGGTTACCTCGATCGGTAATTGTAAATATATAAAATAAAATAACTAAAATCGAGATGGAGATTATAAAAAATAAATTAAAAAGAACACATATTTTATGTGGTTCGACAAATGTGCCAATGTCTACGGGAGAAATGAGTATTATTTTGTTGATCTGAAGTAGTAGAGATGAGAGGAGAGCTTGAGTCCCCTGTTTATATAGGGAATTACAATAGAACATGTGTGATGTAAATCACATTGATTTTATAACGGACAAATAATAATGGAGTATATTTGGTATTGATCTTGTAGTTGTTGGCATTAATAGAAATCGCCACATAAACGCCACACGAGCTCATGAGTCATCGAGTTGGGCCAAGTTGGACTATGAGTTGTACTGCATATCGGGCGGGCTAAGTCGTTGGAAATATTATTAAGTTCGCTGGAGGTCGTTATAATGCAAGTCAGACTAAGTCGTTGTATATAAGGTTGAGCTTGTTGTAACTCGGATAATATATACATACACAGTAACAAATCAATTCACAATAGTCTCAAGAAATTACAAGCCCATCAAGCAATTTGCATACTCCTGCTACTTGACGATACTGGCTTTCTCTAATACTTTTGACTTCATCAAATAAGCTTGATACACTCACAGGAATCTCGCGAAGTCAATTTCTTAAGGGTAATTTAGGTTTCGGTCACTAAAGTTATATACTAATTAGGGTCCAGAGATAGTTTTTTTCAATATAAACATGCAATCTGCATTACTTTTGACTATAATATAATAAGATATATTTGAGCTCACACGTCGTAGTCTTGCAAAAATGTACGAATAAAATAGCATTACTAAGAAGTATTGACCTAAAGAAGTGCAAACTCGCCGATTTAAAACAGATCAAATATATAGTTCAGTTGACATAATCATAAATTTTACTATACAAGGTAAAGTTGAAAAAATCAAGAGAAAAGGTAAAGTTGAATAAGGTGTATACAAGGGCTCTCAGAGTACATTTATGAGAGAAGAAACACAAATATTCTTAACAGTACCGTATATTTTGGTACAAGTGTGCATTTAGGTAAGGGGAAAAAATATACTTGAAATGTCAATTCACATGACAAACACTGCTAACTGCTTGAAGATAAATTCTCCCTTTTCTAAGCTCTTTGGGCTTTTCCTTCATTTTTTTCAACACAAATTTAAGCCTACTGTAAATGCAACATGAAGACTTTAAACCTCGATTGCCAAAAAAAAAAAAAAAAAACGCTCATAGGTCGAACAATTAAAACCCAAGAGAAACTGTGAAAAACTGTAAACTGTGTATTTCATAGGTCGTATGTGAAAGAATAAAATTATACTTAAATGAAAGAACTAAATAAACTTAGATAAACAAATATGTCCAGGGTCGAATATGCATAAGGTATTGGTCACAAAATAAAATAATATAAAAATACACAAAATACACATACTTTATTACCTTATAATTCAACAAAGCCATAGCTTGACTTCTCTCAATTACTCCTTAAATCTACCTAGGTGATGGTCCCTATAATGTAGAAAGTGAGCATTGAGGGGAGCTATGGAGTCATCTACTTATATAGTCAATTCCATCAAGACCTTTGAGTTCTTCATAATAAAGAACACTACTAATAATACTACTTAAATTATTACAACTTACATTGTAATTTGTAATGTGGAAAGCCAAAACATTATATCAATTTAATTTAGACTTAAACAAATGGTTATTTGGCCACAATTCTAACAGTATGTACCAACTAAATCTCACTGCTGTCAGATTATCAAACAATTAGACTTCTTTCAATCCACTGCACAACTCAGTGTCTTCTCTGTTGGATTAATGGCCCAATAACCATTTGTTATTTGGAGGCCTATTTAGGATATTTGAAGAGACCTTGTTTAATAAGTAATGTGACCCTTTAGGTTCACATGAAAAGTCTCTTAATATCTATTAAAGATTATTGTTGGATAATAATTAGATTAGTTATTATGTAACTGTTTTGGAATTTATAAGGTTTTTTTATGGAGAAAAATCCTATATAAGAAGAGGACTCAATGCCCCTCTCTATGCTCAATTTTTACCATTTTATAGTTATCCATCAACTAGTGGGTTTTATGGAGAAATAGAGAGAAAATGTTTGAGTTGTGATCATTACCATGGCTACTCAAGGTAAGTGATCAAGATCTCATGCATTATTCTCAATTCATACATATAGTTTTATTATAATATTCAACATTTGGTACCTTCAGATGCATAGATGATTTTGATCCATCATCATATCTTGTGGTAGCCATCTTTTCTATATAATTAGTACAATATGAAATCATATACTTCAATCTTATTTCTCTATTGATCTTATGTAAAGTTAAAGTATAACTTCTTTCATCTTATGTAGATTAATTCATTTTGGTCCTACTAATCTCATCTATGTGTTATTTATAATATATTTTTTTCTACACTTGTAATTGTTTTATTCTGTAATCACATATTTTCTGGGACCAAATTTCACTTCGATGTGATATAATTATAATAGTTTTTTTGTTGAAATATCTTTTGGATAACATATTTGAGGGCATTTCTTGCTAATCAAGCATAGTTCTAAATTTCTAATGCTTATGTTATCATTTTATTTTTATTTTGTTTGCACAATTTATATATTGGAATGGAGCTTTCATACAACTCTATTTGTATGTTCATGGAGATATTTTTATGTGCAACAAAATTACTTACGGGATGTCTAATCATTTAATTTATTTGTTCATATACTTTTTTGATAGTGTTACCAAAGTGACCTATCTTAATGGTATATGTAGACAATATATTTGTTCTTGACCATTTCTTAAGTTTTCTGATAAAGATCGATGTTCTATTGCAACTCAAAATTAGATGGTTGCAATCAGCCCAAGGTCTCGATTAATACTATGTAATTTATTGAGGATGTGAAATAATTGAATCTTAATTTGATTGGACCAACTAACCCAAAGGAGTTGGACCTATCTTCTTAAGATAAATAAACTATATCTCCTTTTAAGCTTTTGTAGATCAATAGCAAGCCAACTCTTGACCCAAAGGCAAGTTACTTGGTGTTGCATAGATCATTTTTAGATTATACAAGCATCTGTTTAATTTTTTGGATGTTTATTTCCAATACAAGGTGTCATTTTAGAGTTCACTTTAAAGCATTCTATATTAACAAGGTTTTGTACATTACAGTTTTCGTTGCTAATCAATTGGCGGGATACGTCAATAATATTCCTACCCTTGTTGGATCCAATTTCACTGCATGGAGTGAACAATTGCAATTTCAGTTGGGTGTTCTTGATCTTGATATGGTGTTTAGATCTAATGAACCAAAAGACAATGTTCCTGAAGCTGAGAAGGAGAAACAAAAGACTCTTAAGGAACAGTGGGAGCGTTCTAATCGTCTCTCCCTAATGTTCATGAAGATGACTATGTCTGAAAATGTTAGAGAATCGGCACAAGTTGATGAAGCTAAAAATGCCAAAATTCTTCTTGGGACTCTTAAGCAAAAGTATACCCTCACTAACAAGTCTATGGTGGGTACTCTTATGTCAAGAGTTTCATTGATGCATTATGATGGTAAGAGTGGTATCCAAAACCACATTGAAAAAATCACTAACATTTTTAATCAATTGAAGAAATTGGATGTTGTGGTGAATGAAACTTATCAGGTGGAACGCATTATCAATTCTCTTCCTTCTCAGTTTAACACTTTCAAGTGTCATTACTATACTCGTCAAGACAAATGGACACTTATTCAATTCATGAGCATGTGAATCCAAGAAGAAGAAAGATTGAAGGAAGAAGGCATAGCAACTGTCAATGTGGTTACCCAATCTGATCCCACTAAGAATTTCAAGAAAAAGAAGAATGTGTTCCAGAAAGGCAAAGGTAAGACAATACCAGATAAGAAGTCAGATTCTGGTGATTGAGAATCTAGCAAGGCTACTGTGAAATGTTACTTTTGCAACAAGACTGGCCATGTGAAGAAAGATTACATTAAGAGGAAGAAGTGGTTTGATTCAAGAGGTAAATATTTTATTTATGTTAATCTCGAATCTAATTTATTTACTGCACCTTTAAATTCTTGGTGGCTTGATTCAGGAGCTAGTATTCACATAACTAATCATATGCAGGGCTTACTCTCAAGACGGAATCCAAATGATCTTGAAAGGGTTGTCTATATAGGAAACAGAATTCAGTCACCAGTTGAAGCTGTTGGTACCTATAGACTTCAACTGGATACCGGAGCCTATATAGACTTATTAGACACACTTTATGTGCCAACTATGTCAAGAAATTTAGTTTCATTATCTAAACTTGATGAAGATGAAGAAGGATATACCTTCTTATTTAAAAATTCTAGGTTTTCTATTTCCAAGAATAATGTACTAGTTGGCACTGGAATAAAAGTTGGTCGTTTATATAAGTTTAATTTGGATTTGTTTTTTGAGAAAGCAATGTTATCTTTAAATGTGGATAATATTGTGAATAAGCCTAAAAGATTTCTTGCAAGCTCATCTATGTTGTGGCACCGTCGTTTGGGTCATATCTCTAAAGATAGACTTGAACAATTAATAAAGGATGAAATTTTATCAAATGTTGATTTCTCCGATTTTGGGACATGTTTAGATTGTATCAAAGGAAAACAAACTAAACAAAATAAAAAGGGTGCTATAAGGAGTTCGGATCTTGTAGAAATAATACATACCGATATTTGTGGACACTTTTCTCCTACTTTATCTCGTGAAAAATATTTCTTCACTTTTATAGACGATTTTTCTCGATATACATATGTCTAGCTATCTGATTAAAGAAAAGAATGAAGCTGAAAATATGTTTAAAATATTCAAAGCCGAAGTCGAAAAACAGTTAGACAAATGTATAAAAATTGTTAGATCAAATCGAGGTGGAGAGTATTATGGAAAACACACTGATTTAGGCCAAAGTGAAGGTCCTTTTGCTCAATTTCTGTTACAATAAGGTATTAAACCTCAATATACTATGCCTGGAACACCTGAGCAAAATAGAGTATCTGAAAGGCGAAATAGGACACTCTTAGATATGGTTCGCAGTATGATGAGTCGTACATCATTACCTTTAGCTCTATGGGGAGAAGCATTAAAGACTGTCGTGTACTTGTTAAACCAGATACCTTCTAAAGTCGTCCCAAAAACTCCTTTTGAATTGTCGACAGGTAGAAAACCTAGTTTAGCACATTTACATGTATGGGGATGCCCAACAGAGACTAAAATCTATAATCCCAATGAAAGAAAATTAGATCCAAGAACAATAAGTTGTTATTTTATTGGATATCTGAAGCGATCTAAGGGATATAGATTTTACTGTCCATCACATTCTACACGTATTGTAGAGACTCGGAATGTTAGTTTTCTTGAAGAAGATGCTTATGGGAGCTCACAACCCCAAAGGGTTGAATTACAAGAATTGGATGTTATAAGTGATCAACATCCAAAATCCCCTAGTCATTCTATACAACCAATTCCCACTAATTTAAGTAATGAAGTGGAACCCGATATGGTTCGAAATTTGTAAGAAACAGAAAATCAGCCATTTCAGATGATTATGTTGTATATCTTCAAGAATTTGATTATGATATAGGTATTAGAAATGATCCTATTTTATTTTCACAAGCTATTAAAAGAAGTGATTCAGATAAGTGGGTTGATGCTATGAAAGATGAATTACAATCCATGGTTGACAATAATGTATGACAACTTGTAGAATTACCTCCAAATGCAAAAGCAGTTGGTTCTAAATGGGTATTTAAGACCAAACGTTATGCAAAAAGTAATATCAAAAAATACAAGGCTAGATTTGTCGCGAAACGATATAATCAAAAATTTGGTATTGACTATAATGAAACCTTTTCACCCGTATCAAGTAAGGAAGCATTACGAATCATATTAGCTTTGGTAGCTCATTTTGATCTTGAGCTCCATCAAATGGATGTGAAAACCGCCTTTCTCAATGGCGATTTAAGTGAAGAAGTGTATATAGTTCAACCTAAAGGTTTTGTTGA
Organism: Aquilegia kansuensis; assembly: GCA_020826895.1. Lineage (NCBI taxonomy): Eukaryota > Viridiplantae > Streptophyta > Magnoliopsida > Ranunculales > Ranunculaceae > Aquilegia > Aquilegia kansuensis. The sequence continues at coordinate 13,700,950 of CM037007.1, forward strand.
ACAAGGTAAGAAAAAATTGGTATGTAAATTGAATAAGTCTTTATATGGACTTAGACAATCTTCAAGACAATGGTACATTAAGTTCAGCCATATAATCACTAGTTTTGGATTTTCGAAAAATGATGTTGAACAGTGTATATTCCTTAAAACTAGTGAGCAAATTTATATTCATTGTTCTATATGTGGATGATATTTTATTAGCCACAAATGATTTAGGTATGATGCATGAAACTAAAACTTTTCTTTCTAAAAATTCTGCAATGAAGGATTTAGGTAAGAATCTTTTATACTTGGTATTGAGATATATCGTGATAGATCTCAACGCTTACTTGGATTATCTCAAAAGACCTACATTCAAATAATTTTAGAAAGATTTAATATGAGAGACTGCAATTCATGTTTATTACCTATTGAAAAGTCGGATGTTGTCAGTAAAGATGATTGCCCACAAAATGATTTTGAAAGGGAAGCAATGAAGAAGTATCCATATGCCTCTGCCGTCGGTAGCCTAATGTATCCTCTTGTTTGCACAAGACCCGATATTGCGTTTGTAGTTGCATTACTGGGAAGATTTCTTAGCAATCCAGGTCATAAACATTGGGTTTTAGCCAAAAAGGTGATGCGGTATTTGAAGGGAACAATGGACAAAATGTTAACTTACAGACACTCTGATATATTGGAAGCAATTGGTTATACGGATTCAGATTATAGGCGATCCGAATTAGGTGATTTCAAAGCTACAACTGGGTATATTTTCATGTTAGCAAATGGAGCGGTATCATGGAGAAGTGCAAAACAAGGGGTTTTTAGTTTTTGGCCCATCTAAATAATACGTATTTAAGATGTAGGACGCTTTTAATCCATATTTAGAGTATGGGACGCCCTCCGTCAGTTGACTGCGTTGACCATAAACGAATGCGTTAAATTTTTCAGAAACCCATTTCTACCCCTGCACGTGCTAAGCACGAGATATAAAACAACATTAAAAATATTTAAGGTTTTTAGTTTTTGGCCCACCTAAATAATATGTATTTAGGATGTAAGACGGGTTTAATCCATATTTAGAGTATGGAAAGCCCTCTGTCAGTTGACTGCGTTGACCTGTTGGATTTTTTCAGAAACTCATATTTATCAGCATTAAACTATACAGAACATAAAGGATATTATTTGAATTGAAATCTTCAAATCCTCAGAACATCTTGAATCCCTTACCCTTGAGCCTTTGCCCAACGTGAGAACTGATAGAGCTGCACCGTCTCATTCGTGACATGGATGCTAGAAGCAGATAATTACGTGGTTGTACCATCCATGCAAATCTCATGAACAACGCCGAATAAACACACAATACTGCAACATAAGGTCAAAGTGAAAATTAAAATAACACAACTAATTAAGTATTCACATGTTTCAAAGTCATAGAAATGATTACCTCCAGTCATATTGGCAGATATGAGTTCTGGGGGTTTCTGCGCGTTGACTAATCCCTGTTAAAGCCACCGATTAAACAAAATTATTATTGAGCCAACACAAAATGATAAAGAATAATATTACTAAGCCTCCAAGAAATCATCTTACAGTAAGAAAAACCTTATGCTAATAACAAATTATGCTTGTTATACAAAGTCAAAAGAAGTTTTTAGTTTTTGGTCCACCTAAATAATACGTTATGGTCGACGCAGTCAACTGACGGAGGGCGTCCCATACTCTAAATATGGATTAAAAATGTCTTACATCCTAAATACGTATTATTTAGGTGGGCCAAAAACTAAAAACCTCAAATACTTTTAATGTTGTTTTATATCTCGTGCTCAGCACGTGCAGGGGTAGAAATGGGTTTCTGAAAAATCTAACGCATTCGTTTATGGTCAACGCAGTCAACTGACGGAGGGCGTCCCATACTCTAAATATGGATTAAAAGCGTCCTACATCTTAAATACGTATTATTTAGATGGGCCAAAAACTAAAAACCCCGCAAAACAAACTGTTACTGTTGGTTCTACAATGGAAGGTGAATACATGGCTTGTTATGAGGCTGTGTTACATGTCGTATGGATGAGAAATTACATCTCTGGCCTTAAGATCGTTGACACCATTTCAAGGCCATTGAAAGTTTATTGCGATAATTCCGCTGCTGTCAACTTCTCCAACAATAATCGAAGCTCTAGAAAATCTAGACATATTAATATCAAATATCATATTGTGAAGGAGAAGGTGCAGAATCAAGAAGTGTCATTAGAGAATATTTCAACAGATCAAATGCTCGCCGATCCATTAACAAAATCATCACTTCAGTCTAAAGCCTTTCTTGAGCATGCATTTAATATGGGCTTAGGAAAGTGAGGTCAATTTCTTTTGTACTTAGATCTATAAGTATATTGACATTTCTTCGTAATTACATTCAATATGATTCTGCCATTTCTTACTTATTTTTCACAAATGTGCACTTAGTGAAATATAAGTTTAGGTAAGAATTGTCGATGACAAGACAAATTTTAGTGGGAGCATTATACATAGGCTTTAAGTTTTATAATTTGCCTACATTTCCTCTTATATTATTGTTTGACCAAATTAGGTTAATAATGTTGTAGTACATAAAGGAATCATGTAAAATATACATGTGACCGCTATGACTCGCATTACAAATTTGGTTTGATCAAGTTTTTTAATGATTTTAGTATTAAAATTTGAGCACGCATTATGTTTTAGCATTTTATGATCTTTATCCAATTTTAAATTCTCAATTGCCTATCCCATTAGGGCCAAGTGGGAGAATTATTGGGTGATTTAGGTTTTGGTCACTAAACTTTAATATAAATTAGGGTTCACGGATGGTTTTTTTCTTTATTAGGGTTCAGAGATCAACCAAAAATTTAATCAAACAACATTATAAAATAGCTGAAATACCCCTACATGTGATTTGCACAGGTTCGATTTTACAAATTTTTAAAGGGACACGTTGTGCTCATGTGATGGCTTAATCTTCATCGATGAAATCTGTGCGTCCATTACAATATTTCACAGATCTCGAGGTGAAGAAAATCAAGATTACACCCATTCTAGAAACTTCTATCTTCCTTCCTTCTTTCTTCATCTTCTCTGCGAAGAAAACTTTAATCTTCTCTCCCTCTCTCTTCGTTTATCAACTCCAAAACTCTATTTTTCATTTTTCTTTTCACTAATTGCTTGAAGATGGTGTGAGTGAATAAGATTTTGTTGTTGATTTCAAAGCAAGACGAAGTTTTGGTTGTTAAACATGGGTTTTGGTTGTCTATCATAAAGCTCATATTTTTCAATTAATAATCTACAATCTTGATCATCATTAATTTAATTTGCTTGGGGTTTGTTAAAAATTTGTAAATTTTATTGTTTTAATATTTTTTTTCTGATGAAATCGTTTTGGTTGTCAAGAGTTTGAAATTTGCTTGGGGTTTCTATTTAATTTTATTTTGTTTATATGATAATGTAATTGCATGTTTGAAAAATCAAGTTTTTTTGTTAAATTTTTTTATTTTTCTACTGTTAAAAATCAATGCTTTAATTTTTTTATTTATTTAAAAAACTTAGGGTTTTTTCATAAAATAGTGAAAACTATCACTATATTCCAGAATTCAGATTATGTTAAAAAATTTAAAGCTTTGAGTTATTTTTATAGTTTATAATTTTATTTTAATTTGTTCAACACAATCTATAAGTTACCATGTGCAAGTTACGTGAGTTTTTAAGGGGCATATTTTGGTATTTTAAAAATATTTTGGGTTTTTTAAGGTTTTTTTGAAAAACCATTTCTGAACCCTAACAAAGAAAAAAACCATCCGTGAACCCTAATTTATACTAAAGTTTAGTGACCAAAAACTAAATCACCCAGAATTATTTTATGGCCCAAATGGTTATAGGGCCAAGTGGGAGAATGTTGAATTAATGGCACAATAACCATTTGTTATTTGGAGGCCTATTTAGGATATTTGAAGAGACCTTGTTTAATAAGTAATGTGACCCTTTAGGTTTACATAAAAAGTCTCTTAATATCTATTAAAGATTATTGTTGGATAATAATTAGATTAGTTATCATGTAACTATTTTGGAATTTATAAGGTTTTTTTATGGAGAAAAATCCTATATAAGAAGAGGACTCAATGCCCCTCTCTATGCTCAATTTTTACCACTTTATAGTTATCCATCAACTAGTGGGTTTTATGGAGAAATAGAGAGAAAAGGTTTGAGTTGTGATCATTACCATGGCTATTCAAGGTAAGTGATCAAGATCTCATGCATTATTCTCAATTCATACATATAGTTTTATTATAATATTCAACATTCTCTTCAGCGGTCATTAGTCTTCAGATTTTTATTTTTTATTTTTAGTTTTCTTAATTATTCCAGATTTTTTGTTGGATTATATATAACATATATCTATTTTCGTGAACCACGTAAATCATAATTTTACATAGACAGCAATGGAAGTTGAGCATTTTTCATGTGCACTCAGAAATGCTTCAGATCGAGTTCAGGGAATCAGAGATAAGTCACAAAAAACGAAATTAATACATCCAGTTTGAATCAATTTCGGTTTCCTGACAATATTCCTTTCTTTTTGTCTTCTCCGTAACGTTTTTTGTCATCGCTAAATCAATTTTATACATACAGTACATGAGAATAGATGTGGTAACGTCCAAAGTTAATGGTAGAGGATAATCTTCATATTTATTTGTTACCCACAGACCAGAGTGACAAGTTTTAATTCCCATGCGGCCGTGCCGTACCTTGGGCTGCTGTACTCATCAAAATCAGATTTTAGTCTATTATGACATTTTTTGAGGACTTGTACAACTATACAAGTGACTTCTTCAAATCGTTGCACCATGCATCCCTAAATTAAAGTTAATCACACACACTCGTTATACTTCAAGTGACGATCAGTAGAATGCTCTATTGTTTTATAGTGATGAGTAGTGTGACTTATCTTCCAAACCGACTTATCTTCCATGGCATTCAGCTAAATGCAACACGTACATTAGTCAGTGCATCAGTCCTGCCATTTATATTCTGTCAAGTAGTGTGTGCATTACTACAATTTGGCATGGCTTCGGTGATGCGTGCCTACGTATTTTCATCAACTTGGGTGCCATTTTGCTTACATGCTTTCACCAGTTGGCTTTTTGGATTTCACAAGAAACTAGTGCCAGGTGGTACATATATGAGATAACACTTGGAGTCCATGTGGCATTGAGCGAGCGATAATGCGTGATCCATTGGTTACTGTCTGTCAATCATGATACCAGCGACCCTTTTCTATTCAACAAATGTTAAAAACCCATGTACTGGCAGTTATACATTCTTCCCTCACTACTGACTACACAGTTTCGTGCTCACACTTAACTTCAAACAACTTTCACAGTTTCACTAACAAAAAGATGGTATCGAGCCAAAACAAGGTCAACCTTACTCTGGAAGAAGAAGAGGAGGAAGCATGTTTACAACATGCCATGCAATTAGTCAGTGCATCAGTCCTGCCGATGGTCTTAAAAGCAGCTATAGAGCTAGATGTGTTAGAAATAATTGCAAAATCTGGTCAAGGTGCGTATATCGCCCCTAGTGAAATTGCATCTCAACTATCCACCAACAACACACAGGCTCCTATTATGCTAGATCGTATCCTACGGTTACTTGCTAGTCATAAAATATTAAGTTGTGAATTGCGCAATTTGGAAGATGGTGAGGTTGAAAGATTGTATGGACTTGCACCTGTTTGTAAATTTTTTGTTAAGAATGAAGATGGTGTGTCTATGGCTCCCTTATCTGTTATGCACCAAGATAAAGTCCTTATGGAGAGCTGGTAAGCACTCATCTTTACATCTTCTTGTGTGCTTCTAGCCTTGTATGCGTACTTGATTGAGAGGTTTTATATGTTTAACCTAATTATTTCACAACTCTTAGTGGTGATTCTAAAAGGTGCGACAGTGCCCACACACATTTTGAAGGGTTCAATTGATGAAAACATGGATTATTAATGTTTATATTTATCCTTACCACAAGAACAAATCTGTGTTTCTATGTAACTAATTGTCTTTCAACACAGTGAATGTTGTTTTCTAATCGAAAAAATCTAAACTGATCTGTATATATTTCAACATTATAGGTACCACTTGAAAGATGCAGTACTTGAAGGCGGAATTCCCTTCAATAAGGCATATGCGATGCCCGCATTTGAGTATTTTGGTACAGATCCGAGATTCAACAAGGTTTTTAACAGGGCCATGTCAGATGGCTCCACTTTGATCATGAAGAAATTTCTCGAATTGTACAAGGGGTTCGAGGGATTAAAATGTGTAGTTGATGTCGGTGGTGGAACTGGTGTTACAGTAAACATGATCGTTACTAAGCACCCAACAATCAAGGGCATTAATTTTGACTTGGCTCATGTTATTGATGATGCACCAACCTATCCAGGTAAAGTTCGGAAAAATTGCACTCCAGCAAGTCGATCACCAATTTACCAAGCATATATGGTGTTTATAAATAGTGTCTTAAAACGTAGTGGTATATATAACGTAGTGGTATATATAGTGTAGGTTGCTCCTTTCTTTTCCTATTCACCTGTCATCTAATGCAGGTTCTGGCCATATTGTCTGCAGCTGTGGAGCATATTGGAGGAGACATGTTTGCTAGTGTTCCAAAAGGGGATGCTATTTTCTTGAAGGTAAGAATGTCAGGTTTCTCAAATCTCAATTATAAAATTGTTGTATGACCGTACATGTGTCTAAAACTCATTGATTCTTGTATGATTTCAGTGGATTCTGCATGATTGGAGCGATGAGCATTGTGTGAAATTGTTGAAGAACTGTTATGAAGCATTGCCTGCAGATGGAAAGGTGATTATCGTGGAATCTATTCTCCCAGTATTTCCTGAGACTAATCTCGCAGCAAATATTGTCTTTGAACTTGATAACATCATGTTGGCTCATAGTCCAGGAGGAAAAGAAAGAACAGAAAAAGACTTCAAAGCTTTGTCAGTTGAAGGTGGATTTGTTGGATTCAAAGTCGTGTGTTCTGCTTATACCAATTGGATCATGGAATTCCATAAATAGATAAAATAGATTTTATGTTATGTGACAACTTTGTTCTTGTCGGTTTATTCATTTCTGTTCTATGATATATAAATGTTCAATTTTTCTCTAAGTGTTGGAAGAGACGAGTCCATGGATATGGTTAAAAAAGGAAAGAAGAGAAATCGCCTAAAAAAATCGCCAGAGCATCACATCATTACTCATGCTACTCGAAATTCGATCCTTTGACACCTTCTTACGATACTTTTCTCCCTCCAGTGACCCAGATGTGATCAGATGGTAAGTGTAGACCCCTGAGGTAGAGTCATCACCATACACATATTACTACAGTACTCACAAGAAGAGGCAAATGTTAGCTGTAAACTTATAACCACAGGCAACATCAATTCAAGATCTGATAATTGCCTTGAAGACCATCATTTTCTCAAACCAAATTCAAAACTTGTAACCTTGCAAATCATCTTTTTATTTGGAGTGCACACTACACAGTATGTTCTCATGAACTTGATAGTTGATTGTGATACCATAAAGGCCACCCTGCTCATCTCATCTCCCCAAAAATGTCAGAAGAACCTTTGAGAATAAATGCTGAATTTGCCTATACAACGTAACACTACTCCAGACCTTTTAGCAAAATCAAATAAATAAAATATTGTAAATGTTGTTAACGTTCTCAATCAATGTCTAGTCTACTCACCCAGTCTACACACCTTTCACTCTCTCTCTCTCTCTCTTCTTATCAGATGGAGAGTTTAAGATTAGATAAGTATGAAACCAGAGTTCTTAAAAAGGGCAGAGAGTTGAAGTAGTAAAATGTTATTAGTCCATGGGTGATTTTGGCTTTGGTCATCAAATGTTTATACTAATTAGGGTTCAGAGTTGGGTTTTTTTTTTAGAGATTTTTGAACATACCCCTTTGAAAGTCGAAATTTAAGATACCCCATTTGAAAAAAAAAAATTGAGATACCCCCCAATTCAAGACAGAAGAGCTTTACAGCCGTAGGTGAGTTTTATAATGGACGGCTAAGATAACACCACATCTTGAATTGGGGGTATCTCAAAAAAAAATTTCAAATGGGGGTATCTCAAATTTCGACTTTCAAATTGGGGTATGTCCAAAAATCTCTTTTTTTAATTAGGTTTTGGCCATCATATTTGAACCAACAACTAAAAAACCGGGTTGAACCAGATTTATTTTCTAAATGCTTGAATTTGCCCCTCTAAAAATGCATCTCCTTTTCTACCACTACCAACTCCCACACCAACACCACCACCACCACCACCACAACAAAATCCCCGAAATACTCCTTCAATTCCATAAATTGTTTCTCAGTTTATCTTCATTTGATCCTCTGGTGGTTGGTATTCAATCTTCTACGAATTTAAAAAGGTTGATTTCAATAATCTTCATAACCCAACCCCTAGTGCAAACCCCATTTCCTAATTGAAAATCTCTTCAATACCCACTTCCAAATTTCTTTTGTTTCTTTGATTGAACAAAAACCCAAAACAAAAAGAAAAAGAAAACAAATCGATTCTATCTAAAATCTTTACAAGAAGTTTGATCTGATTTCTCTCTTGAAACCTTTAGCTTGAAAGTATTTGTAGAAGTACGTGATGGAGAAATCATACCGAGGAACAAATTATCTCTAGTTTAGGTTGAAAATCTCAGTGACAACCAACTTTCCATTAACTAGGTACGTACATCCAAAACAAAAACTTTCCTGCTGCCTAACCTGACGTACGTACTCCCTAACTCGGTACGTACGTTCAACACAATGAAAGTTTGCTGACATGTTGGACGTACGTACGTCCTAACTAGGTACGTACATCCTAACCCAAAAACCGACTTTTGATACACTTGACGCGAAGACAAAGACTCGGGATGACGCGCGTACAACGAGGTTTTCCTAACAATGAACTCAAGGCGAGATAACCATGGACATCCAATGTCACAAAATTAATGTCAAACAACCGAGTGTCGGTTTCAATCTCCCCCTTTGACATTGATTTTGTGACAAAAACCTATGAGTCTAATAGCACTTATAAAACGTGCTTACAAACCCAAACCCTGGTATTTATAAAACATGCCTACAAAAACACTCAAGGTAGAACACATACCAAGTCACCAATTCTTGACATCCAGCTTGAGCTAGACGCTTTCATCATCAGAGATCGAACGGAAGCGACTAATAATTTAGAACTACTCCCCCATACTTCATGAGCTCCAACTTTAGATACTTGAGCTCCCCCATAACTGTACAGCTTCTCAATACCTGAAACATGACCCAAGAATATCCTAACAACGAAGAGACGATTGTTAGTATTTAGAGTCATAAATCTCCCCCATTTGGTCATAAAAGGTGAACAAGAATAACCAACAACAAACTAAGCAAGACGATGAATAGAATAGGAATAAAATAAATAAAAAATATATTAGCCCTAAAACTTAAAACTTGCATGAAACAAATAACAACCAGAAACAGAAGTCCATAACCAGAATTAACAGCAAAAACAGAAAACAGTACTTAAGTTAACGAATTTTTCGAATTCGTTCCCAATGACCTAGAGGTAGCTTTGAGAAATAAGCATCCGCACGAGCCGAAAAGTTGTTCTATCGAGCTATCACATGATCATCATAATCCTCCAGCCATTCACCCGTACAAAATAACTCTTCGATTCTGCTATCCAAACCACAGTCTGTGAGAGGAGGAGCAAGTCCTGGAACCCTCGGGAAGCCAACCAACTCCAAGATGTGATTTTGAAGATGTCCCGGCAACCTCTCCCAATGATTGACATGAACCATGCACGGATTAAGATAGGGTGGATGAATATAGTCATACCCATGAGGAACACGACACAAGCGACAAACCTTCGAATGGTTCTTGTATTCCATCACCATAAACGACACATAGCCAACAAGCGGAACAAAGACACCATGAAGTTCATACTCTGCCATTGAAGCAATACTGAAGAACAAAAACAGAACTACAAGGAGGTAAGAAAACACAATATAGGAAGAAGAAGAAAAGACACACATATATATATATATATATATATATATATATATATATATATATATATATATATATATATATATATATATATAGAAAAACACACCTTAACCCTATCTAGGCCCAAGAAGGTAGGCCCATGACCTAATACGCAGGAAATTAATACTAATCGAAAAGGAACTAGTACTAATATCAAAATAGCAATATCCAATAACAGAGTTAAGATCTAACTGTAGGAATAAAAATAGACACCCAATAAGACTACATCAAGCAAAGGTATAAGATGATAAGACAAAAGAGGAAACTACTCTGACTCCGAGTCACCATCACTATACTCGTCACCCGAGGTGCCCACTAGACCATCATCCTCACTCTCTCTATCAGAGGCATCACCATCGATATCACCTGTAACTGGAGGTACCTCGTCCGAAAATGGAGGCAACTCAATGGGAGTGAAGTCGATCTGAAGATGACGCATCTGGGCGACGTTCATCCTGTGAAGATCACGGAGCATAGTATCATGCTGAGAAAGGATGACTCCAAAACGATCTAACCGAGCATCCGTATGATCTTGGTGACGTCGAAGAGAAGAAACTCGAGCTTCAACTGCAGCAACTGCCCGGTTGCTCCGAACTGAGGCCGACACGGGGCGTCCATAAGTCAAAGCCCGATCAAAATCATCATGGCTATCAAGAACCCGACCTCCCCAAATTAAGTGATGCCTCAGACACGCACCCACAGACTCAAATACAGACTTCCTAGAGTGGCAACCCTTCTTGATGGCATTGACCCAGTCATGACCCACAAACCGTGGAGGGCTCACCTCCATATAACGTCCCTGAAAGCCTAAATGCTTGAGAATTGTCATGATAAAACTAGGGAACGGAAGAGTACCCTTAGCTGCATCAATTTGGAGCATCCGTGAGCAGATGACCTCAGAGAGATGAATGTGATGCACCGACATACACACCACTAACTTGACCATTTCGTCGGTCATGATGATCTTGTTGCCCTTTGTCGGATAGATGTTCGAATGGGCAACCATGTGCATGAGGATGGCGCTGTAGGCCTTGGCATGGTATCTCTCTGTGACACCATCTATGAACATCCTCTGAACTTGATCGATAAAGTCAACTCGAATCTCATCCGAAATGGGCCACATTACATGAACGGTATTCTCTGGTAGACGATGGTTATCGATTCCCAATGCCTCACTTATCACCTTCGGAGAGATAGTGTATCTCCTACCTTCAATCAAGACAGAGAAGCTTAAGCGATTCTGTGAGGGTGTCTTCGTCTCATAGAAAGCAATCGTGTGCTCAACCGAGTACTTAGTGATTGGTTGAGTCACCCTTAACCAATTTCGAGCCTCAAAGAATGAAGATATGTTGCCGAGTTGGGTAGCTCCTAGAGGGGTTGCAATGATGTCTCGCAAGTCGAAGAAGCGCTCGGGGACAATGGCCTTGGCTCGAGGATGAGCACCACGTTAAGTAGGAGGGGGCGAGGAATTTGAAGGAGGACCTCTACCCTTCTGAGCTTGAGGAACACGTGTGCCCGACGACGAAGAACCCTTGGAACCAGATGTTTCTTTGGTGAGAGTAATCCGAGCACGCTTAGGAGGCATGTCCTGCATAAGCAAAACAGAAACACAACCGAGAAAACAGTTAAGCACGAAGAAAACTGACAAGAAATCTCATGTAGGCATTTCATCGAACAGTAAGTGGGCATGACCATAAAGGTGCAAGTAACAACCACCAAGCAGTGAGGACACCACGAAACTTGTTACACTCGCATAGTGAAGAATCAATAATGAATAATGTGAAACAGAGCTTCCACCATGTGTAAAGAATCAAATGTAACGACAAACAAAGAAAAATAGCAACCATAGCTAATTTGGAGAAGAAGAGCCTTAGAGAATAACCAAACAACCAAACAATCCAACAACACTAAATATATAAAGAGAGAGAAGAATTAGAATAGAAGAGAGCCACTATACTTACTTGAATGATGAGCGAGTACACACCAAAAAAAATAAACTCTTGGTTTGAGCAAGGAACAACACCAAGGGCTGAGATAGAAACGAAATGAAGGAGAAGAGAGATAAGAAGAAGGTTGCCTGAAAACAGTTTGGAGATAATGGAATACTCCCTTACGTTCGTGCGTGAGAGAAGAAGAGCACGATTTGAATGTAACAGACGGGCCAAAAACTTTTAAACATATGAGCTTAAAAATCATATATGGGCCGAGACTGTACCAGGAACGTACGTACGTCCTAATGACGTTCGTACGTCGGGACCACCAAAAAAAAAAACCTGCCTGGACATACGTCCGTACGTTCGATAAACGTTCGTACGTTGAAAAAGATCTGCCAGCCTAAACGTACGAATGGCTTTACAACGTAAGTACTTCCTTTTTTTTTTTTTTTTTTTATTATTATTAAAACGATAATACCGACAAGAGACTTAATCTTAACAACCAAAACGAACCGAATGACAAAAAAAATATTGAGAGACATCACATGAAGTATATCTAAGTATTGTACGGATACCGATTCAAGCACAAATATAATTTGAATATGCATCAACCTTGAGAGAATGCAAGAACGAAGGACGAAATCATACACCAAACCACAGTATTCAAAAGAATGATGCACGCATGCAAGAGGAGTAGAGCAGACCTATACCAAAATCCGGGAACAAACCGAAAACAAGATCATTGAGTATTTTGAAGGTCACTTACAATTGGACAATCATAAAATGTGAACCGGACCATAACAAAAAAAAAAACAAAGACAACACTGTCTAGGCCGCAATACGGAAGGACCCTGGTTCAAACAAATATGAATATTTTTATTGGTTGTATCCATGTAAAACAAGTGCCATTCTCGTGTGGGAGTATAGTACACCTCCATCTTTTACCAAAACACGAGGGTAGGGTGTAGCCTACATCTTTTCGGCAAAACACACTCAAGAAGTGCAATACCATGGTAACGTGCAACACAAGAACTAACATCTCTTTAGTGCATCCGTCAGAGCATGACCCTCACAGCCCCAACGGGTTCCTAGCCAACTGATAATGCGCCCAAGACATTCAGATGGCTGGGGATTTTGTGAGTTATTGACCACTTACAGGAGGTAGATATAGAAAAATGATGACCAGATAAAACCAGATGAAGAGAAAACAGAAAATAGAAGATAGAGATAATACCAGATGATCAATGTCTAAACATAGAAGAATTAAGGTATAAAACTCCTCCAAGACTCCCTCAACATGCAAATGCATCATGCAATAGAACACCAAAGGCGAAAAGAGAATATGAGTAGCCCTACAACAAACTTTGACAGAACACACGGTTGAAGGTGCCAACTTATAAATGCTGAAGAAAAAATGGAATCCAAACAATAACCAGACTAGTATGTCCTCAATGCCTAAAACTATAGAAAAACAGGAAGAAAAGAACCCAAACATCCTAAACATAAACAATTTCAGAGAGCACATTAGATATATAGATGCGGAAGGGGTGTAGTGATAATGAAACAGTTATCATGTGAGCGACTACCAGTTAATAACAAGACATGATTTGAATAAAAAACATCACACTTATCATCCTCAAACACAACCTTAAACTTAGCATCACATAACTGACTAATACTTAACAGATTGGACTTAAGACCTTTAACAAAAAGAAGCTCATGACTATTGAGCGAGCCAACCTCAGAAAAGTTACCTTTACCTTCAACCGGAAGCATTTTACCATTTCCAAAAGTAACCTTACCTCCATAACCAAGAATCAGGTTATCAACTAGAGTCTTATCACCTGTCATATGACGCGAACATCCGCTGTCAAGATACCATGATGTTGTAATTGGTTCAACCAATCTAGCCTTGTGAGATACCATTTTTCTGGACGCATCCATACTCCTATCCCAGAAATGTGGTGGTGGAGTGGACATGGATGTTGCTTGAGGGCGATTCCCATAAGGAGAAGTCCTAGGTAAGCCCCACGGTGCATAGCCATTCCACATGTACGGAGCCTGCATGGAAAAGGTGGAAGACTTATTCCAATATGAATTGCCTGCAAAAGGAGAATGATGAACAGGATATAAATTATTCCAACAAAAAGCAGAAATGTGACCCATGCGATCACAGGTTAGACATTTAAAGCCTTTGTGTCTGAGATTCCTTTTCGGGACATGCTTTACACGAGTAACCTTGGGTGGGGAAACCACACCAGACACCTGCACAGGAGTAGGGAAGGATGAGGGGAGTACACCTGTTGGTCTGACAAAAGTAGTATGTGAGGTGCTAGCAGTAGAAAGAGGAACAGAGGAGTCATAACCCAAACCCGATTTGTCTGAATGGGATTTACCAATTCCCAGCAGAGAGTTAAGACAATCACTAGCTTTACCAAACCCAACCAATTGTTTGTTGGCGGCAAACAACTCAGCTTTCACTTTCTCATGTTCCAATACTAGAGAGCGATACCGTGTCTCCAGATTATTATTCAGTTTTTCTAGAGAAGCAATACGCAATTGGAAATCCTCCTTTTCTTTTTCAAATTCCTCCTTCAACATGTTGGAGTCACCTGCAAGAATACATATATCCTGCCCAAGACTGTCTACCTGATCCTGCAAGACAGTGTTAGTCTTTTCAAGCAACTTAACTTGTTGCATGGAAAACTTGTACATATCACACAATTCACTAGTAGTAGTAGTATGAACACCAGAGTCAGAAACATTAATATCATCAGTAGAGGATACAATACCTCCTGGATGTTTATCCAGGGATGCACTGAAGACCACATAGTTGGAGACAACATTTGAGGGATTGCCATCCTCATCTTCATCTGAATCATCCCATGTCACTATGAGGTTTGCTTTGGAGTTATCACCAGGTTTGCGATCCACCTTCTTGTCACATCCATTAGCAAAGTGTCCATATTCACGATACTTGTAGCACTGGACATCTTTTCGATCAACTCGAGCTCTTCTTCCATCCACAGAGAATCTCTCAAAACCACGACTCCTAGGAGCATTTGGGGAGTCAGGAAATCGCTTTCGAGGATCCCGATTCTGTTGATATTTCAGAATCTTCTGAAAACTACGAGACAGAAACGCATAGTTATCATCCATGGCCTGTTCTTCATCATCAGAGAGTCCTGTGGAAGTTCCTTTAGAAGATGTAGACTTGAATGCCAAAGACTTGTTTTTCAAGGGTTCTTCCAAGGTTTGTTCCATCTCACACGTCCGTAGTTTTCCAGCAAGTGTCTCAATGGACATGTTCTTAATCACATTACTCTCAGTAATGGCATCCTTACGAGAGCGAAACCGAGGAGGCAAAGCACGCAATATCTTACGTACCACCTGTGTGTTAGTATATGCATGACCAATAGCAGCACTGCAGTTTATAACATCTTGTAGACGAATGAAGAAATCATCGAAAGTCTCAGAATTATCCATCCGTAGGTTCTCAAACTGAGATGTTAACAGTTCCAGCTTGCTTTCTTTGACTGTTTCATCACCTTCATGTGTACAGATAAGCCTGTTCCATGCATCCTTAGCCTCTTCACAGCCTTGAACACGACGAAACTTACTTGCATTTAAGGCCATGAAAATGGCATTGAGTGCCTTGTTGTTATAATTTGCCAGTATCTTTTGTTCAGGCGTCCACTTTTCCCGTGGTGTCAGTAATGTAACTGCAGTATCACCAGTACCTGTTGTAGTCAGAGGTTCTTTCCACCCTGTGACCACAGAGAGCCAGACTTCCTCTCCTAATGCTTGGAGATAAGCTCGCATCCTTACTTTCCAATGACCAAAGTCTTTTCCACTAAATTGTGGAGGAAGACTTGAAGTAGCAAACTTGTGAGGTTCCATAAAGCACTATTGATCGTTAGCGTGAGCCTTTACGCTCCTTAACCAGCCCCCAGCGACTGATACCAATTGAAATACACAAATAATGCTAATCTAACAGTTTAATATTCAAACAAATCAAACGATACGCAGAAAGTAAATAACACGCAGGAATTTTTAACGTGGTAAAACCCAATTTGGGAAACGTCCACGGTTGCCTTGGTGACAACAAATAATCCACTAGACGAAAGAGATTTACAAACCTATCAACTACCTGCACTCACTGCGAGCTGATACTTTAGGTTATCTCTAACACCTTGACTTCACCAGAGCACCTTGATGTACGCACAAGACACTCGACTCCTTGATGAACTCACAAGAAGACTCGAAGCCGAATTCACAACGATATATGGAAGATAGAGAATTGATGAATTAGGGAGAAAGGAGATTGAGTTCAATAACCAAAAACTACTTCAACACAAAACCTAAACAAAACTCCAAAAACAAGAGATGAATTGGACGGCCAAAGAACTCACTTGTTCTTTGGAAGAGAAACCCTATTTATACTTAGGGTTAGAAAACACTAAAAATGGGCCGGTAAAAGCAAGAACCATATTGGACGTACGTCGAAACAACGTTCGTACGTCCCCACAAGATAAGAATTCGCTGCCTGCTTGGACGCACGAACGCCCTAACTAGGTACGTACGTCCAAAACAAAAACTTTCCTGTTGCCTAACCTGACGTACGTACTCTCTAACTCGGTACGTACGTTCAACACAATGAAAGTTTGCTGACCTGTTGGACGTACGTACGTCCTAACTAGGTACGTACGTCCTAACCCAAAAACAGACTTTTGATACACTTGACGCGAAGACAAAGACTCGGGATGACGCGCGTACAACGAGGTTTTCCTAACAATGTACTCAAGGCGAGATAACCATGGACATCCAATGTCACAAAATTAATGTCAAACAACCGAGTGCCGGTTTCAGTGAGTTTCACGTGTAATTTGGAATAGGGGTAGCTCAGCTATTTTGAATTGTTGTTCGGGTCAAGTTTCGGTTGATGGCCAAAGCCTAATAAAAAAGAAAACCACCATCAAACCATAATTAGTATTAACTTTTGGTGACCAAAACCTAAATCACCCTTGGTCCATCAAAGAAAGGGATGAATGAGTATTTTCTTGAGTGGAAGAGCTTACTTGAACAAAATGAGATAAAAGCCATTAAGAGAATATCACCATTTTTCACATTTAATTTCTCCCTCATTCTTCTTCTCCCAAACTTCATCTTCCTCAAATCCAATCTTAACAACTTCATTACTTTCCTCCAAATCAACCACAACTTTTCCAAATCCTCCTTAACTGTTAGAAACTTAACACCAAGAACTCTCTTCTTATTAACTTGCCTTTCCTTGACACAATACAAGACTATATATAGGACTCTAGCACACTGTGACTCTCCACATTCTGTAACTTGTATGAAGTTACAACCTTTCATAAATCAACACTAATTAAGATTCACACAAATATTATTATTCAGACTCATTAACACTCATAAATAACAAAACTATAACTCATGATTTGGTTTATCTTCCAACATCCCCTCTTAACCAAATCATTCCTTGTAATTACTCCAAGCATAGCCTTCAGCCGATTGAACACATCTGTCTTGAGGGACTTCGTAAAAATATCAGCAACCTGGTCTTGAGTCTTGACTGAGATCAGCTCCACTTCATTGTTCTTCACATGTTCCCGAATGAAATGAAAACGAGTGTCAATGTGCTTGCTCCTTGAGTGCAGCACAGGATTCTTTGCAAGTGCAATGGCAGACTTATTATCGACATAGATTCTAGTAGGTTCTTCGTAAAGAAATTGAAGTTCTTTGAGAAGCTGTCGTAACCAAATTGCATGACAGGTAGTTGTAGATGCAGCAACATACTCAGCTTCGCACGTAGAAAGAGTAACAGTAGGTTGTTTCTTTGACAGCCAAGTGAATGTTGTTCCTCCCATAAAGAAAACATAACCTGTAGTACTCTTTCGATCATCAACATCTCCGCCCCAATCACTATCTGAGTAACCTTCAAGCTGAAACTGCCCATGAGATGAATAAAACAAACCATTATTAATTGTGCCTTTGAGGTATCTAAGAATTCTCTTCGCTGCTAGCATATGTGAAGATTTAGGTTCTTCCATATAACGACTTATTAATCTAACTCCATAAAGTAAGTCAGGCCTGGTACAAGTTAAGAAACGCAAACTCCCAACTAAGCTTTTGAATGTAGTTGGATCGGTCCTTCCTCCTTCATCAAACTTAGAAAGCTTAAGACCACATTCTACCGGTGTTGAAACGGGATTGCAATCTTCCAGCTGGTACTTCTTGAGGATTTCTTTGGCATATCCTTCTTGTGAAATAAAAATTCCATCATTCCCTTGCTTTACTTCAATGCCCAGAAAATATGACATAAGTCCTAAATCCGCCATTTCAAATTCTTGAGTCATGGATTCTTTAAACTCCTTGAACAATTTTGGATTGTTTCCTGTAAAAATTAAGTCGTCAACATACAGGCAAACAATTAAGAGATCGCCACTTGAATTTGTCTTGAGATAAAGTGCATGCTCATGGGGACATTTAACAAGCCCGGTCTTCTCAAAGAATGCATTGATTCTGCCGTTCCATGCACGAGGAGCTTGTTTCAGCTCATAGAGCGCTTTTTTAAGTTTTAACACCTTGTCTTCATGACCAATTCAAACAAATCCCGGAGGTTGTTCGACATAAACCTCTTCTTCAAGATATCCATTCAAAAATGCCGATTTGACATCCATCTGAAAAATCTGCCATTTGTTTTGTGCGGCTAAAGCAATGAGCAACCTCACGGTCTCAAGACGAGCAACCGGAGCAAAAACTTCATCATAATCAATTCCTGCCCTTTGGCTATATCCTTTCGCGACAAGCCTGGCTTTATACCGTTCAATGTCACCACTAGCATTCTTCTTTGCCTTGTACACCCATTTAACTCCTATGGTCTTTTGTCCTTCTGGAAGAGCAGCAAGTTCCCATGTTTTATTCTTTTCAATGGACTTGATTTCTTCATGCATTGCTCCTTGCCAATTCACGTCTTACAAAGCATCTTCATAATCGATTATTTCACAATCTGCAAGTAGACAAAATAGTGTAGTTTCATCCCCTTCAATCACTTCGGTTTCATTATAAAGATCTTGTAAACTTTTTCTGCCCCTTGGTCCCACGCTTGAACTAGATTCCCCAGGAGAGAATGGAGTATGTGGCTGAGATTGGGGAGTAATAGGAGTTGGTGGTGCTTAAAGTTTTTGAAACACTTGAGGTGCTTCATCTTCATCTTCAAAAAGAGGCAAAAAATCATAAGTCTCTTCTTTCGAAACATTCCAGTCCCATGAAGCTTCTTCATCAAATTTCACATCTCTGCTAATAACCATCTTCTTTGAGACTGGATCATAGACCTTGTAGCCTTTAGTGCGTGAATCATAGCCAACAAAGACATATATAGCGCTCTTGTCGTCAAGTTTGGTCCTTTTCTGATCAGGTACGTGTGCATAAGCTATGCACCCAAAAACGCGTAAATGTTGGCTGCTCGGCTTCCTTCCACTCCATGCTTCTTGTGGAGTTTGATTCCACACATTCTTGGTTGGAGAACGATTCAGCAAACAGGTAGCACATTCTACCGCTTCTGCCCAGAATTCTCTAGGCATTTTCTTGCTCTTCAACATACTTCTAGCCATGTTCATTATGGTGCGATTTCTCCTTTCGACAACACCATTTTGTTGTGGTGTGTATGCTGCTGTCAAGGGACGCCGAATGCCATTGTCTGCGCAAAATTCTTCAAATTCTTGTGAAGTGAATTCACCACCACGATCCGATATCAAAGCAATCAATTCAACACCGCTTTCTTTCTCAACAAACAACTTGAACTGTTTAAATCTAAGAAAGACTTCTGATTTTTCTTTCAAGAAATAAGTCCACGTCTTACGAGTAAAATCATCAACAAAAACAATAAAGTACTTGTTCTTACCAAGAGAAGCAGGTTTGAGTGGCCCGCAAACATCAACATGCACCAATTCCAAGGGCTTTTGAGCTCTATATGTAGCTTCTTGTGGGAACTTATTCCTGGAATGTTTGCCAAGCAAACAACCTTCACATAGTTGTTCCAAAGGATGTATAGAAGGCAGTCCTTTCACCATACTTTTACTTGATAACAACTTCAAGTCTCCAAAATTCAAATGCCCATACCTCAAATGCCATAGCCATGAGTCATCTTCCACACTAGCTTTAAGGCAACTCAAAGTTTCATTTTGAATATTCAAAAGAAACATTCGGTTACTGGTCATAGGAACTTGGCAAAGTAGCTTTCCTCTTTGATCTCGCATAGAGAGGCTGCCATCTTTCAAACGTATATCATACCCCTTTTCTAAGAGTTTTCCCAAGCTTATAATGTCACTTTTCAAATCAGGAGCATAATAGACATTTGAAATAAATTGTTGGCTTCCATTCTTTAGGCGAATGGGAATTTTACCTTTGCCTTTAACCGGAATCCTCGACTCATTCCCAAATTTGATAGAGCCATGCACCGACTCATCAAGCTCTATGAACAAGTGCTTCTTTCCAGTCATGTGATTGCTTGCTGCCGAGTCAAGATACCAATGACCTGATCCATGGCTGCTTTCTCCTTGATAACTAAGCAATACGGTAGACTCAACTCCTTGTATATCATCAGCAAAATTGGCCTTCTCTTCATTGTTTCTGCACTCTGGAGCATAATGGCCATATTTGTTGCAATTATCACTGAATATGAGCTTTACACTTCTTAGCTTCATGGCCAACCTTGTTACAAGTGTAACATTTCTTCTGAAATCTGCCGCGAGTCCTTTGAAAATTGCCTCTGCCACGTCCTCTTGAGCTATTCTCATCAGAATGCTTGTCGTCATAACCAGAAGTGTTAAAACTTCTTCCTCGACCTCTGCCCCTGCCTTGGCCACGTCCGAGTTCACGTCCTCTGCCTCTATGGTTATTAGATTCATCCCGCTCTTTGGTTAACGAGAGCTTTGAATGCAGCACTTGCTCAAGAGAGGATTGACGCTCCTTTTTCTTAAGAAGCCTTTCTTCATGAACTTGTAATGATCCCATTAGATCATCAACTGTCATGGTATCCAAATCCTTGGATTCTTCAATGGCCACAACAATATGTTCAAGCTTCGAATCGAGAGATCGAAGTATCTTTTCAATTACACGAACTTCTTCCAATTTTTCACCATTCCGACGCAATTGATTCACCACAGCTTGAACTCTTGAGATGTAATCAAAAATTGGTTCTGATTCTTTCATGTGTAAAGACTCAAACTCACTTCGAAGAGTTTGTAATCGCACTTTCTTCACCTTTTCTACTCCTATAAATGACTTGTGTAGGATGTCCCACACTTCCCTTGAAGTAGAAGCACTTGAGATCTTCTCAAATGCGGACTCATCCACAGATTGATAAATGAGGAAGAGTGCCTTCTTGTCTTTCTTCCTAGAATCTTTAAGAAGAGTGAACTCATTGGGTTGTAGACTGGCTTCAATTTCTGGTTCGTCATAGCCTCTTTCAACTGTATCCCATACATCTTGAGATCCCAGCAATGCCTTCATCTGGATGCTCCAGTTCTCATAGTTCTCCTTTGTTAGACGAGGATATTGGAACTGCATCATTCCATTAGCTATTCTATAACCTAGCTCTTGATACCACTTTGTTAGAAACTTAACACCAAGAACTCTCTTCTTATTAACTTGCCTTTCCTTGACACAATACAAGACTATATATAGGACTCTAGCACACTGTGACTCTCCACATTCTGTAACTTGTATGAAGTTACAACCTTTCATAAACCAACACTAATTAACATTCACACAAATATTATTATTCAGACTCATTAACACTCATAAATAACAAAACTATAACTCATGATTTGGTTTATCTTCCAACATTAACATCATCGCTATACCTTTGAAAATCATAACTAATCTCACGAATCTTCTCTCCAAGAAATAACCTTTCAATTTCCTGATTATTATTATTCACAAACTCAACCATTACACTTTTTTGAATCTCAGTTTCAAAAAGTTGTTTCTTCAATAAATCGATTTCAATCTCTAATTCTTTTTTCGATTGAAGTAAAGAATCAACTAGTTCAACAATTTCTTGAACAAGTAAATTACTATACAAGGAAAAAAATCAAGAGAAGAACATACAGATTTTTATTTTTTATTATTACTTTTCTGAAAAATTCTAGATTTTTTGTTGGATTATACTGCTTCTATTTTCATGAACCACGTAAATCAAAATTTTACATAGACAGCAATGGAAGGTGAGCATTTTTCACGTGCACTCAGAAATGCTTCAGATCAGAGATATAAGTCACCAACGAAATTAATACATCCAGTTTGAATCAATATTTTTCTCTCCTGTCTTTTCTGTAACGTTTTCTGTCATCTCTAAATCAATTTTATGCATACAGTACATGAGAACAGATGTGGTAATAATGTCCAAAGTTTACAAGGCCATGGTAGAGGATAATCTTCATATTTATTTGCTACCCACAGACCAAATCAGATTTTAGTCTATCATGACCTTTTTTGAGGACTTGTACAACTATACAAGTGACTTCTAGCTAGCTTCAAATGGTTGCACCATGCATCCCTAAATTAAAGTTGATCACACACACTCTTCTCACACTTCGATCAAGTGACGATCAGTAGAATGCTCTATTGTTATATAGTGATGAGTAGTGTGATTGGTGTGAATTTAAAAATGTAACGGATGGATTGAGCACAAAACCGACTTATCTTTCAATTCATGGCATTTAGCTAAACGCAACACATCATGAAAAAATCATGTTTGCTTCAACCCTGCCATTTATAATCTGTCTCAAGTAGTGCATTACTACCATTTGGCATCGTATTTTTAACTTGGGTGCCTCATGTCAATGATATATGCTATGGAGGATTGCCATTTTGCTTACATGCTTTCACTAGTTGGCATTTGGGAGTGAACAAGAAACTAATGCAAAGTGGTACGTATATAAGATAACACATGGAGTCCATGTGGCATTGAGAGGCATTGGTTGCCTCACATCATTTTACCATACACTTGCCAAACGAGCGAGCAATTATGCTTGATCCATTGGTTACCATCTGTCAATCATGCGACCAGAGACCCATTTCTATCTAACAAATGTTAAAAACCCATGTTCTGGCAGTTATATATTCTTCCATCGATCTTAATTTACTTTTTCCATTCTTCTTCGTAACTCAATAAGTCAATATATATTTTGCTCTCACTTAATTTCAAACAATTTTCACAGTTTAACTAACAAAAATATGGTTTCGAGCCAAAACAAGCTCAACCTTACTCCGGAAGAAGAAGAGGAGGAAGCATGTTTACAACATGCCATGCAATTAGTCGGTCCATCAGTCCTGCCGATGGTCTTAAAAGCAGCTATAGAGCTAGACGTGCTAGAAATAATTGCAAAATCTGGTCAAGGTGCGCATATCGCCCCTAGTGAAATTGCATCTCAACTATCCACCAACAACACACAGGCTCCTATTATGCTAGATCGTATCCTCCGGTTACTTGCTAGTCATAAAATATTAAGTTGTGAATTGCGCAATTTGGAAGATGGTGAGGTTGAAAGATTATATGGACTTGCACCTGTTTGTAAATTTTTCGTTAAGAATGAAGATGGTGTGTCTATGGCTCCTTTAGTGGTTATGCACCAAGATAAAGTCCTTATGGAGAGCTGGTAATTAAGCACCCATCTTTACATCTTCTTGTGTGCTTCTAGCCTTGTACCCGTACTTGATTGAGAGGTTTTATATGCTTAAGCTAATTATTTCACAACTCTTAGTGGTGATTCTAAAAGGTGCGAGAGTGCCCACACACACATTTTGAAGGGTTCAAGTGATGAAAACAGGGATTATTAATGTTTATATATATTTATTACCACAAGAAGAAATCTGTGTTTCTATGTAACTAATTGTTTTTCAACACACAGTGAATGTTGTTTTCTATTCGAAAAAAATCCAAACTGATCCATATATATTTCAACATTATAGGTACCACTTGAAGGATGCAGTACTTGATGGCGGAATTCCCTTTAAGAAGGCATATGGGATGCCCGCATTTGAGTATCATGGTACAGATCCGAGATTCAACAAGATTTTTAACAGGGCCATGTCAGATGGCTCCACTATAATCATGAAGAAGCTTCTCGAATTGTACAAGGGGTTTCAGGGATTTAAATGTGTGATTGATGTCGGTGGTGGAAGTGGTGCTACAGTAAACATGATCGTTACTAAGCACCCAACAATCAAGGGCATTAATTTTGACTTGGCTCATGTTATTGATGATGCACCAATCTATTCAGGTAAAGTTAGGAAAAATTGCACGCCAGCAAGTAGATCACCAATTTACCAAGCATATATGGTGTTTTATAAATAGTGTCTTAAAACATACTAGTATATATAATATAGGTTGCTCTTTCTTTTCCTATTCATCTGTCATCTAATGTAGGTTCTGCGTGGGCATCTGGCCATATTGTCTGCAGCTGTGGAGCATATTAGAGGAGACATGTTTGTTAGTGTTCCAAAAGGAGATGCTATTTTCATGAAGGTAAGTATGTCAGGTTTCTCAATTCTCAATTATAAAATGGTTGTATGACACGTGTCTAAAACGCATTGATTCTTGTACGATTTCAGTGGATTCTGCATGATTGGAGCGATGAGCATTGTGTGAAGTTATTGAAGAACTGTTATGAAGCATTGCCTGCAGATGGAAAGGTGATTATCGTGGAATCTATTCTTCCGGTATTTCCTGAGACTAATCTCGCAGCAAATTTTGTCTTCCGACTTGATAACATGATGTTGGCTCGTAACCAAGGAGGAAAAGAAAGAACAGAAAAAGACTTCGAAGCTTTGTCAGTTGAAGGTGGATTTGTTGGATTCAAAGTCATGTGTTCTGCTTTTAACAATTGGATCATGGAATTCCGTAAATAGATAAAATAGATTTTATGTTACGTGACAACTGTAAACCCCCTCTTTTATGTTTTATGCTAATTTTAATTTGAAATTAAAAGTAATTGGGTATAAGTCCCTGGACCAAGGGTTTAAGCGTAATTACTATAAAGTAGTGGACTATGGTTTAAATCATCAAAACTTGGAGAAAACACCCACGAACCAGATTTTTCTTTGCTGGTAATTCGGGAGCACGATCCCACTTGGATTAATTGGTGAGCGTTGGATGAACCGTCTTAGGATAGATTCTTAGTTATATCTAGAGATCAAAAGTGGTTTGCGTTTAAAAAAAAAAAGGGTTTGCAAAAAAAAAAAAGAACAGCGAGAGAGAGAGAGAGAGAGAGAGAGTCGCGGCGGCGACCAAAATTGAAAAAGAATAGAAGAAGAAGAAAGAGAGAAGAAACTATTTTAAGGGTTCGATTTTTATGCGTTGCTGATCAGTGGGGAAAGGAGAAGTTGCAGAGTTACAGTTTTAAGGGAGAAGAAGAGAGGCTGTAGTGCGTGGGGTATAGCAGCAGGTGAGTGGGTTTATTTTCCTTTATATTATATCTACATAGTTAGTGTTTGTATTTTGCTGTGAAGGTATGATAGGAAATAGTTAACAGTAACAGTGAGTGGAATATTTCTCACCCATGTTCTGATGTGATGTATAATTGGTTCAATTATTCTACTTAGTTGACTTATGGTTTAATTTGTGATCTAAACCATGACACTATCAGTTTTGATTAATTAAAATTTGATGCATGTTATGTGACTGGTAGTTGTGAGTATAATATATAAATATATATTATCGAGTTTTGGTATATTGCATCTTGTATACAGTATGATACATTCAAAATTTTGATTTCTTTGCATGAAATATTTACATGGAAGTTTTGTATCATGGGTATAAGGTTATAAATGCCTTAGAATTGCTCGACACTATGGTCGGTAGATATTTAATTTGGATCGTGAAAACGAAATACGAAAATGGACTTGGAATGCGAAGTTGACGTGTCTAATTGTCTTGTTGAGTGTTGCTTGGTAGTTTTAGTTGTTGTAGTCGCCCAAGCATTAGTACATTTGCCGCACCTGTGGAATTAGGATTAAGAAAATTAGATATCACCCTAGACGGCTTAGCCTGCGGGTTGACACTTGGAATGTATTTTGTTGGGTATTTCCTAGACGGCTTAGCCTGCGGAACTGACCCTACAGACCTTCATAGCCTTCGGGGTTGGTCTGGGCGCCACATTAGAAAGCTCAAGGGAGCTAGTAGAGGCCATGAGTTAGGCATACGTCGAGACTAGCCAAAGCTTGCAGGTGAGCACCCACTTGGGTTTTGGTTTCCGCGTAGAGGGTCTTAACCATGGTCAAGGCACACTGGTGTAGTGTGGGTATGGCAAATGTGTGGAGTGCATCCTGTGGGAGGTGTACTAGTGATTGGGTATAGGTTGTGAAGTGTTGTTTGTGTGTAATGATTGATTTGGAGTGATTGAGATATAGTGTCGAGACTTGAGATGCCATGAATGATATATTATTGTACTAACACAGTTTTGCAGGAGGATAGGTCAATTAACATTTCTTGCAGGGCTCGACCTATCCTAATAGGAGGTGCAGCTCAGGTAATGTATTATTATAACATATAATATTTATTTAGTAAACGAGATAAATGTAGAAAGACCGCGGGGTCTGTTATTTTATTGTTTTTGGGAATGGAGTTCCCTACCCTTGTCCACTCATACCAGCATAATTTGCTGACCCATGTTGCTTGTTTTGCACGTGGGTACGTATCCTTATGGAGCGTAGGCGGAGGAGAGGAGCCAGTTGAGTACGATCAGGGGCAACATCAGGAGGCTCGTGTAGATCCAGTTGTGCGAGAGGGAGTTTGAGATTTGCAGGAGTTATCTTTCACAGTAGGTTTAGTTCTTTGATTCGTTGTTAGCTGATTACTCAAGTTTATTTTATTTATTGGATTAGTATTGATTGGGGAAAACAATACCTCAGTAGAAGTTGTGAATTTTATTATTGGATTTGCTTAATTCGGTATTTGGAGTTTTTGGATTATATATGGAAAATATTGGGAGTTCAAATTATTTGTGTTGAAGTATTTATCATTAATGGTTATGGATTTTACCTTGTGCAAATGTTTATTTAGATTACTGTCCCGATCCTTTTTCCTTTTATTGGCTTATTGAGGTAAATTTTGTAAATTCTCTCTTTTTGCCAATTTTTGGATATTAGGGTCGTGACAGTTTTCTTGGTATCAGAGCACTTGGTTAACTTAGGCCGAGAAGGTCTAGGTGATCCTCGGAATGTGGAATGGGTGATAAGTTTGACGGAGTTGGGTGGTTATCTAATAATAATTTAATCTTTTGAATGAAGGTCATGGCGGGAAGAGGACGTGGTCAAATCTATCAGTTGACTCAAGACCAGATGAATCAGCTGTTGCTAGCAGTTGCAGGCAACAATGGGGGTAATGGTGACCCATTTGCTAAGAGGAACAAAGACTTCCTCAATCTGGGTGGTATCAAATTCGATGGTAAGGGAGACGGGAAAGCTGCAGTGTTATGGCTCCGTCAGACAGAAGCCGTGTTTGCAAAGATGGTATTGACTGAAGTGCAGAAGCAGGAGCTCGCTTCCCATCAGTTGGAGGGTGGAGCATTACTTTGGTGGGACGCTTTGAAGGTTGGGCTTGACCTCACTACTCTGACTTGGGAGGAGTTCAGGAATACTTTTGAGGGGAGATATCTTTCGAGTGCATACAGAGACCGATTAGTGGACGAATTTCTGAATCTGAGGCAGGGTACTATGACTGTAGCGGAATATACGAATCGGTTTAATGAGTTATCTATGTTTGCTCCGCATATGGTGGATACCGTCGAGAAGAGAAACCATCGTTTCATCAAGGGCCTAGGGCACTATGTGTCAAAGCAACTGATTCCATTTGAGCACGAGCCATTTGATAGAGTCCTGAACCTCGCAATGAAGTATGAGGAGAAGGAACAAGAGTTTAGAACTGAGAAGAGCAAAAAGACAGGTGATAACTTCAGAGACAGGAACCGACACAAGCCTTATGATCCTAACTTCAGGGGTCGGCGTTATGATAACAACCCCGAGAGGAACCAGGGTTACAACAGGCCACCGGGAGATAACCAGGGTTTCAGACCCCGTGGTGGGTATGGGCGTGGTGACAACCGAGCTAGAGCAGGAGCGCCACCACCACCACCAGCACCAGGGCAACCTGCCCCAGGTTTGCCTTATAGGCCAGCACCTTTACAGTTACCAGCGCCAGGAGCATTAGCAGGGCCGATCAGGGGTAATTGTTGGAACTGTGGAGGACCAGGACATCGTTCTGCTGAGTGTCGTCGACCAGTGAACAACAACCAGGGAAGGCCAGCATATCAGCCGAACCGAGGGAGAGCCTTTGCTGTTTTGCCCGCATTTCAGGGATTGGAAGGTACTTTTGATTGTTATCAATTTAGATTCCGAGTGTTATTTGATTCTGGTGCATCACATTCATTTATTGCTAAGCAAGTAGTAGACAAGTATCAGATTGCGACTACACCTTTACCTCAACCTTTATATCTTCGGACACCTATGGGAGGTTCGACTTGTTTGTTCTACGAGTGTAAGAACTTTGTTCTGACATTCATGGGTAGACAGTTTGTTATCGATCTGGTTGTTTTAGATTTTGAGGGGTATCAGTTTATTTTGGGTTTTGATTGGTTGAGTCGCTACCATGTTATTTTGGATTGTGCTGGAAGGAGAGTTATAGTAGATACACCAGATTTACCCACATTGGTACACAGTTGTGTTAGTAGGGATGATTCGATTATGTCCAGCTTTTTGATGTCTATGGCTGCCCAGTCGATCGATATTAGTGATGTGGCGATAGTTAAGGATTATCTAGATGTGTTTGAGGAGATTCCGGGCTTACCACCTAAGAGAGAGGTGGAGTTCCGTATTGATTTGTTGCCAGGAACGGCACCTATTTCTAAGACTGCTTACAGGATGGCGCCTAAGCAGTTGGAAGAGATGAAGACCCAGTTGGAGGAGTTGCTTAAGAAAGGGTATGTGATATTTGATGTTTCATTTGATTTAGTTTATTCTTTTGGTGTATATGTGTGAGCCTTTTGAGGTGTGTATGAACCACAGGTTCATACGTCCAAGCAATTCTCCATGGGGAGCTCCAACTATCTTTGTCTCTAAGAAGGATGGGACTTTGAGGATGTGCATTGATTACCGTGAGTTGAACAAGGTGACAATCAAGAACAAATATCCACTGCCGAGAATAGATGATTTGCTTGATCAGTTGAAAGGAGCAGCCGTGTTTTCTCAGTTTGATTTGAGGACAGGTTACCATCAGATGGGTGTAGAGGAGAAGACTATACCACTGACTGCTTTCAGAACTCGATATGGATTGTATGAGTTTCCAGTAATGCCTTTTGGGTTAACTAATGCTCCAGCATTTTTCATGGATTTGATGAACCGGATTTTCAGGCCTTATCTTGATAAGTTTGTGATCGTATTCATTGATGATATTTTGGTGTATTCTAAGGATGCTCAGGAGCATGCGAAACATTTGAAGACAGTGTTGCAGATATTGAGAGATCACAAGCTATATGCTAAGTTTAGCAAATGTCATTTCTGGAAGAATGAGGTGCATTTCTTAGGCCACGTGATATCCAGAGAGGGCATTGCCGTTGACCCTGAGAAGGTTACTGCAGTTAGGGATTGGAAACAACCAACCAACCCTACAGAGATTCGAAGCTTTTTGGGATTAGCTGGATATTACCGTCGTTTCATTGAGAAGTTCTCGCTCATAGCTGAGCCATTGACCAGACTTACGAGGAAGAATGTGAAGTTCTTGTGGACTGACGATTGCGAGAGAGCTTTCCAGGAGCTTAAGCAGAGGTTAACTACAGCGCCAGTGTTAGTTGTACCGGTTAGAGGAGGCAAGCTTGTGGTATTCACAGATGCTAGTGGTACAGGACTTGGTTGTGTTTTGATGCAGGATGGGAGAGTGGTCTCTTATGCTTCTAGACAATTGAAGCAACATGAGCGAAAATATCCAGTGCACGATTTAGAATTGGCAGCTGTGGTGTTTGCTTTGAAGATTTGGCGTCACTATTTATATGGAGAGAAGTTTGATCTTTACACCGACCACAAGAGCCTGAAATACTTGTTCTCTCAGAAGGACTTGAACATGAGGCAACAGAGATGGATGGAGTTCATTAGCAGTTATGATTTTCAGATTCAGTATCAGCCTGGGAAGGGTAATGTAGTTGCAGATGCTTTGAGTCGGAATCATGCCACCGTTGCTATGATGATGATGGAGGAGTGGAAATCTCTGGAGACTATAGCGTCTCATGATGTGTACTTACAGCAGGGAGGTGAACAAGTCACCATTTGTTCTATGGAGGTGAAACCTATGATGATTAGCTTGATTGTGTCCAAGCAGCATGAGGACCTTTTCTTGCTCCGAAAGCTTGGGCAGTTAGTTGTGGATTTGTTAGATGATTGTCCCACAGAATGGTCAGTTGGTGTTGATGGAGGTTTGAGGTATAGAGATCGATTGTGTGTTCCTGATAAGGATGGTTTGAGGAAGAATGTTATGGATGAGGCACATCGTTCTCGTTTCACTATTCACCCTGGTGGAACGAAGATGTACAAAGACCTGAAGAGGACTTATTGGTGGGAAGGAATGAAGAGAGACGTTGGAGAGTATGTTTCTAGGTGTTTGACATGTCAGCGAGTGAAGGTCGATCATCAGAAACCGTCAGGGTTACTCCAGCCTTTGTCTATCCCTCAGTGGAAGTGGGAGCACATTTCCATGGATTTTATTGATGGTTTGCCTAGATCACGGGGAGGCAATGAATCCATTTGGGTTGTCGTCGATCGATTGACAAAGTCAGCTCATTTTCTTCCTATTTCTATGAATAGGAATGCAGATAAGCTAGCAAAGAAGTATGTGAAGGAGATTGTCAGACTACATGGTGTTCCGGCTAGCATTGTTTCAGACAGAGATCCTATATTCACTTCCGAGTTCTGGGGTAGTTTTCAGCGTGCCATGGGTACGAAGCTTAACTTGAGTACTGCTTATCATCCCCAGACAGATGGACAGACTGAGCGGGTAAATCAGGTCCTAGAGGATATGTTACGTGCTTGTGCACTCAGCTTTGGTGGAGAATGGGAAGAACATCTACCTTACGCGGAGTTTGCTTACAATAACAGTTTTCAGGCGAGTATTGGTATGGCACCATATGAGGCACTGTATGGTAGGCCATGTAGATCACCGGCTTGTTGGGCGGAGGTTGGTGATACTGCGATTCTTGGACCAGTGATGGTTCGCGAGACTACAGAGAAAGTAGATATCATTCGACAGAGATTGAAAACGGCTCAAAGCCGAATGAAGAGTTATGCAGATAATAGGAGGAAGCCACTCGAGTTTGCTGTAGGGCAGAAAGTGTTACTGAAGATATCCCCGATGCGTGGAGTAATGAGGTTTGGTAAGAAGGGCAAGCTGAGCCCTAGGTATGTGGGACCGTATGAGATCACTGACAGAGTTGGGCCGTTGGCTTATAGGCTGGCATTGCCACCTGCCTTGGAGAAGATACATAATGTATTCCATGTTTCTATGTTGAGAATGTGAAAAGGAGATGATAAGGATGAAGAGGATGAAGGAGTAGACTACGCGCAGTTAGATATTTATGATCCAGAGCAGTTAGAAATTAATGAAGATGTTACCTACAGAGTGAGGCCAATTACTATCATTGATAGAGATGAGAAACGACTAAGGCGAAAGACATTGAAGCTGGTAAAAGTACAGTGGAGTGATGATCCGAGCGATGTCACATGGGAGCTAGAGGACAAGGTGCGAGCTAAGCACCCAGAGTTGTTCGATTGATCTTGCTTTCAAATCTCGAGGCCGAGATTTCTTTTGAGGTGTGTATGAATGTAAACCCCCTCTTTTATGTTTTATGCTAATTTTAATTTGAAATTAAAAGTAATTGGGTATAAGTCCCTGGACCAAGGGTTTAAGCGTAATTACTATAAAGTAGTGGACTATGGTTTAAATCATCAAAACTTGGAGAAAACACCCACGAACCAGATTTTTCTTTGCTGGTAATTCGGGAGCACGATCCCACTTGGATTAATTGGTGAGCGTTGGATGAACCGTCTTAGGATAGATTTTTAGTTATATCTAGAGATCAAAAGTGGTTTGCGTTTAAAAAAAAAAAGGGTTTGCAAAAAAAAAAAAAGAACAGCGAGAGAGAGAGAGAGAGAGAGAGTCGCGGCGGCGACCAAAATTGAAAAAGAATAGAAGAAGAAGAAAGAGAGAAGAAACTATTTTAAGGGTTCGATTTTTATGCGTTGCTGATCAGTGGGGAAAGGAGAAGTTGCAGAGTTACAGTTTAAAGGGAGAAGAAGAGAGGCTGTAGTGCGTGGGGTATAGCAGCAGGTGAGTGGGTTTATTTTCCTTTATATTATATCTACATAGTTAGTGTTTGTATTTTGCTGTGAAGGTATGATAGGAAATAGTTAACAGTAACAGTGAGTGGAATATTTCTCACCCATGTTCTGATGTGATGTATAATTGGTTCAATTATTCTACTTAGTTGACTTATGGTTTAATTTGTGATCTAAACCATGACACTATCAGTTTTGATTAATTAAAATTTGATGCATGTTATGTGACTGGTAGTTGTGAGTATAATATATAAATATATATTATCGAGTTTTGGTATATTGCATCTTGTATACAGTATGATACATTCAAAATTTTGATTTCTTTGCATGAAATATTTACATGGAAGTTTTGTATCATGGGTATAAGGTTATAAATGCCTTAGAATTGCTCGACACTATGGTCGGTAGATATTTAATTTGGATCGTGAAAACGAAATACGAAAATGGACTTGGAATGCGAAGTTGACGTGTCTAATTGTCTTGTTGAGTGTTGCTTGGTAGTTTTAGTTGTTGTAGTCGCCCAAGCATTAGTACATTTGCCGCACCTGTGGAATTAGGATTAAGAAAATTAGATATCACCCTAGACGGCTTAGCCTGCGGGTTGACACTTGGAATATATTTTGTTGGGTATTTCCTAGACGGCTTAGCCTGCGGAACTGACCCTACAGACCTTCATAGCCTTCGGGGTTGGTCTGGGCGCCACATTAGAAAGCTCAAGGGAGCTAGTAGAGGCCATGAGTTAGGCATACGTCGAGACTAGCCAAAGCTTGCAGGTGAGCACCCACTTGGGTTTTGGTTTCCGCGTAGAGGGTCTTAACCATGGTCAAGGCACACTGGTGTAGTGTGGGTATGGCAAATGTGTGGAGTGCATCCTGTGGGAGGTGTACTAGTGATTGGGTATAGGTTGTGAAGTGTTGTTTGTGTGTAATGATTGATTTGGAGTGATTGAGATATAGTGTCGAGACTTGAGATGCCATGAATGATATATTATTGTACTAACACAGTTTTGCAGGAGGATAGGTCAATTAACATTTCTTGCAGGGCTCGACCTATCCTAATAGGAGGTGCAGCTCAGGTAATGTATTATTATAACATATAATATTTATTTAGTAAACGAGATAAATGTAGAAAGACCGCGGGGTCTGTTATTTTATTGTTTTTGGGAATGGAGTTCCCTACCCTTGTCCACTCATACCAGCATAATTTGCTGACCCATGTTGCTTGTTTTGCACGTGGGTACGTATCCTTATGGAGCGTAGGCGGAGGAGAGGAGCCAGTTGAGTACGATCAGGGGCAACATCAGGAGGCTCGTGTAGATCCAGTTGTGCGAGAGGGAGTTTGAGATTTGCAGGAGTTATCTTTCACAGTAGGTTTAGTTCTTTGATTCGTTGTTAGCTGATTACTCAAGTTTATTTTATTTATTGGATTAGTATTGATTGGGGAAAACAATACCTCAGTAGAAGTTGTGAATTTTATTATTGGAGTTGCTTAATTCGGTATTTGGAGTTTTTGGATTATATATGGAAAATATTGGGAGTTCAAATTATTTGTGTTGAAGTATTTATCTTTAATGGTTATGGATTTTACCTTGTGCAAATGTTTATTTAGATTACTGTCCCGATCCTTTTTCCTTTTATTGGCTTATTGAGGGTAAATTTTGTAAATTCTCTCTTTTTGCCAATTTTTGGATATTAGGGTCGTGACAACAACTTTGTTCTTGTCGGTTTTATTCATTTATGTTTCATTTATGTTCTATGATATAAATGTTCAATTTTTCTCTAAGTGTTGCATTTCTTTTAATACATAATCCATGAATATATGCTCCAAATCTGTTATTCATGGTGATTGTTCGTATAGAAGCAATGACTGCATGATCAAAATCTTTCCTCCAAATCTCACAGCAATTGAGGTGCAAGGTTTTTTATTTAAAGACTATGTTTGAGAGTTGAAACCAACAAGTCCAAATACTAATATATGCCGTAGCAAAACAGTCAAAACTTTGTGCTCAGTGCTTGCGATCTGTATAGTCATAACTTTGTGCTCGGTGCTTGCGATCTGTATTTTGGGTTGGAAAGAGGACTCTCTCATCCTTCCAATGGTATATGGCACATCGTCTGGCGATAAGTATATATTTTGGCGGGAAAACAGTTCCAAAGTTCTGACAGGTTTTTTGTAAGATGCATTGCAGTTGGAGATTTCAAAAAATTTGACTAAGTATGGAAATTGTAAGTGACATATATTACTGCTGGACAACGGTTTAGACAGGTGCATGCATTGCTGCTGGAGTTTCTAATATACTATATGGTGTCTATTAGGTCACGCGTGGTAAACCCTAATTTATCTTGTAACTAGTTGTACCCGTGCCTTCGACACTTTAGTTTCAACTATAATGTACACTAAATTTTTTTTTTTTTTTTTTAAATTATGATAATATCCATTTGCCAAAGCCAGTTTAAAAATTATTTTATTAAAATAAAATTGCAATTTCAAATAGTTATCTCATTTGATTTTTGACATTCTAATTGTAAGTAAAATACAAATTTGGGCATAGAATGGGCTTCTCACATCTTACTATTTGAGTTGTTATTATGATACATAGATGGTTAATTTCAACTATTTCAATAAACATTTTTTCAGTGTAAGGAGCTGTTTCAAATACCTGAAAGCATATGACAAATCATGGAACACTTTGGTATCAAAGCTTGGGTTGTAGAAGATGTCCAGAAGAACGAAATTGTTTTCGAAGTATGATATTTAGAAGTTCGATGGATTCATAAACTTTGGTTTATGTCAAATTCAAGTTCGGGATTAGTTGGTGACGCTCGAATTGGATGATACATACTTTCTGAGTTCTCATTTTTGCTTATTTATATATCAACTTAGTTAGCAAAATAAAAAATAAATAGGTATAATATGATCTGCATAGTAGAAAATGTGTGATGAGATATTAGAGTAACTGAGTTTGTACTGCACGGATGGCTTCGATCAGTCTAGAAGACTTAGAACAAGTACTCACTTGTGCCACCACAGTTTCCTTGGCTGAATCCCTGGCTAAGAC
This sequence comes from Aquilegia kansuensis, assembly GCA_020826895.1. NCBI lineage: Eukaryota > Viridiplantae > Streptophyta > Magnoliopsida > Ranunculales > Ranunculaceae > Aquilegia > Aquilegia kansuensis. Next base: position 13,736,462 of record CM037007.1, read on the forward strand.
CAGCAGATGTGGAAAAACTATCCTGTAAAACACCTTTATAATTGAGTTTTGAATACCATGGTTGTGATTTGGTATTGCCCTGTTTTCTTGTAGTGTTGGTTAGTGGAAGTGGACACAATAAACCATAAATCAATGCTATATGTTAGCGAGGTAGAGACTTCATCACCTGCATTTCTACTTGTAATTTTCTTAATGTAGGGGATCCTACATGTTAACCGAGCTACCACATCACCTGGGTTGGACTTTACTCTCACACATGCAGCACCAAACTTGCCTAGCCGATGCACTTGAAACCTGAGTATTCATTTTTGCACAATTAAATTCTTACTCTTTTCATAATTGAATTCTGACTTATAAATATCGAATTTGGCTCAACATAATCCTGGACAGTACAAGGAACATCAAAGATTCAAAGATTCAAGAGACCTATCCACTTCTCTAAAAAAAGATCAACATAAGACTTCTAGTAGACAAAGAGAAGAACAAAGTTGTGTTTGCTGAATCTAATAAGGATTTTGTGGAGATTCTCTTTAACTTTCTCACATTGCATTTAGGTACCATCATTAGATTATCCAACAAAGGGTCTAATCTGGGATGCATCGATGCTTTGTATAAGAGCGTGGAGGATCTTGATACGCAGTACCTAAAGACTGCAGCTTGCAAGAAAATGCTGTTAAGGCCTGGAAGTGAATCGGAACTTAAGTACAAAAGTCTAGCATTGAATTTTGTTAGTTCTGCAGATCACCCTCACTACTATATTTGCCCTAAATGGACTTGTGCATCTTTGACACACAACCTATACAGTATGTTTGAAAACGCTAACTGCCTTTGCACTGTTGCAGACAGAAGATGAACAGAAAAGTTGTTGAGGGGAAGAAAATGCATTGCAATTAAAAATTCTGTATTTGAAGATAATGTACCATGGCTTTCTTATAGACTTTTTATTTGTAAGAAAAAAACAACCTGCAGTTCTGTGTATTAAATGGTACAATCTGATTTGGTTTGAATTGTAATTTTAGTACATGGTTTGGACACCGTTTAAAATCATATGATTGCATGGGAGGGAGAACTATATTTACTTAACTAAGCACTGGTTTTTCCAATTACCCGGTGTCACAAAGATATAAGAATCCATGGCTTCCCCTGATTGACTTCCAGAACTGCAGGTGCTTGCATGCAGATGCAGCAACTCGGTCATTTTGGATCGTTATTGTTTAGTTTCACGACATCTTGCAAGCCACCTTGGGCAATAATAACTGCAGTATATGCTTGTGCAGTAAATATGAATCGAAAAGAACAGAGTAACACCAGTGCAAAATATACAAACAAGAACATGAAAATATACTTCTTATTCGAAGCAAAACATACAAACAGGTACATAGTACCACAACATAACCACAATAAAACCCCCAAAGTATAGCACAAGTGCACAACACTATGATTGCACCGTGAAGTATGATTTGGGTCCAGCACTTGTCATGACTGGCTCATGTGGTAGCTAAAAAGATAAATGAGACAAAGGCAGAGAACAAAACCAAAGACAGATCGCAGCTACAAAACCAAAACACAGACACAGACTCCTTGAACCTTGTCAGACCCTTCTCTAGAACTTGGTTATACACTGTCTGCAATGGGGATATCATAACTGTTCTTCCTTAACACGGTGAACGTGATTTGTTTTCTTACTCTCAAGCCGTATCTATGATGTTGATTTAGCCAACCAGAACATATAAGCAATTGTCCAGTTTCCTTTACTGAGTGACATTGATTTTTTCAGTGACATGAGGGTTTCTGCAGGGAAAGTGCTTTGAGTAACCTCAACTTGAGCAGAAACGGTGTTCCTCTTCGTGGTCTTCTTGCCATTTTATCAAGCACTGCACTCGTTTCCGGTGCCGGTAATCAATCTTGAGATATTAGACCCTGCAGGGTACAACCATTGAATTTGAGGCTCCAACCATTTGATTTTCCAAAGAAATTTTATGGCATCTTTTACCCTTTTCTCATGGTCTTCAGGGGGACTCTCACTTAGATTTTTACATATACCATTTGGAAGTTGAGCAAATAATACTTGCAACATATCAACAAACGTTTGCTTAATAGAAGTACTAAGATCATCAAGTGTAGTGTAGGGTTTGCGATTAATGAAGTCCGCAATTAGGCCAACCTCCTTCCATCTAGAAGAATAATTAGTAACACATTTTAAGTTGCTAATAAAGAGAATCGCACGGTCTAGGTCTGAAAATGGAACTTGATGAGATGGGAAACGACTCATGACGTTGGAAGCCAGAAAATCAAAGTATTTACCTTCCCACACAAGCCTTGCCATCAAAGACTTGTCCGTGTTTCCGAAGATTTTGGGACTTACTATTTTGTAAACAGAATGGATAGTTTCATTGGCTTCTATGAATGACTGTACTAGAGGTTCGTGAATATCCTGCGGAAAACAAGCTTGGGCAATTCTTACAAGGAGTGCAATTGAAAAAGGAGATACTTCAATACCACATTTCTCTGGATAAGCTTGATCTCTGACTTCCAATTCATGGATTTGTTGAGAAGGAAATGTTTGTGAAAGGAGTACCAATAGATGATTTGGGGGATCAGTACTGCATGCCTGCATCATTCTTTCCACCTCTTCCTCCACTTTAGTGGTTATACGACAATCAAACTGATTACAATTGTTAGTAATCCTAGCTCTAAAACTTATTACCTCGCGTTGCCATACATCCAAAACATAAAACACCAACCTCAGACCTAAAAGGATAACCATTTGGACAATGAGGAATGTTCCAACGTATAGAAAATAGAAGTAGTCTCGACATTTTTTCTTTGCAGATACCTCTCTGTATAGTGAATCCAATTCTAACCAATTATCTCCTTCTTTGTAGTGGAAATCAAACAGGTTTTCCACATGCAATTTTGTAATAAACGCTAAAGATCTAAAAACTGATCCAAAAGTTCCCACTATGACTATAAGAATTTGTGTGACAACAATTGTTGACACAGACCACCCATAATCAGATCTTCCTGAAGAAAACTCCAACTGCTTCAGAATTAGAGATCTATACACGGCTTGTATAAGGATGACTGAACAAATCAGACATAAGGTACTGACATTATGAACATAACACCGACGCATACATATTAAAAGTTGAGGATTCCAGCAGTAGTTGGTCATGTGACACCTCTTTAATCTGTCAAGCATACTAGATGTATCCAGCTCTACCAATAAGTTTCTTTTATTTTTATCAATGTGCCACCACTTTTCACTTCTACCTTGCCAAGAACTATACCATAATGTTGCAAGCAATAACAACATACAACACAAAACAATGATATGTTCAGCGAAAAATTGAACGATCACACCTGTCGAAATTTGAATACAAATATTGACAACTACTGTTATCACAAATATGCTCAAGGCCATCATAACTGAAAAACATTCAGAGTCACTCTTAACAACAAGAGACGGCATGAGAAATCCCATACAGATGCATATAAACACAGTCCCACTAAGTTTGGATAACTGATCATAAGAACTGGGCATCGTAGTTGTTAAATCCACAGGAAGTTTTGTTGCTATGGATAATAGAGTGAGTGTAACTGAATCAAGTGTGAATAACTTACAGGGGAGCCATGACTTTCGAGCACGCAAGGCAACTATGATATCAGATAGCATCAAGATCATGCACAATAAAGAAGCCGCGGCTGTGTATAACCCTATAAATGGAACTGGACCAGAAGAAGTGGTTCTCTCCATGGTTCCATTGATGCACCCATAATTTGCCATTGAAATTTTATTTCTTGTTTTCTATACCAGAAATTTTTTGTAGCAGTGATAAGATGAGTGTGAAAGTCAACTTCACACTATAAATTTCTTTAATACATGAAAAATACTTATATGCATCTATCAACTTTATTTAACTGACAGCTCATCTTACGTGATTAAACAAAAAAATCCATCAATAATTTCAATATACATACATTATCAACAGATTTTTTGGTGTGACATGTATGTGGGGAAGCTAACAAGTCTGCTGACTTACTAGCCAAAAGAGCTTTAAATTATGTAAGAAAACTTTTGATCAAACAAATGAACAATATTACCCCTCCACATGCATAACACGAGATTGAATTTTAATAACAAAATTATTACACGTGTCGTTATATCATCCCTTGATTCCATCTTACAGTTGATAAATTGACACGTGTCATTATATCATCCCTTGCAAACTTTTTAGAATTTTAGTTATCGATGTTTTTTGCACACTTCTAAGTTATAATATTATTTGTAGATTTTTGGACATACCCCCATTTGAAAGTCGAAATTTGAGATACCCCCATTTGAAAAAAAAATTGAGTTACCCCCATTTCAAGATGTGGTGTTATCTTAGCCATCCATCATAAAACTAACCTACGGTTGTAAGTCTCTTCTGTCTTGAAATGGGGGCTATCTCAAAAGAAATTTCAAATGGGGGTATCTCAAATTTTGACTTTCAAACGGGGGTATCTCAAATTTCGACTTTCAAATGGGGGTATGTCCAAAAATCTCTTATTTGTATTATAGGAAAATGTGTGTGAGATATTAGAGTAAATTGAGGGATATATCATATATTAGATGACTTAAACAGTAGATTGGCTAATGTAACTAAAGGCGAAAATGATAGCTTTTTCTAGGAAAAATTGAAGAAGTACTCGCGTGATCCACAACTTACAATATCACAAAGTCGTTCTTACAAAAAATTAGTAATCATTTGTTTGATTGGAAAATAAAATTTTGAAAGGTACAATATATAGTATTTTTTACAAAATACAAGGACAAACCAGATAAATCTGTTGTTTGTGTTTCTCTTTGTTTCTGGTTTATATTCCACTACTTCCACCAGAGTTCCGTGTTTTACCACGAGAATTCCCATGTTTTACTGATAAATCTTTAATCAAAGAGACCCTAACAGTATATCAAGTGTAAATATCAACTATATTTTAAGAGGCTCTCCAGGTTGTCATTCTTAGGTTGTGTTTGGTTCGCGGAATCTAGATTCCAAGAAAACAGAGGGTAATATTGGTAAAAGAAGGATATAGCCAACAATTGCGCGGATAAAAGAGAGAGAACAGAGACGAAATTCTAAAGAATTTTATCAAAACTTAAGGGAGATCTTATTACCACCCAACTAACTCGTCAAAAACCCAATCAGATCAAATTGCTTTGAAAAACCCAATCAGACAATTATTGTGTTACTAAAATACCCTTCACACCCACCTACTTTGTCAAAAACCCAAAATTATTAAAACTCTTCTAGATCTTCTCTCCATAAAATCAAATTAAATAAAAAAACAACCAACTGAAATATTGAAGGATTTGTTTGATGAAATTGAAATTTGTGGAGAGAGTACACAATTAAAATATGAACAAAAAAAATTACAAATGAGAGAATCTAAAAGACGAGATTGTTTGATGAGGGTAACATTTGTGGAGATTAGGTAGGAGGCAACGTGAGAGTACCACCCAATTTTATTTTATTTTTTTGTTTTTTCTTCATAAAAAATTAGAGTTTCATATGGAGAATTCAAATCCTTGAAGACTTATCGGTAGTTAGTTAGTTACATACATTAGTTTTGTTCATATTTTAATTAGGGTGTTTGAAAAATTATGTTGATTTTTGTCAAAAACAAAATATTAATTTTTTTTTTCAATAATCAGCAAAATATTAATTAGAAGGGTATAAATGATATTTTATCATTGGGTTTTTTACGAATTTTTTATATTTGGGTTTTTGACGAGTTACTTGGGTGGCAATAAGATCTCAAACTTAAACACTTGACCTTTATGTCTAGCAAGTTTTGGAAACTGGTTTCCATTTTATATATATGGAAACCATATACTGTTGGTTACACTTGGCCAGAATCTGTTTTGCTCATTTATCTCAAGTTTTTAAGTTATTTTACCTTGATTTTCTCCTGTTTCCCAGGAAAGTGAATGCCCCTGAACCAAACACAGCAACAGTGACATTTATCTAGACAGCCATATGGGTCTTTGAGGTTTATTATGCTGTTGGCAACAAAAAAGTTGAATGTCAATCCAAGAGTTGTTTGGTCTTCACTACATGTGGAACTGGTAGCCCATAGTGGGTTTCTGAGTTTATAATGCCCCTATGGCATTGAGATGTTTGGATTGTTTGGACCATTTTACATGTCAATAATCAGTTTTATGAAGTTCAATTATTCGCCTTTAATTGCCGTTACTCTGCATTTTGAACTATGCTGTAGAACACCTTTTTAATTGAGTTTTGAATACGATGGTTGCAATGTTTTGAATACAATGGTTGCAATATTTGCAGCATAATCTTCGCATATCATCGTTATGCTTCAATGGTTGCAATATTTCCAGCTTATAAAATATAAATGTATGTAACCCATCTGGACTTCATATTGGGCTCAAGTGACGAAAAAAGAAAAGTCCATCTCGTCTCTTGGGATGTAGTTTGCTCACCCTTAAAAGAGGGAGGTTTAGGAGTTCGAAATATCAAGACCATGAACCAAGCCCTTTTATCTAAGTGGCTTTGGAGGTATGGTAATGAGAGTAACGCCCTTTGGAAGAAAGTAATTGAAGCAAAGTATGGAAGGTGTGATAATAGGGGTAGACCAAAGAAAGTAAACCAACCCCATGGTTGTAGCTTATGGAAAGGAATACTCGCAAGCCAAGAAGTTTTCTTCGGTGGAATAAAGCATGTGCTTGGGAGGGGATTAAAGGTGCGATTTTGGCAAGACACATGGTGTGGGGAAGCCCCTTTGGCAAGAAAATACCCGAGGATTTATCGTTACTCGGCTCTTAAGGAAGGAACCGTAAGGAATCATTATGGGGAAGAAAATCAATGGAATCTTCATCTAAGAAGATCTTTATTCCGAGGAGGGGAAGCACAAGAACTTGAAAATATCAATAATGAGCTTGGGGACATCGAAGTAAATGATGAAGAGGACACTTGGGAGTGGCTATGGTCAAAAGGGAAGAAATTCACGGTCAAGTCATATTATTACCACTTGTGGCTGGAAAAGCAAAGTGAGGAGAGAATTGTTCGAAGTTTTGCCCATAAACATGTATGGGAGCAAAAGATTCCAACAAATGTTAAAATTTTCTTTTGGTGCTTATGTTGGAACCGGGTACTCACGATTGATGCGCTTCAAAGAAGGGGGATTCCAATCCCAAATAGATGTTCACTATGCCGCGAGAATGAGGAGAGCATTAAACACTTGTTGTTTAGTTGCCCCAAAGTGGTCGAGGTTTGGCAAAGGCTATTTGGCAACACAAGACAAGTCTGGGAGCTGTTTCAGAGGTCTGACAGTGCTGAATTTCTAGTGACTCAATGGCCAAAAATGGGCAGTAGTAATGGACTCATACAAATCATAAACCATTCTCTCGCCAAGTCAAAAAATAATTTATTTCATTCTCACCAATCAATTCAGATGTTTATTTGATTGCTCCTCGTTACCCTAACGATAGGTATCCCAAGACCATTTGATCTCCTGTCTCTCTCCTATAAAACACAATCATACCAATTTCTTGATAGTGCCAAACATTAAATGCCTAATTCATCTTCTACCTTATATGACGTTCCTTCACATTTCTCAATTAAAAATTGTCAAAGGATATCTCATTTGGAGTTGTTGATTTAAACCTATGATTAGAAACCTTTGAACCCACTTAGAAGTGTCAAAATAGACAAAGCCGTGGTTTGAATTAGCAAACCATGACTACTTTGACAAAAAAAAAAAAACAAAAAAAAACATCTGCATAGACAAGAAGAAGTTTATCTAGAAAAGAACGAAGGCATTGAAACAAGCATTCAGTATTGCAACTGGATAGGTAGGAGGAGGAGGAGGAGCTCATGTTGTGATTTCTTTTCAAAGATCATAAACGAAGACATGTTAGGTTTATTAAAACCTGGTCTAGATAATGCAATTTTCAGATAATAAAGAAAGGGATTGCAAACGGCAACCTTTGTACGATAATGTAGTACAAACACAATACTTCACAAATATCATCTTAAACACGAAGTTGCATCCCTGTACTTTTTATCTAAGTCTAGCATAGTACGGAAAAGGTTTGGTTGTCAGTTTTATAGATAAACAGGATTATATTCTTCGAATTTGTCACTCGATAGTTAAAATTCTCTCGTATATCTTGTCTAATATATAGTTCACAATATATAGAAGAAAACTATCGAGTTCAAACTCATTTTCCCTTGTTACCATTATTAGTTTAATATGGTATCAAAGCCAAGTTCTTAGTTCTTAATTTTATTTTATTTTTCTTTCTTCATCATCATATTGATCTATTAATCTTTCATCATCTACAATGGTTGATCCAGTCAAGCTCCTGAACCAACTCCTGAATCTCAAGGATCAGATGATCCTTCCTATGTACATCATTCAGATAGCCATTAATGCTTAATGGTTACAGATGAAATAGAGAACTTTTAACGAGTTGCAATAAGCATTTAAACCGATGTGTATGTATATACATATCGAGCTACATCGACTTTAAGCTTATTTTTATTGAGCTCACCCGAGCTCAAGCCTATTTCCAATGACTTGGCCCGCCCAACATATAGTACAAGTCATAGTTCAACTTGGCCCAACTTGATGACTCATGAGCTCGTGTGACGCTTACGTGGCAATGCATGTTACTGCCATGCAATAATTACAACACCAAAATCAAATATTCTTCTTTATTATTTGTCAGTTACAAAGTTAATGTGATTTGTCACATGTAACAATTGCCCTATATATAAAGGGCTCACTTCTTGTAAAAGGGATTCATGTTCTCTCCCCTCATCTCTACTCAATAATAACACACTCATCTCTCCGTGGACGTAGGCATCATTGCCGAACCACATAAAATTCATACATCTACTTACTTATTTTTTGAATTCAGAAGTATATATTTTGATTAGAAAAACACTTGCATGGACATATAGTATATCCATTAAATTTGGTGATTGGTTTTCATATGGATTGGATAGTGGTTTTTGCTTTATTTTATGACTTTACTTGTATGAGATTAGCTAAAAACTACTTGATTTGTGAACTGTGATATATTCCACAAATAATGGGAACTTTTGGTCCCTAAGCTATCTTGCTAATAAGAATTGATGGATACATTCTACAGTATAACTTCTTTTAATTAATAACCTTGGAACCATCTTAATTTTATGAGATTTTGGCACTTACCACCCAAATGAAAGTCGAAATTTGCATTACCCCCCCCCCTTAAAATATATAGCAATTTCCCCCCATTGGACGGAAAAGGAGACAGAGTTACGAAAATCAATTTTTGGTTTTTTTTTTTATATAAAATATTTTCACAATACCAAAACTATCCCTCTGTTAAACATATATTAGTAATACCCCCCACTGAAACATATATAAGTAGTAATACCCCCTACCAAAATCTCTCTATACAATTAGCAATACCCCCAAATCGAAATTAGGTAAGAAAGTATGGGTGGTTTAGGGAAACATTTATCTTTTATTATTTTTAACAAATTTCTCAAACAAATTTCATCTTCTTTTCTAAAAATTCATCCTTTTCCTTCAAATTTTTTTGCAAATCGATTTGGGGGGTATTGTTAATTTTGTATGTTTCAGTGGGTGGGGGTTTACTAATTATGTTTATTATTAACATGTTTAAAGAAGGGTAGTTTTGGTATTATTAAAATATTTTATTTTACGAAAATTCAAAAATTGATTTTTGTAACGTCATCTCATTTTTCCGTCCAATTGGGGGGGGGGGGTAACTGCTATATTTTTTCAAATGGGGGGTAACGCAAATTTCGACTTTCAAATAGGGGTAAGTGCCAAAATCTCTAATTTTATAAAATTTTATTGACTTAGAGAGATTATTAACTTATCAAGTACTTAATTTAGTATGTACGTCCCAAGTTTGGGACCAGAAAAATCTATTAACAGAGATTATTAATAAATCGAGTATTAATTTAAAGAGGTTTTAATGTAGTCACTATGGATATATGTTTTTTATTTTATTTTTTGATTGGTAAGCGGGGTTGAGGGGACCCCTACACCTTTTAAATTACGTGTGAAAACTTATATCAACAATCAGCTGTTGACGTATTTCGAACCCACAACCTCTCCACTTTGTGAGAGGGGTGCTACCATTGAGCCACACGCCCATTCACACTATGGATATATGTTGTCTTCTCTAATGTACATTTACTTAATTAACTAGTAGTTTGGAGTCCTATATATTTAATTTTTTTTTGTGTAAGGAAAAATTTGAGTATGCAGAAGGTTTTTCGAAAAATCTTTTGATGGGTTTGTAATGTGCATTATTACCTCCCCTAATTATTTTTCCATAAACTTCAAGAAAACAATGTATGCCTGGTAAGTCTAAACAAGTCCTGGCAGTTTACCATACTTTGATAGAGATGTCCGGGGTCTATTACTGTATACTTCATTCAACCTGATTAATCACACGTAGTAACTAGTAACCTTGTGTGGGTTGTAATGGTAACATCAAAATTGTTCCACAATGTCTCTAAGGTGAAATTGTTACGATTAAAGAAGTTGGTAGTCATTGAAATTCGATTCTTGTGTAAATGCTTTTCATATGAGAGTTTTCACTATATTGGGATGAAGCAGCTTGCACAGTTCTTTGGTGCTTCACTATAAGATAGTTCTTTGGTGCTTTACCTATGCACAGTTCTTAAGTTATACCATGATCAATAAGCAAATGCTGAGATATTGTAGTACATTGAGCAAAATAATTTTCTGATGAGTCAACGTGGCATGTAAAATTTGAGTATCAATTACAGAGTTGTTTGTGGGACTGATTTGAGATCTTCAATTGAAATTGCATCCTGCAGAACTGATGAGAACGATGAAGAGGTGAGACAAGAGGACTTATGCCTGGTAGACTGGTACTAACCAGAATTCCTCATCGAGTTATAATTTCTGTAGCCTAATGTTGGCAACCGTAAACACCAGCTGAGTGTCGTAAGGTGGAATTAGTTGTTCACTCAGCCAGGCCCTGACATGAGCGGAGACATTAAGATGTTTGGACTGTTTTGGCCTTGTTATAGGGCACCAGGGAATGTTTCATTTTCCAATAATATTGATAAAAACCATTTCCACATTAAATTCATTTATCATTTAGACTTCTCTCTCTTTGTAGATTCATGTATTCAGTAACAAAGGTTTATTAATTCAAAGTATATAGAAATTTGAATGTTCTCTTAATTTATCTTGGGAAGTGGAATTCAAAGTATATAGAAATTTGAATGTTCTATAAGAACTTGCAATACCTCTTCTATAAACTACTAACAGAAAAACACTCCTGCAATTTTTAGAAACACACAGATGTATGATTCAAGTCTAGTACTGTATTGAAAGGTATGTCAATGTCATACCGTAAATGTTCTTATTTCTTGATCTCTAATCGTTTCTTTAATTTTTGGAAACACATATACTTCACAAAATCCCCATGCTAATTTTCTCTGTGTTGTTCCAATTTTTTTTTTTTTTTTTTTTTTTTTTTTTTCTGATTTTGTGGTATTTTAGTTGTAAAACTGTATTCAACTTTTGGTTCTCTTCCATACAAATATAAAATGTTGTAAATATATGCTACAAGTATGATCAAGCAGATTGTATAAACTGTATTCAACTTTCAAGCAGATTGTTTACATGTATAGTTAATGCCTCTATGATATCTTCATTTTGTCTGGTTTTCGACAAATATGATCAAGCAGATTGCTACATGTTATTAACAGATATATAATCTCATAGAAACTTGTTTTAAATCAATTCTATTCTCACAAAGAGACTAAAACACTGCAAAATCATTTGAAACACAGATATAGATATAGAACACTATCAAGTCAAGTGTAAGTCAAACATGGCCATAAAAGATTTTTTTTTTTTGTTAATAAGATCATTGCGCAAGGCCATGCTAATCTTTTCAATGTTGTTCCAATTTTTTCAATTTTGCTATACGTCAGTGTTGTGAATGCTAATGCCACTGAGATTGTTTCCTGTCTTTGGCAATTATGAAGCAGCTTGATACATGATTTAACACTCAACTATATGGTTTTAATCAACATGTATATAATTGTAAGTCGAAGATATGGGTAAGACAATTCAGAATTTTGGATTCCCAAGCCATGCATCTGCTGAAGAGGTCACTAAGTTTTTGGAAAACTATACAGGAAAGGGTTACGGTTTTCCGCATTGAAAATCAGGCCATCTAAAAGAAGTGAGACTAATCCAAAAGCATTTTTCTATGATACAATTCACAACAACTGAGAGCAGTGAACTAATGTTTTCGATAATTAATCAACCCCTGAACTATCAATTCAATGAGCTAAAAGTGTGGAAAATGGACCGTCACATTGTACCTAAACCAAGAACCACTGTAGGGGTACTATATGCTCCAGCCAAACAAAACACGACACGTGGCCTACTCATCATTCTCACAGGTCGTTCACTGTTCGACCTACTTGAAGGCCGATCAGAGCAGCTTGACTATACGACCTAGGACGACCTCTTCGTATGCACGTGCCTTAAATCAACGCATAGAGAATATCTCCAACTGTTACACAATCATGGCAGCTGTTACACAATCATTGGAGAATATTACACAATCATAAAGATGTCGAAGAATCCGCAAGATCCCATGATCTTCGCCCCTTCACCTTCTATATAATCAGAACTACGATGGCTTGATCTCTAAGTTCCATTCCCTCGAGCTAGAGTACGTAGGCAATCTCGATCTCATCGAGGTGCAGCCACCCCCGATCTCAAACTGCCCCCCTTGGTCAGTCCAACAACGATCTGACCCAGTGAATGCATTAATCTAGAAACATGTCAATACATTTGGCGCCGACTAAAAGGATTCGATTATATCGAAAAAACCAGCCCTCCCACCCAACTTAAAGTCATCTCACCACTACCATTTCCTCAAATGACTACCCAAGAAGTAACAATCCAAGAACTGCGAGACCAACTCAATCGTCTCCAGGAGGAAAATACCCGTCTAAAGGTTGCACAAGCTACAGAAACAAACCCTGAACAGGGGGCTGTCGTTGCTGACGACAGCAATCCAAAATATGAAGAACTTAGTCAGCAGCTCTCTGAGTTCAAAGCTTCTCAGGTCGCCATTCAACTAAGCAAAGGGCACACAGCTGAACAACTCGCTGTCCAATCTCTACAACACTTCCAAGAATCTCCTTTCTCCAAGGAGATCCTCGAGCAAGAGTTGCCTAACAAACTCAACGCTCCAAAGTTCAATCAGTACGCAGGGATAGGAGATCCAACAGACCATATCAAGGGTTTCCGCAAATCGCTTCCACTCATCAAGTAGGATCACTTGTTATGTTTGCTATTCCAGTCCAGCCTCACCGGACCTGCTCTTGATTGGTTTCACAGTTTGAAACCGAGATCAATCAGTTCGTTTGTCGACCTGGAGAAGTAGTTCGTCATTTTCTATATCCACAACAAAAAGCGTCTAGTCACCATCGACGCTATGTTCAAGGTGAAGCAACGAGACGGTGAACTTTTGAGCAATTTCTTTGCTCGCTTCAAAACAGAACTGCACTCCATCCAGGATTTTGCATAGGAGCACGAACCCTTCGCAACCATCGCATTCTCTCATGGTCTGATTCAAGGATCAGATCTGCACAAGTCTTTGGCCATGAAGCGGCCAGCATCTCTAGACGAGCTCTACCTCAAGGTAGATCGTTACATCAAGCTCGAGGAAGGCCTAGTGGTAGGGAGAAAACTCATGTCATCGCAAACGTGGAGGGAGGTTCCACTAAAAAACCTCGATCAAAAAACAAAAGATTCAAACCTAAGGCGTTGCCCACTGAGCAACGAGAGTACCATCGATTCACAAGACCAGCAGGTTATATCTATGAGCGCATCAAGCACAACCATTAGTGCAAGATTCCAGACTTCACACAATTGGAAGACACATCTGGTCGTCCATATTGCAAGGTCCACAAGGTCAGATGCCATCAGACCGATGATTGCCGTATACTGAAGCGAGCTCTTCAGACTTGGGTCAACGAAAAAAGGCTAAATAACTGGATCTACAGCAGGCAAGAAGAATCCGGTGAGAAGATAATGAAGAAGAGATCGAGAACACCCACACGTTCTAATAAACGATCTCACAGCAAGGCCAGAACGGTCTCCGCAAGTCTAGCATGCAGCAGAGGGCGTAGCCTCTCAATAAGATTAGGTCCAACAGGCGACCTCCGCGACCAAATCAACAAGCAGGTCGCAAACAAGATTGATTGTGATAGTGAAACAAAGAGTCATGTCGTGTACATGATCTATGAATCCAACCCCACCCCAGTATCCAGAGAGAAAAAAAGACGAGTAGAGCATCTCCACCATATCTACTCAATCACAGACCGGGCAGCTCGATTCAACATCCCAGCTCGGTAGGAAACAAACCTCAGCTTCACCGAGGACGACCTCAATAAGGTCGTTACACCACACAAAGACACTCTGGTCGTTGAGTTAAGAATTGCTGACTACATCATCAAAAGGGTCCTCATTGACCCAGGTGCATCTTGTAACATAATGATGTACAGGACTTTCAAGGATATGAGGCTTCCTGATTCAGTTCTCATTCCTGACTTCACTCCGATCTTGGGCTTCAACACCTCGAGAGAGGATCCAAAAGGGGAAATACTGTTGCCCGTCACTGTGGGCAGGAAAGAAGATAAGGTCGTCATGACCGCAAAGTTCAGCGTCCTCAACATCGCAAGTAAGTACAATGCGATACTTGGTCGCAAGTGGATCCATGCCATGCGAGATGTACCATCAACGTACCATCAAGTATTCCGTTATCCTGGCCCTAATGGGATAATGGAACTAAGGGGCAATCAGAACGTTGCACAAGAATGCCATGGAATTCTTGAAGCTGTGGCGACTGATAAGCAATCCACCTCGGGAACCAAGGACATTGAAAAGCAGGTGAAGAGTCAACCGACCTCAGAGGCAAAGGAGGTCGAGAAGCAGGCAAAGAGCTCGTCGAAGAAAAAGGCTGAAGCGGCCAAATAACAATTAGAGCAGGAGCAAACGAGCTCCCCCTAGCTGTCACTCGGAAGCACAAATCCAGGAGTGCGAGTGAACCTAGGGTCACAAGACGACCCGAGATATGTTTATGTGGGCTCGGAATTAGAGGAAGATAAGTATAACGATTTTGTAAACTTTTTTTCTTTAAATAAAGATGTTTTTGCTTGGTTCTATATCGATATGCCTGGAATAGACCCTTCAATAGCATGCCATAAACTATGCGTCAATCTAAACTATCGACCTGTCAAGCAAAAACCAAGAAGACTTGCCCCAAAATTTCATCAAACAGTCAATGATGAAATCAATAGACTTAAACAGGTCAGGTTCATCAAGAAAGTTGACACACCAGATTGGTTGGCCAACATAGTCCCAGTCTTAAAGAAGAACGGGAAAACAAGAGTCTGCATCGACTTCACAAGCTTGAATAAAGCTTGCCCTAAAGATTCATTCCCACTGCCATGAATCGATAGGTTAGTCGATCAGACCTGTGGTTTCGAGCTACTATCATTCATGGACGCGTACTCAGGCTACAACCGGATCCCAATGTTTGAACCAGATCAAGAAAAAACTTCATTCACAACGGAGCAAGGAATCTTCTGTTACAAGGTTATGCCTTTCGGCTTAAGAAACGCTGGAGCAACCTACTAGCGACTTGTTACAAAAATGTTCGACGACCTACTAGGTCGAATAATGGAAGTCTACATTGATGACATGTTAGTAAAAAGCAGCCAAGAGCAAGATCATTTGGCTAATCTCGATCAGATGTTTCATAGGTTAAGGCAATTCAGGATGAGACTTAACCCGCAAAAGTGTCTATTCGGAGTAGCATCAGAAAAATTCCTTGGTTACCTAGTCACACGAAGAGGTATTGAAGCAAACCCTGACCAGATCAGAGCCCTGGTCGATATGCCCAGCCCGAAGACTAAGAAGCAAATCCAAAAGCTCAACGACATGGTATCAACTCTTAATAGATTCATTTCTAGAGCATCCAATAAACGTCGACCAATGCTTCATATTCTTAGAAAGGGGGCTGCATATCAATGGACAGAAGAATGCGAAAAAGCTTTTGCCGAGCTGAAGGCATACCTATCCATTCCACCAGTTCTCACAAAGCCTAATGATGGAGATGTGCTCGGAATCTACCTCGCCACTTCAGATTTTGCGATCAGCGCAGTACTGTTCAAAGAGAAAAATTAGGTCGAGCGACCAATCTACTTCACAAGCAAGGTGTTGCAACAAGAAGAAATAAGGTACACACTACTAGAAAAGTTAGCATTAACTCTTCTTTACGCTGCATGCAAATTTCGACCTTATTTCCAAGCACACACCGTTAAAGTAATCACCGACCAGCCACTACGATACGTACTAGAAAAGAAAAACAAAACAGGTCGTATGGCCCGATGGGCAACCGAGCTCGGTGATTACACATTTGAGTTCGTGCCCGGCCAGACCGTCAAGGGCCAGGTCGTAGCTGATTTCTTAGTAGACTACCCTGCTGAAGACTTCAGCTGGGAACCAGAACCAGAAGAATCCAAGTCGATCCCCCAGACACTTGGCAATTCTACGTGGATGGTTCACACAACTTGAATGGAAGTGGCATCGGTGTCGTACTCATCTCACCTGAGGGCTCACAACTCGAAAGGTCAACCCGATTAGACTTCTCGACCTCTAACAATGAAGCCGAATATGAAGCTCTAATTCAAGGTCTCCAAATGGCTATCGACCTACAAGCAGTTCGACTCAAAGCATTTAGCGATTCACAACTGGTAGTGAATCAAGTTACAAACAACTACCAAATACATGGAGTCAATTTGATCAGATATGCAAGCAAGGCAAAAGAGTTGATCAGTAAATTCAATTTCTTCACCATCGAACACATTCCAAGAGATGATAACCGACATGCTTATTCATTAGCATTCCTTGCATCCAAGATCGAATCAGAGCGACCTCGAGCTCTAACCATAGCAGTAAATACGCTACCTGCATATCTGCAAAAGGAAGAAGTGGTCAACCAAATAAGCGATCTGCTAACCACGACCTCAGCGGATATCAAAGGAACCTGGATGGAACCCTTCATCAATTATTTTCAAACCGGCGAGCTCCCACCTAACAAGAAGGAGACCAGCCAGTTATTGCATAAGGTCACGATGTACAGATTACATGATGGCAATCTATTCAGAAAATCAGCGACTGGTTTACTCCTAAGATGCCTAATTCCAAAGCATGGGCAAATCATCTTCCAAGAGATTCATGAAGGAGAATGTGGAAACCACTCAGGAGGTCACACACTTGCTCATAAAGCGATCTCTCAAGGATACTTCTGGCCAAGGATGAAGGAAGATGCCAAAAAATTTGTGTTGAAATGTAAAGAGTGTCAACGATTTGCCGATCACGCTCATCAGCATCCCAACGACCTCATCAACATCACTGCCCCCTAGCTATTTCACATGTGGGGGCTCGACATCATGGGCCCACAGATCAAGGAAAAGAAATCTGAAAAGAGATATGTTCTAGTCGTGGTCGATTACTTCACCAAATGGGTGGAGGCAGTCGCCCTCACTAACGTTACTCAAGCAGATGTGCAAAGATTTATGTGGGAAAACATAATCACGAGATTTGGTTTACCCAAAAGAATTGTTACAGACAATGGGATCCAGTTCGTTGGGAAAAACATCAAGGCTTTCTACGCACTATGGAAGATCGAGCACTCTAGATCGACTCCTCGATATCCACAAAGCAATGGTCAGGTCAAAGCTGCGAACAGGCAAATTCTGACTAACTTAAAGAAAAAACTCGAAGATCAAGAAGACCAATGGCCGCAACAGCTAGAAAACATCCTCTGAGCCTACAGAACAAGTCCAAGAACATCAACAGGAATGTCTCCGTTTAACCTTTGCTATGGAGTCGAAGCTGTCATCCCCACCGAGCTGTCATCCCCACTGAGCTGACATTCGAAACTACCAGGTCACTATAGGTCGATACCGAGCTCAATAACCAAGCTTGGTCCTTTGGGATAGACTTGGCTGAAGAAAGAAGGAATCATGCCACCATTAAGCTCGAACAATACCAACAAAGGCTCAAACAAGCTTATAACAAGGGTGTCCGACCTCAATCTTTCCAACCTGGCGAGCTCGTGCTAAGGAAAATGTTCCACAACAAAAGAAAAACAAATATTGGAAAGCTCAATGCCAACTGGGAAGGTCCTTACATCATCAAAAAGGTTCAAAGCAACAGATCTTATCGTCTTCAAACTCCAGAAGGGGAAGATGTGAAAAATCCTTGGAATGCTTATCATTTGAAGAAGTTTTACCAATAACATGTAAGCATGCATTCTCATATTTCAATAAACGAGCTCAATTTTGCCTTCATTTCAGCTCAAAAATGAACGGCTTGAATAGGTCTAACTAAATCTTTCGACCTACAAATTATCAATACTCTAGTCCCTTTGATAATTTTAAGTGTTAAGTTGACATCTGAAACTCAACTAACAACGCTTACTTAGGTCATAACTATCCCACGACCTAAGTAACAGCGAGCTCACATTCAATCGACCAAATCCTATAACAGGTCGAGTTTTAGACTTCCTACATGTTTGCAAATCA
The DNA here is from genome assembly GCA_020826895.1 of Aquilegia kansuensis. Taxonomy (NCBI): domain Eukaryota; kingdom Viridiplantae; phylum Streptophyta; class Magnoliopsida; order Ranunculales; family Ranunculaceae; genus Aquilegia; species Aquilegia kansuensis. Next base: position 13,755,154 of record CM037007.1, read on the forward strand.
TAACAAGCAAACATCACAAGCAATGTAAAGGCGAGCGAGGTAACCAAGTAAAATTTCATTTTATTTATTTCTTCAATAAGCCTAACTATTACAGGAAAAGCTATCTGCTATTTCAACCTAAACTATTTGGAGGCTAGGCAAACATTCTACATATCCAGCTCGCAAGCAAGAGGTCACCTGCAAAATAAGTCAGAACTACAACGACGAGGAAGAAAAACAAATTTATTAACTAAGGCATACAAGAGGAAGCATTTCAGTCCTCCCTGCTTGCAGTCTTTCATCTCGTCTACCTGCCTTCTGAACGAGCTACCAGGACTCCCTGGAAACTAGCCGCTCAGAAGAACAGATTACATCATCCACAACAAAGAAAGGTAAATACAGAAAATAAAGGCGTAATCGACTTGTCGAAGCAGATCGACCACTACTGTTTATGATTACAACCCATCAAAACAAGCGATCAAAACAATAATCACTCGACCTCACAACCACCCGAGCTGAAGACTGAACGTGAGAAGAAGATGAAAACTGAACGTTGGAAGAAGAAGGAGATGTACTGCCCAGCAGTAGGGAATGCATACAAAAACAAGAAACACCAGGAATCACTGAAGACAGAGAAGAGGTCACTGCTGCGGAGCATGGTCGTCTGGGTCGACCAGCTCGTTCTGGACAACTCCTACCCCATCACCAGGGCCCATCGAGGCGTCCTGCGCTGGGACCAGTGCACTCTGGTCACCAACGAGCATCTCCTCTCCTTCGGGCGATCCCAGCAACTGCTTCTTGAGGTCCTCACAATATGCCTGCCATGCAGCACCATTCTTTTGGCACGCAACCTCCCAGTACGTCGCGGAATCCTTGGCAGCACCAACCTCACATCGAAGGCCCTCTACCACCTCCTTCAACGCCACAATCTCCCCATTCTTATCCCTCACCTTCGCCTCAGCAACGAGAGCAACGTTCTTAGCTTTTTCAAGCTTCTCATTCAGATGCCTCACCTCGATTTCAGCTCGAGCCCCAACCTCAGCGACAAGCGAACTTCCTGGAAGCTAGCGTTCAGCTGCATGAGTAGAAACAATTAGAAGGGAAAATATGCAAAATCAACCACAAAAACCGGTCTAAACCCAACTCACAAGAGAAAGAGCAGAGTTTATCTTCGAGGAAGTCACCAGAAGAGTCTGCGACTTCACCATGCGAGCATCAACATCAAGAATAGCTCCCTCGTTAACAGCTCGGGCAACGCAGGGGTCATCTATAGCACTATCATTGTCATTCACAACGTGCTTACTTCCCTGGCCGTCCAGATAATCAAAAGGGCCAGGTCAGAATTCAGATGATACCCCTTTACCCTTGCTCGGAGGTCATACAGCAGTCTTCCTAGACAAAGGAGTAGAGTCAGGAGCTCGCAAGGTTTTCGGAGGAGGAGCAGGAGAGGACATCATTGTTGGAGGTTCCATCATCTTCAGGTTACCAGACAACGACCTCTTCTTGCTCGAGCTAGGAGGTAGCTTAGGAAGAGAGGTCGGAGGGGACACGATCTGGGGGCTCGCAGCTGGATCCTTTTGCCTCGAGCTAGTACCAGATCGAGACTTCTCAGCCTTCTGCACCGCAGCCATAAAACTCTTCTTCAGCACTTTTCTTCTCTCCAGCTCGTCTGCAACAGTCTTGGGACCACCCTTGGGGACAAAATACTCCTTCAGATGAGGAAGATACTTTTATCTTCCGATCGTCAGTCCAAGACCCAAAAGCGTTCAAGGCAGACTTCAGGTCGTTCTTCTTCACTAGATGGTCGTCCCTGATCGCTGCAAGAAAAAGTGAAAACAAAAGTCAACGACCAAGAAACAGCAAAATTAGGTCACTCACATTACAATCTAAGACCAACGACCAGGAACTTACGGTTATCATTCACATTCCTAGTGGCATGACGTAAATGAAGATTCCCTTCAGTTATCGGACCGGTAAGCAGCATGGGATCCTTCCACCATGGCTCACTACTCATAGGGTAAATCAATAGTAAACGGTCTGGCCTGACCTGCATGTTATAGCCCGCCAACTCGAGCTTTGCAGATTGCTTGAAAGAGAAATGGCCTAACACATCGTCTACACTAATATTCCACCTATGCAGCCCGTTAAGGTCATCTATAACCCTCATGTTTCCCCAGAAATTACCATTCATTTGACAAGGAGCTCGTCTGATGGCATTTAGGAGGTCGACTACCAAACGAGAAAAGGGTAGCCTAAGCCCAGCTCGAAATTGGGCCAAAGTGAAAACAATAGAGAATGGGTTGTTAGGTCGATACCCCTCTGTGAGTAAGCGATCTCCCAAAAACCTAATCTTAAGTTGCCTAATGGAGGCTAACCCATACCTCTTCTTAAAGGCGATATGTCTATTCACATAAGTAAGATTAACTACACGACAGAAAGACCCGTCCTCACCCTCTACCATCTCACCATCAGAAGAGTCCTCACCATGAGAACCACTACTCCCAGGGCTCCCCTCATCTTCACACTCTTCCTCTCGATTACGAGAACCAACTTCGTCACCAGAATGAGTCCGTTCATCATCAAACTCATATTCACTAGCACCATCACCGCTATGGTGGTCATTTTGGGAGTCACTACCCTCAGACATCTCTCAGAAATTACAAAACAAAGTAAATTGAAACGAAAGAAGAAAGAAAAGAGCAAGAGAATACGAACTCACCTCAAAAACTCTCAAGATCTTCAGGTCGCAATGGCAAAGCAGCAGCAGTTCGAGAGAGCAAATGAAGAAAGTAAGAAACTTTGCTTACAAGCTACAGTTTAAATTCTAGTACAAAGGAGATCTCAGCCATCGAATCACATAGCATCAACAGGCAAGATCAAACGAAGGCACCCACGACCTTTGCAGTTATTACCCACTCGTCCAACGATTCATATCCACCGTCGGATCAATCCGCGTTTCCAGCAAAGAGAAATCAGTAAGGAGTGCTTCAGTTGCCATAATCTCATCGGGTAACTGCTCGAGGAAACTTCTCCACTTCCCCATAAAGGCGCAATGATGATACGAGACAAGCATGCATGACCGCCACGTGTAAAAGTCGGAAATTCAAAAAGCAAACTTCAAATCACCTAACATCGATCAGAGCTCAACACGTCTTTTCAGCCTGAATTCTTTATCGACCTAAAAAAAGGGGGCTTATGTAGGGGTACTATATGCTCCAGCCAAACAAAACACGACATGTGGCCTACTCATCATTCTCACAGGTCGTTCACTGCTCGACCTACTTGAATGCCGATCAGAGCAGCTCGACTATACAACCTAGGACGACCTCTTCGTATGCACGTGCCCTAAATCAACCCATAGAGAATATCTCCAGCTGTTACACAATCATTGGAGAATATTACACAATCATAAAGATGTCGGAGAATCCGCAAGATCCCATGATCTTCGCCCCTTCACCTTCTATATAATCAGAACTACGATGGCTTGATCTCTAAGTTCCATTCCCTCGAGCTAAGTACGTAGGCAATCTCGATCTCATCGAGGTGCAGCCACCCCCGATCTCAAACTCTCCCCTTTGGTCAGTCCAACAACGACCTGACCCAATGAATGCATTAATCTAGAAACAGGTTAATACAACCACAATGTTATGCTACCGGTACATTCCGTTTCGTTCGATATACACAGAAGATATTAATAGGATAGGAAGGTGGCAGATCTATGGGCATCGTCCATGGAGTCATTCCACAAAGTTTCTGATTATTCAGGCTCGTTTGGCATTTTATTCACGTTGCACGTTTTGTTTGAATTCTCATCTTATTACAATCAACATTAGCGTATTAAGATTATTTTTCTATAACTTTGTTTTTGTTTCATAAAAGAAAATAGATTGAAATTGATGATTTCCTTATTTTTTTAGCTTCTTGCCGCTCCTAGGATATATGAGAAATGCTCTTCTGGACATCTATATGGACATCCATTTCTGAACTATTTTAAGGATACACCAGATGAAAATTGGGTCAAAACAACAGATTTCACCGCTTCATCTTGTATTGGGCAGTGTACCACTGTATGTGGAACTTTGACAAAACTGCAAGCTTGATTGTATACGGGAATGCTTTCATTAATTATTATAAATAAGAAAACTGTTCTGTTTTTGTAGCGGAGTATGGAACTACATTTTCTCATAATTTGCTTCATGGTCCTACTGTCATTGCTCCTGACGGTCTACAGCTGCCATATGCTATCGATTTTAAGGCTAATTACTTGGTTCAGAATGGGTGTTTGGCAGGTCCAACACTTGATGTCGTTTTCTTCTGGTAGGTTCATCCTCAGTACTTTCCTATCAACCTTATAGAATGTGCACTGGAAAAGCTGTATCATATATGTAAATGTAGGTAAATTTGGGTTAAAGGAGGTCGGAGAAGATGATCGGAAAATAGAGGAGGAGATGAGATGAAGTTAGGAAAGTGGTTGAGCTATCTGGTTTAGATAGTTGCCTACGTATCTGAGAGTGACCAGTCCCAGAATCAAACCCACGTAGTTCATATATATAGGTGATTGGGACAACGGATAGCTCATTAATTGCCCAACGGTGGGGTCAATTAATGGGCGGATATTTTGGATCTGAAAATATATTGTAACTGAAGAGGATCGAAACGTATAGTGTTTGAATAAGGACGATGTAGGTCGAATAAAAGTAGCTTCACGTCGGGTGAACTCGGATAAAAATAGGCTTGTGCCGAATGAAGGTCTTTTAATGTCGAATTGGATTTGTATTTGTGGTCACAAAGTGAGCTCGAGTAAAAATAGTGTTACGTCGGGTAGGGTCAAATAGAATTGGGTTCATGACGAGTGAGCTTAAGTGAGGACAGGCTTACGTCGAGTGAGCTCGAGTAAAAATAGGCTCACGTCGAGTTAGTGGGTATATACATAGCCCCTTTTTATTTTGGTCGACATGGGATTGAATTGAATCTGGTGATAAGAATTTGTGTCGATTGAAATAAAAACCAATGAAGTAATTGTTGGGGAAGGCAATGGTTGCCTTGCTGGTGTGTTTTCTCGGTTTTTGAAACTAACAAAGATTCCTTTGTGTGCTGTATTAAATGGTTTTGGGGTTTTGAGGAAAGTGAATGATTGTGTTTATGGCAGGTGCCCTGTGTTTTGCCACGTGGAAATTTGGTTTGAAATTTGATTTTCAGAAAGTAACCGAAATGGGAGGGAAACCAAGGGTTTCAGCGGTTGGATTTCTCGCACCAGATCTGGCCTTTGATTGAAGTTGGTTTGAACGGTGGAGATGGAGTGGTTGGGTTTTATAAAACCTAACTGCAAGGTTGGAAAACCAAGGGTTTCTTGTGCTTAGGATTTAAGACTTCTGCATTTGCTCGGCGCAAGGTATTGAGTTATTTTTATCTTCTTCTTCTTCTTCTTCTTCTTCTTCTTTTCTGCTCCTGCATTTTCCATTGCTGTTCTTCATCGTTTATGCATTCGTGTTTGCTTGTTCTTCATTTGCTGCTTGAATTACCAGTATTTCTTGTTAGAGTTCTTTGATTCTGTTGTATCCATTGTGATTTTGGGTTTGTTTTTGTGCTGTTTGCTGAAAACTTTCGCCATTGTTGAGTTTTTAAAGCTTTATCTGTTTCTGTAACTTTTGTTTCTCTTTGCCGGAACTTTCTTTCCGTTGATTTAGCATAATCAGACTTATACATCCATCGGGAAAATGAGTGATAGGGGGTCGGAAAGTATAAGTGAGAATGAAGATGATATTGAAGCTAGTGTGAGTGGTAGTCGAGTTGAAGCAAATGATGAGGAGACTACTAGTGGTAGGGTCCTTAGTGTAGAGGAAGCTCGGAGGTCGTTTCCGGAAATTCGAGCTGAGTTTAACATTAGGATACCCGACCTTGAAATGTATAGGGAACCTGATAGGCTTTTTGACTTATGTGGGGATACAACCTCGACCTTAATATGTCTTGGCCAACTGAGGAGGGGCATGCGTCTTCCATTTAACAAGTTCGTGTGTGATGTGTTGAATCATTACGACGTAGCTCCCATCATGATGCCCACCAGTTTTTGGACATCGATGTTGATCTTTGAGGAGTTGAACAGGCTCTATAAGGCCGATATTGTAAAGTCTGATGTTGTTGCGTACTTCATGTGTGTGACTGGTCGGAGTGGGGATTACATTTGCTCCTTAAATAGGAGGCGGGGTTGTGGTCCAGCAAAGCTGTTTAATCCTCCGACCTCGAATGATGGTTGGAAGAACTCCCCTGTGTATAGAATCCGGGGTCAGTTTGTCCAGCCCAGTGCCTTCCTATGTCGATATACGATTCCGAGCATAGGTGAACGTATGTCTTGTAACTTTATCTTATACTTACGAGGTTGACTTTTTGCTGACTTGCCTTATGTGTTTTGTAGGTCAAACCAAAGATTATAACGAGCATATCGACGGGCGTTTGCATCCGAGCAATATAACTGACTTTGCTGAGAAATCGTGGGCAGAGAAAAGGAAGTTGCTACCTCATCTGGCACGTTTCTTTCGTGAGCCCCGAGTTAAATTTACTAAAGGTGCCGAAGTGGAAGTCGGTGCCTCCAGTGCTCCAGCGCCAAAGAGAGTCAGGCGAAAAAGAGGTGAGTTCGCTGTAGCCCTGCCAGTTGCGGAGTTGGTTTCAGCTCGAGCAGGAGATTTGCCAATCGAGGTTGCGACTGCTTTGCCCATGGCCCCACCAAAGAAGTCTGCTGAATTTCCCCTGACTGGTGGATCTATTCATCTGGCGAGTAAGGTTCCAAATGCGCCGAATCTGAGTGACTTTTTCGGCTCGAGGTCAATCGATCCTGCTCCTCAGTCCAAGAAAAGGAAAGCCCCAGCTAAGGCAACTGAGCCTGTGACCACACCTAAGGTCGACAAACCAACTCAGGATATGGGGAAAGGAAAAGCACCAGCTCCTTCCTCTAAGTCGACTAAGCCTTCGGCTATCGACGTGAGTGAAGATTTTGCTGCTGGTGAGGCGAATCGGTTTTCGCCGATATTTCCTTGCCGGGAGGCGTATGTGAAGGCCGATGACTCGGCTTGGGATGATAAGGAGATGAGCCTTTCTCTGATGGAGAATTGCTTTCTCTTTGAGGATGTGAAGAAGATTCAACCCCGATCTCTTGAGGAGGACTCCCAAGAATTTGTGTCTTGCACGTATAGGGTGAGTTTTACTTACTCAGTTATGATTTGGTTTATCCTACTGTCTGTCATTTGCTTGGTTTTTTGATGTTTCTCATGCTGTATGTCAGATGAACGTGATCCATAACAAGTGGATTACGAAGCTCGAGAATGCAAAAAAGAAGGTTGAAGCTCTGCAAAAGGCCAATGCTGATAACAAGGCATTGCGAGCTGAAGTCCAGAGTTTGAAGGGCAAGCTCGATGCGTCACAAAAAGAGTGTGCCGAATATGGTGCGAATCTGGATGAGGCCCAGCGGTTTGTGATGACTCTTCAAGGTCAGCTTGCCAGTGTGAATGCGAGCTGGGAAGCTGATGCTCAAAAGTCTGTTAATAGCATCTCGGGGTGGCGGCAGATATCTTATGCCTGGGAGGAGAGGTGTCTGCGTCGCGAGGCTCAAATTGCCACTCTTGTAGAAAATTATGACGCTTCTGCTGACAGGGAGGTCATCAAAGTGGCTGCCCTCGATCGTTTTCGTCGTGACGTGGAAGAGGAGAAGGATGGCGAAGTCCCTTCTTCTAACGTCGAGGATGAAAAGGAACCCTCTCCCGTGGCTGAAGAGGACATTGGTGCAGCGACATAGGATCCTCCCGAAGAGCAAGCTTGAGAGTGTTGTTGCCTTGTATTTTGTTGAGCGTTGTGAGGCTTTTCCATGTATTTTGGCTTAACAATTTTGAAACAATAGTAGGTAATTCCGACTGTGGTTTGCCCTGCTTGCTGTTATCATTGTGTATGTATGACGATATATTTGGTATCTGAATGAATGATTTTTGGGCTTATAATATCGAAATGACTTGACTAGCAATAATGTATTTGATGTATGGCTTTGTCGGCTTAACTTTGAAGAAAATGAGAAGAAAATGTTAACTTTTGTAGATAGTCAAGGTATGTAGATTTTGAGAAATTTTGAGTTCCAAGGTCGAGGCACCTGGTCTCCCTCCGCATCAATGAGTGTATAGGCACCATTCCCGAGGTTGTTTTTGACGATATATGGTCCTTCCCAATTAGGGTTTAGCTTTCCATCGCCAGACTTCTTAGTGTTTGAAAAAACTTGTCTGAGTACGAGGTCACCGTTTTGAAATTCCCTTGATCGGACCTTTTGGTTGTAGCTTCGTTTTAAGACTTGCTGGTAACGAGCAGTTGTAATTATGGTTTTGTCTCGTTTTTCTTCGAGCATGTCGACTTCGTGGGCCCATAAATCTTCATTTTCCTTGGATTGTACGAGCTCAGATCGAGTAGTGAGGAAGTTTAGCTCAGTTGGTATGATAGCTTTTGTGCCGTAACATAAGGCAAATGGGGACATTCCTGTAGATGTGCGCGGTGTTGTTCTGTAAGCCCATAGTACCCTATCGAGTTCCTCTATCTATTTCTCTTTGTGTGCTTCAAGCTTTTTCTTAAGATTATTCATGATGGTCTTGTTGGTGGCTTCAGCCTGACCGTTGCTTTGAGCGTAGCGAGGTGTTGAGAGTGCGTGGTTGATTCTCCAATCGAGGTAAAATTCCTCGATTACAGTTCCACAGAATTGTTGACCATTGTCTGTGACTAAGTATGTGGTAGTCCAAATCTGGTGATAATGAATTTCCAGATGAAGCTTTTAACATCTTGTTGGCGTATGCGTCGTAGGGGTATTGCTTCGACCCATTTGGTGAAGTAGTCGGTTGCTACAAGTAAGAATCGTTTTTTGGATTTATCCTTCAGGATGGGGCCCACAATGTCGAGTCCCCAGATTGCAAAAGGCCATGGGCTTGAGATTGTCTTGAGTTCTCGAGCTGGCTGGTGAATTAATGGTGCAAACCTTTGGCATTTGTCACAGTGTTGGACAAACTTGTCTGAATCCGACTGCATGTATGGCCAAAAGTAACCTTGATTTCTTGCTTTTTGGGCTAAAGACCTAGCCCCTGCATGGTTTCCACATTCTCCATGGTGGATCTCAGCGAGAATTGTGTGTGCTTGTTTTGGTGGGAGGCACCGCAGATATGGCCCTCGAGTTGACTTTCTGTAAAGTCTTGTGTCGAGTAAGATGTAGCTTTTTGCTTTTCGTTCGAGTTTGCCTAATTCGAAATCATCATCTGGGTATGTTCCCTTCAAGTAATTGATGATTGGTCCCATCCACGAGTTTTCTATTTCACTTGGTGGAATATCTATGAAGTCTGAAACTTCATTTACCTGATGTATCCGTGCCTCATATGCCGGAGCGGACTGGATGTCAATTTGTATTGTTCGAGGTGACTCGGTGTCGATTTGCGAGGCTAGATATGCCAAGCTATCGGCATGGCGGTTGTCATCTCTTGGGACATGCTGAATTTCCCACTTGTTGAAGTAACTTAATAATTTTTTGGTATGCTCCAAGTATAGCTTCAGAGTCTTTTCCCTTGTCTCGTAGTCGCCGAGAATTTGGCTAACTACCAACTGTGAATCACTTAGGATTCGCAATTCTTTGACCTGTAAAGTTATGGCCATTTGTATGCCAGTGAGGAGTGCCTCGTATTCTGCATCGTTGTTGCTTGAGGTGAAGTTTAATCGGACTGACTTTTCTATGATGGCGTCGTCAGGTGAGATTAGTGTGGCTCCTACTCCTGAGCTATTGAAGTTTTTGGAGCCAACGACGTAGAGTTTCCATATCGGAGTCTTTGTTATTGGTTGGTCGATGACCTCATTGTCGGGTATCCATGAGTTGTCATTGATGGCGTAATCGACCAGGAGGTCGGCCACAATTTGCCCTTTTCGGCTACTTCGCGGAGTGAAAATGAGCTCATGGTCTCCGAGTTCTTGGGCCCATTTTGCCATTCGTGTAGATTTGTTTTTGTTTTCCAATACTTGCCGAAGAGGTGCATCTGTGATGACTCTTATTTTGTGTGATTGGAAGTACGGCTTCAACTTTCGTGAGGCGAAAAGTAAAGCTAAACCTACCTTCTCGAGGCTTGAATACCGAGCTTCGGAACATAGCAATGTCTTACTGATGAAGTATATTGGTCTTTCTATACCTCTTTCGTCTCGGAACAATACTCCACTAATTGCATGTTCTGACGTGCCGAGGTAGAGCCCAAGTACGTCGCCATCTTGGGGTACCGTGATGACTGGTGGAGTAGCCAAGTATAACTTGAGTTCGTCGAATGCTTGCTGGCATTCGGGTGTCCAGCTATAAGTTGATCCTTTCTTCAGTAGTTGAAGTAGTGGGCGCTGTTTGTCTGATGCCCGGGCTATGAACCTGTTTAAGGCTGCTACCATGCCGTTAAGCTTTTGGACTTGTTTCTTGGTTTTTGGGATCGGCATCTCGATTATAGCTTTGATTTTTTCTGGGTTGGCTTCGATACCCCTTTGTGTAATGAGGTAGCCCAAAAATTTTCCTGATGCGACGCCGAACAAACATTTTTCCGGGTTGAGTTTCATGTTGTACTCATGAAGTCGGAGGAATGTTTTTTCGAGGTCGGTGATATGGGTAGATTTGTGCTTGCTTTTGACAATCATATCATCTACGTAAACTTCCATTGTGTTACCAATCATGTCGTGAAACATTTTGGTTGCAAGTCACTGATACGTGGCTCCTGCATTTCTTAGTCCAAATGGCATGACTGTGTAGCAAAAGGTACCTTGCTCAGTGATAAACGCAGTTTTCTCTTGATCTTTGTCTCCTAGTTTTATTTGATTGTATCCTGAATAGCCATCCATTAAGGAAATAAGTTCGTGACCTGCTGTTGAGTCAACGAGCTTGTCTATTCGAGGGAGAGGAAAGCTATCTTTTGGGCAAGCTTTGTTAAGATCTGTGAAGTCGATACATACTCTGACTTTACCATTAGGTTTTATGACTGCGACAATGTTAGCGAGCCAGTCAGGGTATGCAACCTCACGAATGAATTTTGCATCTTTTAACTTTTGTATCTCTGCATTAACTGCATTGGCGAGATGAGCTGCTAGTTTGCGAGCTTTTTGTTTTACAGGCTTTGTATTTGTATCTACATTTAACCTGTGGCAAGCAATAGTGGGATTGATCCCTGGCATATCGGTATAAGCAAAAGCAAAGACATCTTTATTCATTTTGAGAGTAGCAATAAGTTACTTTTTTACAATGGGGTCCAAGTTAGCCCCGACATAGACATATTTAGGATCGTCATCCGATCCTATGTTGACCTTTTCACCTTGTTCAATGACAGGTGGGTCGGATGGATGAACAATTTCCTTGCCGTTTTCGACTTGTGCGATCTCATCCCCAGTGGGTTGAGTGGATTCTTCGACTGCATTGCAGATTGCAGAGATCATATTGACAGTGGGCTTAGATGAGCTCGCCACTGTTGTGGGGGTATCCACTTTATTAGGGAGTGGGATGACCTCGGGTATGTCATGGCATCCATGTGCTTCAATCTGGTCACCTCGTAATTCCATGATGCCTCTAGGGCCAGGAAATTTGATGACCTGGTGATATGTCGATGGTACTGCTTTCATTTTATGAATCCATTTCCGTCCGAGAATTGCATTGAACTGAGCAGGGACATCAAGGACGAAAAAGGTGCAATACACAGTTACTTCGTCTTCATTTTCACCAGTTGCCACAGGAAGGCAACTTTCACCTTTTGCCTCAGTTTCGGTCGAGTTAAATGCAAAAAGGGTGACTTGATGTTTCTGGAGGACTGAGTCGGGCATTTGCATCTGACTGTATGCCTTGTTGAATATCACGTCGCATGAACTTCCGGGGTCGATAAGCACTTTTTTCATTATCCATCCCCCAATGTTGATATGGACGACCAGTGCGTCGTTGTGAGGAAGACACACTTTTTTGAGGTCGAAGTCAGAGAAGACCAGAGCATTGTTCCCTGCGACTTGTTTAGCTACAATCGCCTTGTGAGTCAAGTGGAAGGTATGGTGGATGTGATGAACCTTCTGCTTCTTAGAACGAGCTGACCACTCGGGAGGTCGAGCATCCATGATCATATTGATGGTTCCCTTAGGCTTTTTACCTTTCTCTGTGGAGGTCTTCTGTCGTTTGGCCTCTAGTTTGTTGCGGAGGTCGGGCTCATTTTCGGAGAGGAAGTCATCGAGGTGACCCTCCTCCTTAAGCTTGTGACAGTAAGCTCATAGAATACGGCAATCTTCAGTGAGGTGGTGGCGGCACTTATGTAACTTGCAGTATGGTTTTCCTTCAATCGGTTCGAGGTCGTGAACTTGAGGCTGGAAGTAATCCTCATCTTTGATGAGATCAAAGAGTTGATTGTATGAGCATTTGAAGGGATTCGGGAATTTGGACTTGGCATTGGATGTGGCTTTTCCTTTGTATTCTGGTCGATTTGTCTTTGGTTTGGAGTAAGTGGACTCTGTCGTTTGGACAACAACCACTCTTTCTTTGGATTTTGTGAGGGCTTCTTCAAGTTTGATGTACTTGTCAGCTCGTACATACAAGTCTCCCAACGTTGCAGGGGCGTCTAGGATAATATTCTTTCCTAGTGCCGTATTGGGGTTGACAGCAGATATGAAAGCCAAGAGACATGAGTATTCGTCTGGATTCTCGGCTCGCAGGCATTCCTTTTTGAATCTTGACATAAATTTCTTTGTCGTCTCAGTTTCGTCTTGCTTGATACGAAAAAGGGCCGTAACCTCGATTCTTCTCCTCTTGTTGTGGATATATTGGGTGACGAAAAGTGACTCCAGTTGGTCATACGAAGTGATGGACCTTTCTGGCAGTCGATGGTACCAATCTATGGCACTTCCGCGGAGTGATGCGGAAAACAATCGGCAGAAGATATCCTTGTACTTTGGCCATAAGGCCATGCTTGTCTTGAACTGTAGGACGTAGAGGCATGAAGTTTGGTGGTGGTTCCTGTTGTAGTAGGTCATCATGAAGAGGTTCGATTTTGTAACGTTCAAGGGTTGTTGATGCCACCTTCTGTGTTGTATTGGCCTTGAGTGAGTCTTGGTGATTTTTGTCAAGCTTTTCTGACAGTAGGAGGATTCTGTCATGAGCAGCTTGAAGGTCGGCCATGGTTGGAGCGGCGGTGTTACTGGAGGTGGGTGGGGCAGGGTTGTTGAAAGTCGTATTGACTTCCTCAGCGTTGAGTACATTTGTAGCAACTCCGTTGAGCGGTGTGCCGTTAGCGGTGGTGGTGGTGCTCTTAAGATGGGTGTTTTCAGCCACCAACCTGTTGATCTGTTCCTGCTGATCGGCCATTTGCTTTTGGAGTAGCTCAAACTGCTCATTTGTGATTGTTGCCATGGTCGGTTTACAGGTTATTATTCGTTCACGAATCAGTCGGCGCCAATGTAAATGTAGGTAAATTTGGGTTAAAGGAGGTCGGAGAAGATGATCGGAAAATAGAGGAGGAGATGAGATGAAGTTAGGAAAGTGGCTGAGCTATCTGGTTTAGATAGTTGCCTACGTATCTGAGAGTGACCAGTCCCAGAATCAAACCCACGTAGTTCATATATATAGGTGATTGGGACAACGGATAGCTCATTAATTGCCCAACGGTGGGGTCAATTAATGGGCGGATATTTTGGATCTGAAAATATATTGTAACTGAAGAGGATCGAAACGTATAGTGTTTGAATAAGGACGATGTAGGTCGAATAAAAGTAGCTTCACGTCGGGTGAACTCGGATAAAAATAGGCTTGTGCCGAATGAAGGTCTTTTAATGTCGAATTGGATTTGTATTTGTGGTCACGAAGTGAGCTCGAGTAAAAATAGTGTTACGTCGGGTAGGGTCAAATAGAATTGGGTTCATGACGAGTGAGCTTAAATGAGGACAGGCTTACGTCGAGTGAGCTCGAGTAAAAATAGGCTAACGTCGAGTTAGTGGGTATATACAATATAAAAGATTGCTGCTACGACCCGGTTAGGTAGCTGAATGAGCAATATGCAACATTCAGCACATCAAGAAAGTCTTGTACGAGACCTGCTGTATCCTTCGATGATGGCCTAGTTTACGTTCGCAGAGTCCAAGTAACTCCAACAAAAGTGTATTATTGTGGGTCTGATCGAGGTCAATGTTTCTAACAGTGTTACGCCATTTTAATGAATATATTGATAACTTCATTGTGTTTCCTTTGTTGACGAAGACTGGGAGAAGATGCGGTCTACTGATATATGTCCTCGTGCACGAACAAATAAACCACATAGTACTTTGTATGACAGAGTGCTCTCTATGTACATTGAGCAATGGAATAGTCATAGGCAACAAGAAATTTGATTTTCTTGCCTTCTCATCAAGTCAACTAAGGGAAAATTCTGTTTGGATGTTCTGTTCGAGGGATGGGATTACAACAACTAATATTAGGGAGTGGATGGGCGACTTCTTGGATATAAGAAATGTAGCAAAGCATGCAGCAAGACTCGGTCTGTTTTTTTGTTCATCAACAGAAACATTAACTTTTGGTAGGCATGAGATTGAAATTATTCCTGATGTAGAGATTCAATGGAATGGAAACAAATATGTTTCTATCGATATCGGCTTTTCAAATCAGATATGGTGGATATAAAGGTGTTGTTTCACTCGATCCAACATCCGTTATGAAGTTATCATTGAAAAAAAGCATGTCAAAGTTCAAATCATCCAATATTAAATTGGATGTTCTTTCATGGAGCAAGTTTCAGCCTTGTTTCCTTAATCGACCAATCATTACTCTTTTGTCTATGCTTGGTGTAAGAGATCACATTTTCGAAAAGAAACAAAGGGAGGCAGTTCACCAACTAGACATGATTCTGACTGATCCAGTAAAAGCTTAAGAGACACTTGAGATTATGGCTCCTAAAGAAAGTGTTTATGTTCTCAAGGAAATGCTCTTGTGTGGCAACAAGCCCAATGATGAACCATTTCTTTCTATGATGCTACAAACATTCTGAGGGCTGAAGTTGTTGGAATTGAGAAATATACAATAATCATGAATCATTTGTGCCACATGCTATAAAATTGATGGGCTGCTTGGATGAAACTAGGACACTGGAGTACGACAGGTATTCGTGCAAGTTTCTCAAATCCATCGTGAATCATTTAATCTTCATGTCCCCTTCACAGTATGTGATAATGGATCAGGCAAATGCAATTAATTATATTTGTCAAGGTAAGGTAGTTGTCGCTAAAAATCCCTGCCTACACCCTGGTGATGTGCGCGTGTTGCAGTCTGTCAATGTCCCATCTTTGCACCATATGGTAGATTGTGTTGTATTTCCACAAAAAGGATTCAGGTAAGTCATTTCCATTAATGAATTTTTTTTTGAAAACTTCTTGTTTGAAAAGTTCTGGAATTTTATGAGTTGCACTCTTGTTACACTGTTGCAGACCCCATCAAATGAGTGTTCAGGTAGTGATCTGGATGGAGATTTGTACTTCGTCAGCTGGGACCAGAACTTATACCGCCCCGTCAAGTTTCTCCCATGGATTACTCCCCTGCACCAAATGCTCTGTTGGATCATGATGTGAACATTGAGGTGCCTTTCTTGCCTTCATATACTTTTCGCTTTCTGTGTTAAACGTGATTAGGGTGAACAGTCCAGATCATGGCTCAATCTGACGACTTCATATACCTCAACTAGGAAAAATTGCAAATGCCCACACAGCCTTCGCCGACAAGGAGCCAGAAAAAGAGAGCCAAGCATGCGTAGAACTTGCAAAGTTGTTCTTGTTGGTAACGATATGTGTGAACTCATAAAATAACACTTGAATATCAATGTAATACACATTATAAAATTAATTCTACTTAAAGAATAAAACTCAAAAGAATTTATACTCAATAAACTTAAAATAAAATAAACACTTACTACACTTTTCACATAAAGATTTTGAGAAGGAAATGAACTGAGGCTTGCCGAAGCAATTTCCTTAAGACAATATTACGTCTTTGCTATGGTGCAAACAGTCTCTGGATGATTGGTCTCCCAAGATACATCAGTTCTCCACTCTACTAAATTGTTCCTTTATAATAAAGCACAGCCCCAAAGGGCAAATAATTCTCACACACTATTACATACTCTCCTTGCCACATCAGCAAATTTGGTGTAGGATTCCAACTTTGTCCCTAGAATTTTAAAAAATGACTAATTCTCCCTGATCGATTGCGTGCTAAAATAAAAATTTATCAATGGTCGCATACTCGCATCCTTTAGTTTCGTTCCGAACGTCGATTACCTCTTCTGAGGTTCATCCTACTAAGCCATTCTCAGAGTGACGCGTTGTTTCTGGGCTCTTCTCCCGACTTATATATATATATATTGTTAAGAGGAAAGAAGAACAAACTGCTTAGGCAATCAGACAATCCTTTTCTTTCTCCTTCGATCTCTCCAAAATTTTCATTCAAATATGTGTGTGCTAGCGATGTCAGAAGCATTTTTGGAAAGGGTTAGTCTCATCATCTCTTCTCACTTTTTCTCTTTTGAATTTGATCGCATTGTGAATTTCATGGTTTATTTGTTACATTTTTGCGTTAAGTCTTTGATTATGAAGAACTTCCCATTGTTCATTCTTGATTGTATTTTCTCTACGACATTTTGCAATAATTAGTTAGACTTCCAACTTTATATCTTAAAATTTTTTAAATATTCCTTATCATGAATTTAGGCAATTTTATGAATTTGATTGATTAGGATTGTGAATGATTGTCAAAAATATAATTCTTTTTATGATTTTGGTGCAAATTTAGGAATTTGATTGATTAGGATTGTGAGTGATTGTCAAAAATATAATTCTATCTTTGTTCTCGGTGTTTATACATGTTTGAATTCATCCCTACCCACAATTTGGGCTCTCAAATTTGTTGCTTTCCAATTTCTGAACCTTAAGTGTTTGGTTTTTAAAATTAATAATAATGCCTAATATTCTTCAAAATGCCTGTGCTACATAGTATTGTTTAAAAATAATATTTATTATATAATGCCTAGCTATTATACTTTTCTATTTATTTATTTTTTTGTATTAGAAGACTGTCATCTACAATTAAGGGAAGATAAAAAACCACATTTGGTTTCAAAATGACCATGATTTATGAAAAACAATTTAGATAGCATGATTTATGAAATATCATTTATGATATAATACAGATTCATACTTCAATACTTTTATATTTGATTACAAGGTTTTGGACCTTGATGCTCTTTAGTGTTGTTGAACTATTAGTAAGTTCATCTGCATTGCTAAGCTTTATATGTGTATATCGCTTTTTCATGACATTTAATATATCTCAAACGACTTGAGTCATCATACAACAATTACACAGGGGCTAATCATCTTGGCAGTCCAAGCTTCAGACAAGTGTCTTCTACCAACTACTGGTTATCAGCCTTCCCGGTCACATGAAACACTCATATAGCTTGGTGTCGTGGTCTCTCTGCAATGACCAAACCAGCATTGGAGATGCATGTTGCTGACCAACTTCACAAGAGCACTAAGCAACTCATAACCAGTTTTGGTATCAAATATTGCATGGGAAACTTGTGGGAGATAGAAATGGAGAATTTCAAGTTAATGAGTTACAAGAAGAGATCATGGAAAGAAAATGGAGTTATCTGATGGAATATGAATTGTAAGATTTATTACAGGGAAGCCTTTCCTAATATACTGGTGCCACAGGTTATATAACAAAAGGAAAAAATGTACAGTCTGGATTTTAAGTACTTTGGTTATGTTGTTTTCAAAACTTTACCTGGTCAAATCAACTTGCCAATGTAGTACAAACTAATATCATGCGTGCTTCTAATACTAAGCATATATAATTGGGGTGATCGACACTATAACAACTATCTTCTTGCCATCTAGACGAAACAATCTATATTGCTCTACTATTATTTTTTCTAAAAAGAAATAAAAAATTATACAGGTTCCTTGGCAAAGACACGGTCAAAGATGATGTGAGTCGAAGAAGTTGAAGAAAACAGAAGAGATACGTTATGAATGTAAGAGAAAAAGCTTTTCTTAATAACTGCTTATGTTTGCTCGAAATAATTATTGCGCAGAAGGATGACTATTGCCTTATATTGCAAAATTAAATGTCAATTTTGCAGATTCAAGCAACAAGAAGATTCAGGCTATCTCTTCCTCACATGCCCAATTATTGGACTTATATAGGAGGTCACTGGCCACCTGATCAGATTTGCCCATTCTTTGGAAGATATTTCAAAGAGTTCTAATGCACTGGTCCGAGTTGAAAAGGAAGATTATTTAACTGCTGATTGGAAAGAAGTAGCGGTGGGCAGGTGGTAGCAACTGAGCAGCCTCAACAGATCAGGGAGATGGTGCAATGACACAAAGTGATGCAAGCTCTGTTCAGCAGCAAGAAGGGGAAGCTCTGCAGCAGGAGAGATGAATACCTCAACAAAAACATGGACTGGCAAGGTTTGCCAGTGCTATTATGGGCATTCATAGTAGCAACTATGTTATTTATCTTTCTATTTTCTTCAGGCTATTATGGGCCTTATTTGGCTGAAACCTGGCGGTTTTTTACTGCTTTTAAGTACGCTGATAAGGCATGTATTTTTTGGTTCTTGAGATTAATACAATTTATACTTTATTTCAGTTTTTAATTGAAGGGTACTCATTTAGAACATGACCAACAACTGAAATATAGTTATGATATCTTCTAGATTACAAGACTTTTTTTTTGATAATTAGATTACAAGACTTGGGATATCTAAAATGTATTCAATTTTCAATCGAATGGGGGTATATTGCTACCCTTAGGCCTTACCTGGTCCAGGTTCATCAACTATGGTGACGATGGCTATAGCAAAAAATTTCCAAATTATGACTATTATCAGACAATTATTTCAAGCTTCCCGTCCAACGGACGGGGGCTCAAAAACTAGTTGCACTATAATAGTAGAGTACCAGCGAACGAATATGAAGAACCCTTCGAATTATTGTAGAAAAATGAAGAAGACTTTGTCTAATTAATTGTATACTAATTGGCCAGATTAGCACACTATTTATAGTCACATAAGTGTCTCTTCATAGGTGTCTTCTCACATACATACACCTTTTACAAAAAAGTGATAAGTTGTTTCAAAGTACCTTTTCACAAATAGGCACCTATTGTAGACTAAAGGAAAAGACATGTCTTTTCATAAAGAATTATGAAAATACACTGAATCTGGTCACACCAATTCCTAAAAGGTATTTTCCAATTGATACACCTTTTCTCCTTAATTTTCACTCATAACAAAATATTTTATTAGAAAATATATTTCCAACAGTTCTCAATTACAGTAGATTTTCCAAAGATTGGTGTGCCTGCTGTAATCCCCCATTATTTATATGTGAAAGAGTTACCCGACTTCATGGAAAAGCTTGACAAACCTACTTATGAATAAAAAAGAGTGATTGAAAAGCTATTTAGAGAGGTCAAGGATATTCCACAAACAAGTTGTATAAGATCCTTCACAAGGGAGATGGCAATGCAGTCATACGATCCTGATATGGAAGTTGATGGCTTTAAGAACTTTCTTTATGATGCTCAGTACTACAAAGGCGAGTATGATTTCAAATTGGGGAACTTGATGGACTATTATGAGATTGAGACTGAAGCAAAGATTCTTTGTGGGAGTATAATGAAACTAAAAAAGTCATTCAACAGTAGAAAATATGCTTCGAGATCTTTAAAGAAGGAAGGAAAGGCTTGGTTTGAAGAGAAGAGCTCTACATCAGGTACTCATGAGGATGATGTTTATGCAAAGGCATCTGCATGGTATCATGTTACCTATCATCCAGATTACTGGGGTTGTTATAATGAAGGAATGAATAGGAAGCATTTTCTCAATTTTCGTTGGTGCATTTATGACAAGCTTATTTATATCAAGAAGATGAACAACGCAAGGTATTCCAATCTACCAAGGAGAAATTGATATATGATAAATTGCAGTACTCATCTTTATGTTTTTGAAAAATTCTTTGAAACGTGATTAGGACCAGGGCTTCATGCAAATTGTTGTTCAGTTTTTGTTATGTTCAGTTTTGATATGTTGTAGACGAATAGTCATAACTTTGTGCTCTGTACTCCGAATAGCGATCTGTCTTTTTGGTTGGAAAGAGGACTCTCTCAGCTTTCCAATGGTATATGACACGTCGTCTGGAGATACATAATTTGGCAGAAAAACAGCTCCAACGTTCTGACAGGAAAAGTGCCTCTGGACAGTAGTTCTGACAGATTTATTGCCTCTGGACAGTAAAGTGTCTATGGGCCTATTTTGGGCCCATAACGTGGTAAAACCTAATTTACACTGTAATACACTATATAAAGTCATGATGGTGTAGGAAAGCTTAAGGATTTTAAGTGTTTTGGAAGCCATGAGAAATAAAAGTCTAAGAGAGTTTTGAGAGATTCAAAACTTGGAGATTTAAGGTTTGGAGGCTTGTGAAGCTTGGGAGCAATCTTTATTGGGGGATTTCTAGGTTTGTGTTCTTCTTGTAAAGGGTGTGAGGTTGAGTTGTGTGAGATCTCATCTTGTAATCCTTTTGGTGGAAGATAATAAAGTTCTTTGTTTTGCTTGTGGTGGTTTATTCCCCGTGGGGGTTCCACCACGTATATATATCTTGTCTATTGGTTTCGTTTTTCGTATTATCATTACTTGTTTCTTCTAGATCTTGGGTTTTTCCGCACTTAAGGTTTATTGATTTATTATCGATTTGCCCAACACAAACTTTACCCTCACCACTTCAGAGTCAAATCCATACCTTACATCCTAGACTAAGAGTCAAGGACAAGCTTATTTGGTCCAAGACAAAGAAAGGAAATTTTATTGTCAAATCAACATATATAGTAGTTGTATCCTTGACAAATGACGAAGCAAGTCCCTCAAACTCTACACCTGATACCATTTATAAAGAAGTCTGGAACTTCGAAGCACCTCCTGATCTTCAATTATTTATCTGGAAATGCATTAATAACATCCTCCCCACTGGTAAGAAACTTAATACTCATCACATCCCAATTGATCCTACTTGTGCCTTTTGTGGCAAAGAGGAAGAATCATTCCATCATTTGTTTTTCTTTTGTGATTGGATCAAAATAGTATGGTTTTCTTCTTTCTTGTGCTTAATAATTTCGTCTGAGAGGTTTATTAATTTCAAATGGTTTCAAATTCTGTCCTCCTTAGACAATCATGATAAAAACCTGGAAAATATTATTTCAAATTTTGCTTTCGATCTTATGTTTTCCATATGGTATCACAGAAACAAAGCTAGGTTTGAATCTGTTTGCCCTAATGCAATCGCAATCATAAAGTGTGCAGAATTTGAATGGAATTTGTGGAAAGGTGCAAGAAATGTTATTTCACAGGGCACTCTTATTCATGTTGATGCAACTCAAACTGTGGAGAGTTGGATACTACCTCCACCTGGTTGGATTAAAAGAAACTTTGATGCAGCTTTCTTGTTGTGCAACAGAAGCTTTAACCCAAGGATTGGTTGTAATACCGATAATCTAGATAATAGCAAATAACAGAGAAAGTAATCGAAAAACACAATCACACACAATAACACCAATATTAACGTGGTTCGCCAAACCCGCCTACTCCACCCGGCAACCGATCAAGAAGAATTTACTAATCAGAGAAAAAGGAAACAACCTAATTACAAATCTATAATTCCTTCTCTCTTTCTCTCTCACACACTAGAACCTGAGAAACCCTATTATGAAAACCCTCATAAATTTGGCTCTCCCTATCTAGTAATGCTTTCACCTTTGGTTCACTCTCTCTTCTTTACCACCCCTTTACAATAGCCAACTAGTTGAGTATATATAATACCCAAGAGTTCCTAATCCATACAAGGATCCAAATTGGATAACAATACCAATTAGAATACCAAGTACTTATGGGAGTAGATCGAATTCCTACCTACATTTTTTCTAGAAACAAACATAAGATATGATCCTATAGAACTTACTTAATATAAGATATGATCCTGCGCATTGCGAGCCAATACACAACAATCTCCACCTTGGCGAGCCAATGAACTTGATTATTGTTGACTCCACCCGCGCTCGTGAAACCTTCTTGATCCATGTTACCGCCTCCACCCTTTTGGGTGCCCAATCAATTATGATTGATCGACAAGTTTGAGTACCCTCAAACTTGCCCACAGGAATCCACTTGCTGACCATTTTTCCCTTTCTTGAGTTCCTTCCTTCTGCAGCCACCTTGTTCATAACAGAACCCTGTGATTTCAACATCCCCTTGCCTGCTTTAGGACCAACTCTAAATCTTACTATTGTTTGACCCAATAGTATATACAAGCCACTACTACTCGCGACTCCTTTCATGATCACATTGGAATCTCTGTAAAACTCTACAACTCCACTTTTGCCAGTGAACTTGTAACTCAAGGAATCTAGCTTGAAAAGAGAAATTAGTTCTCTTTGCAAACTCGGCACATGTCGAACACCTTCAAGAGTATGTATCCTCCCGTCATACATCTTGATATGAATATTACCGACTCCCACTATCGACTTCTTGGAGCCATCACACATCGACATCCAACCACCCTCACATCTTTCATACTTGTCGAACCATGACCTATGTGAACAAACATGTTTTGTGGCACCACTATCAAGTACTCATTCCCGATGTAAATTTTCTTCTTGAGTAGTCAGCAAGAGTAATTCATCATCAAACTCCACTTGATTAACTTGTCCGCCAGAATTAGCAATATGCTTGCCTTTCCCTGACCTAGAGCTATTTGCCGAAACCACTCAACATTTTTCCTCACAATCCCGTTTAAAGGGCTCTATTTTTTCGCACTTACAACATTCTATGTGAGCCTTGTTACTATTGTTAAATCCTTTCCGTGATCCCCCTTTAATCACCAAACCCTCACCATGAGATTCATCGTCTCTGCATTTATTTCTGATTTCATGAGATAAAAGAGCACTGACAACCTCATCCAATTCCAGAGTTTCCTTTCCATAGAGCAACGTGGTAATAATATGCTCATAGGATTGGGGAATGGAGTTCAAAAGTAGATGTGCTTTATCTTCATCCTCTAACTTCACTCCAACATGAACCAATTCAGAAAGCATGCCATTGAAGACACTGAGATGTTCATTAATACATGTACCTTCTGCCATCCTCAACCTGTAAAGTTGCTGCTTGCGGTACAATCGATTTGATAACGACTTAGTCATATACAAACTTTCAAGCTTTAACCAAAGTTTTATCGAAGAACTTTCTGTGAGAACGTTTGACAAGACCTCCTTCATTAAACACAATCGAATCGCACTAGTAGCCTTCAAATCAAATTTTTTCTGACATATCCGCCGATTTTCCCTTTAATGCGTTGTATAGGCCGGATTGTACCAAGAGATCTTGGACTTGTACTTTCCACAAACCAAAATTCATCTTTCCATCGAACTTCTCTACATCAAACTTCAAACCTGAACTTGAAAACCTTTGCGCCATCTCGAAAATCCCTACAACCTGGAACCTTGCTCTGATACCACTTGTTGTGCAACGAAAGCTTTAACCCAAGGATTGGTTGTAATACCGATAATCTAGATAATAGCAAATAACAGAGAAAGTAATCGAAAAACACAATCACACACAATAACACCAATATTAACGTGGTTCGGCAAACCCGCCTACTCCACCCGGCAACCGATCAAGAAGAATTTACTAATCAGAGAAAAAAAACAACCTAATTATAAATCTATAATTCCTTCTCTCTTTCTCTTTCACACACTAGAACCTGAGAAACCCTATTATGAAAACCCTCATAAATTTTTCTCTCCCTATCTAGTAATGCTTTCACCTTTGGTTCACTTTCTCTCTTCTTTACCACCCCTTTACAATAGCCAACTAGTTGAGTATATATAATACCCAAGAGTTCATAATCCATACAAAGATCCAAATTTGATAACAATACCAATTGAATACCAAGTACTTATGGGAGTAGAATTCCTACCTACATTGTTTCTTGAAACAAACATAAGATATGATTCTAAAGACCTTACTTAATATAAGATATGATCCTACGCATTGCGAGCCAATACACAACACTTTCTACACTAATAAAAAGCAAGGAGCTATTGCAGTTGTGGCCAGAGATGCTGAAGGAAAATCTTAGGTGGATGAGGAAAAAAAATAAAAGCTAATGATGGAAAAGAGGCTGAATTTTTAGGAGCGGAGGCAGCTTTGATATGTTTGCTTTGCACAACAATTATGTGGATATCATTCTGGGGGGAGACAATGTTGCAGTTATTCAATCACTCAAAGGAGCTACCCAACCATCTATCTTAGTTAGAAGTTTGTTTTTATTTTGCAAAAACGTATTCTGTCAGTTTAGGAGTCTTATATGTAGACATGTTAATAGGTCTTGTAATTCAGTGGCACACAAAATTGCTGCTACTGTTTGGGAGTCTGGGAGTCCAAGGTTGTTTGCTTTCTTAGAGGACTACATTTGTAATCTCTTGAATTTAGATTCTAATGCTATCACTAATGCCTCTATGTTCAGTTATTAGTTTTAAAAAAAAAAAAAGTTAGATGATCAGCTTTCTCTTGATGGAATCTGAAGTTGGATGTGTTTATTATCCCTTCTAGCAGTTGCCAAAATCAAACTACTATATACCTGTTTAACATAGGATCAAAGAAATCCACATCTTTTTGAAGAAACAATTTTTTTTTTTATCAAGATGTTTTTTTATTAGCTATAATGTTGTTGATATTAACAATGTGGATAGCAGGAGACCAATGACAGAGGCATAGAATTTTCGTTCAATTTGTATTTGTGATCCGTTTGGGTATAAAGAAATGGTGATTAACATCAGGATCTTCAATTTACTCCAACATATCACTACATTATTTATGTTATGAGAAACATTGTATAGCAGCATAAAGTTTCAATACAAACCTTTTTTCCCTGCACAAGGAACTTGTATACGGAACACCCATTTCATAGCTTAAATGAAGGATATATGTTAATTAAACTCAGATTCATAACAAATCAATGATGAAACTCAATCATGAAAATAAATCTTGCAAAACCGTTATCATCATGAACAAGAAATTCTATGCTGCTCATGATAATCGTAATATTAACTACAATATTAATCGGTCATGGTCTGTACGTAAGTAATGCATTTATGGTGATTATCCACAAGTTGGGCTGAGAGCTTACTGTCATTTATGGTGATTATCCACAAGTGGCATGGCCTCATGCATTAGGTCTCTCTAAAACAGATATAGTACAAATTGCTTTAGGTAGCTGCTGATGGTTTCAGGAGATATCCATTGAAACCATTTGTAGCCCTGACAACTAGTGCCAAGGTGACATTGCTACTGCCCTCATCACTGTGGTGCTGGTATGTCATTCTTAGCCGATGACCACGTACTGTGCTGCTGGTTGTCAATTCTGCAAGCTTGTGCTCTGAAGACAATTTTGGAGTTACCTTGGTAGTGCTAGCCCGACGATGTTGCTGCTGCTGCTATAGGCTGCTGCTGAAGCATAAGGGTGCTAATCCGAGTTTTTGTATTACTTTCTGTTACCTAAGGCTTGTAACCTGAGGGTGTACTTCTTGTACATGCTGATCAGGATTAATATTGCACATATGCTTTTTTCGTAAAGATTGTATGTATGTTTTTTGCTCAATTGCTCATATCAATAAAACTGCAATTCATCCAAGAAAATTGACTACAAACTGTACTACTAGCTTCAATAGTTGCTAATAATTACAACTGCGATTGAAAATAAGTAATGGTTATGTACTGCAAAAATAATGGATTATAATATAGTTATATGTATTGCCAAAATAATCAAACAATTATAAGTCATATACATCAAAGGAAAAATTCTGATCTATATTTGGATTAGGTTCTATTACTAAATTAAACAAAAACTCCTACTACATATTGTGTGAAGTTGTCCATGGTTTCGAGGATAGAAGTCCGCTCTATTAATGTCATTTCTATCCTCTAATGAAGTAATTTGTTCAAGATGTTCAGTTTACTCCAACATATCACTACATTGTTTTGAATCAAGAAGATTGTGTTTCCTAAAGTTTTTAATGAAATTTCATACAATGTATTTTATTAAGTAGAAGCGAAAACCAACGAGACATTAATAATTGCCGGATGATACATGTAAAACTCAGATGCATCACAAATCAATGACCAAACTTAATAATCATAAACAGGGAATATCATGCTTATATGTTGATGATAAAAAGATGAGAAATAAAAACCCATTATTAATGACACTTGTCAAAAACCAAATTGGGCCTATACTAATTTCTTTGTTAAGAACTAGTCCAAGCCAAGTTTAACTCCTACCTTAATGGACTAACCATTAAAAAAAAGGTTCCTACTTCAACTCATTCTTCCCCTTCTTTCATTCAATGGTATCTTTCTTTGTTTAAAGATGAGTTGGAGCCAGAAGAAAAAAATGGTGATTTTGATTCTTTTCCTTATGATCATTAATATGTTTCTGGTATCAGCATCGTATAACGTGGACGCCCAGCTGCACCACAATCAAAGACCGACTTTTCAACAATGCCTTCAAGATGTATGCATGCCTAAATGTCTTACGCTCGTCGGAGCTACAGAATCCATCTGCGAAAATAGTTGTAATGATGGTTGTTCACAAGCTTCCAGAGGACATCTTCTCCTTGACCATTCACATAATTAAATCTTACAAGTTATAACTTTGTACAACATTTTTTATATACAAATTACTTTTCACCTTCGAGTTCAATTCCTTCTATTTGTTTTTTTACTTTTTCTATACTTAGTTAAAAATGCAATAATTAAGTGTTTTTTTTAATCCAATTTTATTTTATTGATAAGCTCAAACAATTACACAAAAATGAAGGACACACGTAATATAAGTCGTGTTGCAAGTCCATTCTGAATAGCAAAACCAATCCCTATAAAAACATATTCATTTGAACCAGCAGTCTATAGAAAAGTGACATGTGGAGGTTACATGTAATGGATTCCTATTAGGAATCGGTTTCCTTATTTGGCAACAAGTGTGGTGAAATTCTAAGAAGGATTCAATAAGGATTTCTAATCTATTAGAAATCTAAGTTATTGTTGATTTAGGAATTGGGTTACCAATTGGATTAAACCAAAGATGTTATAAATATTGGTGTTGTGTAACTATAAGAATTTGAGCAAAGAAGAAAGTATGCGTGAGGAATTTGCGAGGAAACCAAAACTAAGGTTTCATTAGCTATTGTGTAGTTCACTTCTCAATTATCAATAAAGCTATCTCTCTTTGTCCCGTTTGTGCATATCCCTTAGCTACTAATCTTGCCTTGTAACGTACACCACTAGTTGTACCATTGGAGTCTAGAATACCATCTTTCACTGTGAAAACCCACTTGCAACCAATCGACTTCTGACCCTTAGGCAACTTTACAAGTTCCCAAGTATTGTTTTTGTGAAAAGATTTCATCTCTTCATCCATCGCTGACTTCCATTCATGAGAATGAGAACTCCACATTGCCCCCTTAAAGGTAGAAGGCTCATCATCATAAAATACTGATAATGCAAAAGATGCACTATCCTCAAAACCAAGTCGAACTGGTGTTTTTCTCAAACGTGGTTCACGTTGAGATGTTAAAGATGGCCACTCATGATGTTGCTCTAATTGTTGTTGTTGTAAAGTATCTTCAAGAGGAATCTCATCTTCAATCTCATTATCTACACTCTCTGTGTCTGGATATGTGTTTGTAGTTACCTGTGTAACCTCTGAACTTGTAGGTACCTGTACAACAATCACCTCTTTATCTATTGTAGATGAATATGGAACATTATGCTCCACATGCATGGTATCGTCACCATCACTGTCATTATCATCACCCTCATGTTGAGAGTCCCAACCTGTGAACTTTTTTGAATCAAGCATTGCTTTCTCATTAAAGGTCACATCACAACTGATCTGGAATTTATTCAACTCTGGGCACCATAAACGATAACCCTTAATACCTTGTAGATATCCCAAGAAAATAGTTTTGTTGGCCCTGACTCTTAACTTATCTTCTCTGATATGAAAATAAGCAGGACAACCAAACACCTTCAAATCTGAATAATCAGGAGGTGTACCAGACCAAACTTCCATAGGTGTCTTACAATCAATGGCTGTAGATGGTGATCGATTCACGAGATAGCAATTGTTCTGATACCTTGTTCTGATACCAATTGTTAAGATAAATACACAAGATCTTGATATGATTAATGAAGAAACAAACACAAAAGATGTAAACTAAAGCAGAAATACGAAAACACAATAATATACGTGGTTCGGCAATATGCCTACATCCACGGGACAAAGAGAGATAGCTTTATTGATAATTGAGAAGTGAACTACACAATAATTAATGAAACCTTAGTTTAGGTTTCCTCACAAATCTCCGTCACTCATACTTTCTTATGTGTTCCTTCTTTGCTCATCTTCTTATGGTTACACAACACCAATATTTATAACCTCTTTGGTTAATCCAATTGGTAACCCAATTCCTAAATCAACAACAACTTAGATTTCTTAATAGATTAGAAAGCCTTATTGAATCCTAATAGAATTCCACCAGACTTGTTGCCAAATAAGGAAATCGATTCCTAATAAGAATCCATTACTTGTAACCTCCACATGTTACTTTTCTACATATTATTGTGTTTCCGTATTTCTGCTTTAGTTTACATCTTTTGTGTTTGTTTCTTCATTAATCATATCAAGATCCTATGTATTTTTCATAACACAATCATGATATTGCTATCCATTGCTTTTTGTACCCTCCTAAGGAGCTCAATCATTTTTTATGCTATAAAAACTCGAACTTGTCGAAAGCAAATAGAATGAAACTGTTCTGGTTTGTTTTACACACTCCACTGTACTATTTTTTTTTTTTTGCAGCTGTTGCATTATTAGTTGTGGGACCTACCCCAAAGGCTTCATTCCTAAACCCTACCATCGGTGATGCCACTGTAATGGCAACACAAGCGTGTCTGCCGTCAGACCAATTGTAAACCAAAATATCTGCTAGACGCAATGTTGATCTACTTTCCCTAGGATCGGTATGAAAGTTGACCGAAGCTTCCTTTTTAACCTGCACCCCTACCCGCCAAAAGACATCGTACAAAATATCCCGCACATGACCATGTCTGTATTTGAAACCCGGGTAATGTTTGCAGTGAGCTACGTGATCTCTGTAGGCATCAAGTCTTATCTTTGTACCCACATGACAAAGTTTGCCATCTGTATATAGTGGAATAGTTATGGTAACGGAGGATGGCTCTGTATTCCACTGGCGTTATACGTTTCCCTAGACCTTTCACATGAATAAAAAAAAGGAAGTATTTTGCATGCTCTGACTGCACACATTCAAGTACTGGCTTCTGTCGAGTTGACAACTCAAACTCCCTCTCGAGAACATGTTGGGGTCTGAAGGGGGCGGTATGGCTTGAGGCAAGATTACTGAGATCAAAATCGGGTATATATACAAAGACGTAAACTAACAATGGCATTATCAAAAATATTACCCATAGGTGCAGTCTCACATCCTCGAAGAATGTGGACTTGAAGATCCTTAGTTTGTGTCCACGAAGTTACAAAGGAGAACTTCATAACATCAGTGACACAATAGACACCAAGTCGGCCAGACGTATCGTAGGGTTGCCATATGCCATTGGAAATCTCCAAAGCCAGGACCATCAAAAAACACAATATTCTAGAGAGTTGGACGAAGCTTGCGGTCCTGAACATAATCTGGAGGATCGTTATCCCCCCCCCCCAGGGTTCAAAATCCTCTAGATAGGTTTGGTTTTTATTTCCACTAATCATCTTATGGATCAATATGTTTCTTATCATGGATTACCTTCTTGTTATCGAGCATATATGACTTCTACCTCCTCTATTCAAATTCCTCGAACTGTTGGTGAAGCCATTGTAAATTATTATTGGATAGCAGCTATGCAAGTTGAGATGGTTGCACTTGAACAAAATCAAACTTTGGAGTTGGTTTCATTGCCTCCTCAGGCACACAACATTGGTTGCAAATGGGTCTTTAATGTGAAGTACTTCAACGTTGATGGCCGTGATTTTAGTGCTACATTTGCTCCTGTAGCAAAGTTAAACTCCGTTCGGCTTACTATTTCCTTAGTTGCTTCATATAATTGGTCCATTCATCAATTAGATGTGAGGAATGTTTTTCATAATCGCAATCTTGATGAGGTCATTTATATGGATCCTGCAGTGAGCCGTAGATTTTCAACGGTTGTACTTCAACATGGATTTGTTTGTTGTCACTCTGATCATACAATATTTGTCAGGGGTATCTCAGGGAGTCGTATATATCTTCTTGTGTATGTGGATGATATTATTCTCACAGGAGATGATATTGTGGGTATTGTACAACCCATGAGAGCTTTTAAGGTTAAAGACCTAGGTCTTCTATGATACTTCTTGGGCAATGAGGTTGCTCGTAGCCATAAGGAATCTCCTTATCTCAGCGAAAGTATGTTCTGGATCTCTTGACTGATACAGGGATGTTAGTTTTTAACCAGTTTCTACTATTCTCGTTCCTAACAACCGGTTACTTGCCAAGTTGGCAATGCAGTAGCATTATTATCAGATCCCTCAGTCTACCAACGCATTATTGGACGCTTGATCTATTTGTCTAATGCCAAACCTGACATAGCCTTTGCTGTGAGTAGTTAGTCAGTTTATCAACACACCTTGCCATAGTCTCACATGGATGTAGTTGATCATATTCACATGTACCTAAAATCTTGCCCAGGCTTAGGTTTATTCTACTCATCTGGACCACAGGGTCCCTTGAAGTGTTACACTGACTAGGATTATGGTCGTTCTACTAGTAGCTTCTTTGCTTTTCGTGGGAATCATCTTATCTCCTGTAAGAGCAAATCAAGAAGCAATCAGTTGTCTCTCGTTTATCCGTTTTTTTATTTTATTTTATTTTATTTTTTATTTTTTACAACAACCAACATATAATACATGACAGTGGAGCTACCTATGCCAGTTACAGATAATACCCATTATGGTGTTATACTCATAATATCCCTGAAACATGAAAAAAAACCTGTACAAATTGAACCACTGTGGCGTTATACTCATAATATCCCAATCAATTGCAACTTGGAAATTCTGTTCAGATAAAAACTTTTCCCATAAAAAATCAGCTAGTTGTGGTGATTCCACACTGTCCACATTACAGTATGGGAAATGGTATTCCAAATCTTCGTTCCCATATCGACGGGGCTATGGGTTAAATATGTTCAGTGAAAAGTATTCCACGCTCTTGTCGATTAGTATTTTCATGTGCATTGAAGTCAGTCTTGTATGAGGTTACTGCAGATCCCATATCGATGGGGCCATGGGTTAGATTGCTCTTGCTTCCTTATTATCATTGTGAGTGTTTCATCTGTAGAATCGCCAAGAGCGTCGAGCTGGTACTCGGAAATATCTCCACCAAAATTAGATTTTGCAAGCCTTGTCTATTTGGAATGAGCCTGGGGGGTATATTTCGTCTGATCGAGAGGGTCACACACATAGAGCCTCCTCTGGAACGACCATCTCAACAGTCCTCAAGAAAGAATGTACGACGGTGTTTGCAAAAGGTTGAAGACGGGCATTTTGCAGCAGCAGTGAAGGTGTTGGCAGCATCAGGGGTTGCCCCGAACACTCCAGAGACACAATGGGCTTTAAAGGATAAACACCCGAAGCATCCACCACCATCTGTCCTCGACATTCCCTTAGTTGAGACACCTCTATCAGCTGAGAGAGATGGGATATTATCATGCATCAGGTCCTTCCCCAAATGGACATCTTGTGGGCGAGATGGTCTCCGCGCCCAATAGCTGTGGGTATGATTTGGTGTCGCCTGGTGTCTAAGATTGCAATGAGATGGCCTTCTAAGGATATTGTCCCATACTTAGAGGATTTTCAGTTTGGGGTTGGTTTGTCTGGTGGAACAGAGGAAATTTTGCATGTTGTTAATCAGTTGGTTCATGCTAACAAGGATGAAAAATCCCTCACTATGCTGCTTGTGGACTTTTAAAATGTCTTTATCCTTATTGATCGTTCTGCTATGCTACGGGAGGTATGCATTCATTGTCCGTCTATTGCTCTATGGGTCGAATATCTCTATTGCCAACCTGCTCGATTGTATTTAGGATCTACTCATATTTGGTCAACAGCTGGGATACAGCAGGGGGACCCTTTGTGGCCACTTCTCTTTGCTTTGGTCTTGCATCCGTTGATACACTGCATCCAGTCAGAATGCCACTTCAAGTTACGGGCGTGCTACTTAGATGATGGTACTCTGCTTGGTAGTACAGAACATGTGGCTAGAGCTATTCATATCATTCAGGAAAGTGGACCATCTCTTGGGCTCATTCTTAATGTGTCTAAGAAAGAGTTGTTCTGGCCTTCTGTTGATCCTGGTTGCTCTCTAAATATCTTTCCGGTTGGTATATCATGTCCTCAGCAAGGGGTTAAGTTGTTTGGAGGGGCTATAAGTATTGATTAATGGATTATTGTGGGTAATGTTCATCACCGAGTGGATAAGATGCTTCAACTTATGAATCTATTACCATAGCTAAAGGATCCACAATGTGAGTTGGCACTTTTACGTTCTTGTATGGGATTATGTAAACTCACTTTTGCTTTTCGTACTTGCCCCCCAGATTATGTCCAGGAAACAACTGATTGGTTTGACTGCAAGCTTAGTGCAACCCTTCAGAATATTGTGGTTTCCGATGGGCCAGGTTTTGGCGATATACAGTGGCGTATGGCAACCCTTCCATTATGCTTGGGTGGAAATCTTTTGTGCCACGGTTGTTATGACGTTTGCTTTTGTAGGTTCACGTACTTATAGGTAATATTTTTGATACTGCCATTGCTAGTTTACATCTTTCTATGCTTGATTTTGATCTCAGTAATCTTCCTCCAACTACTACCATCCCCTTTAGACCCCCAACATGTCTTGGCGGAAGCATACTATAGCAAGATTAGTTTTGGTCTTGAGAGAGAATTTGAATTGTCAACTAGACAGAAGGCCGTGATTGGATGTGTGCAGTCGAAACATGCCAAAGATTTCCTCCTTGTTATCCTGATGGAAGGGCTTGGACAACGCATGATGTCTGTCGAATACCATGTCATTCCTTGTTATCGATTGATGATTTCTCTATATTCAAATGGTGAGCTTTGTCCAGTGTGCAAGAAGAGCAAACATGATGTTTTCAGGGACCATGCGGCTCATTGTAAGCATTACAACGACTTCAAGTACAAACATGACCACGTTAGAGATATTTTGTGTGATGTGTTCTGGCGGGCTGGAGTACATGTTAAGAAGGAGGCCCCTGCTTACTTCCTTACTGATCCTAAGGAAAGAAGATCGACATTACGTCCAGTTGATATTTTGGTCTACAACTGGTCTGAAAGTAAACATCCGTGTGTTGATGTTACAGGGGCATCTCCGATGGTCGGGCTGGGTGCTGGGATTTTTTAGGTAGGGCTAGCAGCTAGCAATGCAGTAGCAACAAAAGTGAAGAAACATGATGGAACTTATAGGGCTAACCAACGTAGTTTCATCCCTTTTGCATTTGATATTTGGATTGCTAGGCTCAGAAACAGTTGAGCTCCTCAGGAGAGTGCAGAAGGTAATGGATAGCAACGTGATGATTGTGGGATCGAATGAATATGTATTTAGGAGAATCGGGTTTGCTATTCAGAAAGAACTTGCCGCGCAGTTTGTAGCGCGTTTGCCCTTTGCTTTTGTGTAATTCTTGGGGAATTTTGTATAAACCCCTATATAATTTGGCCATATTTGAACTTACCCCACCAAACCTGGTTTATTTGTACTTCTCCCTCTCTGTTAAAACGTCCATTTTCGATCTGTTAGTGGGTGTTGAGCAGCTGACATGGATATTTCTTCTCCCCAAATTGTCCTTGCTGACCAACATTGAGCAATGACATGTATGCAGATTTTATTTTATTTGATCTTGTTTATCCAACGGCCATGACTTATTCTCTTAAAAAAACCTAAACATTTAGCAAAAAAAAAAAACCTAGACATTTCTCTCACAACTTACAAAATGATTTAGTTCCTAGGGTTCTTGACATAATTGAGAAGAGGAAGGCAAAAATGCAGGAATTTACTGTTGGTGCGTCAAATGACTACACATATCAAGTGAAGAATCAAATTGCATTTTGTTTTCTGACAATCAGTATCTTTTGGTGTATTGAAGCGTTATTTTGTTCTGACCAAATTACATGAGAGCTTGGTACATTAGTACAATTGTTTAATAACTGTTGTTTGATAGAAACAACATTTTGTGTTTAATTCATGAATGAAAATGTCAAATTTTTTAACTATTTGAGTCTATATATTTTATGTTGAATGTCTAGTCATTCAATATTGCTATCTTCATCACTGTTTTTTTTTTTTTTTTAATATTTTTTTTTCTTTTGTATGAAATCATCACTAGTTCTTTATTTTTTATTTTTTTCTTAAGTGACAATTTTTAGCCGCCAACCGTTGGATTAAATATCTTCAGATTAAGACATAGATATGTGGCTAGTTGTAGGGGTGGGCAAAAAAACCGAAAAACCGAAAACTGAACCGAAAAAACCGAGTCAAAACTGGTCAAAACCGAGTTGACCAGAAACCGGTCAAGACCGAACCGAAACCGAACCGAACCATATAGATATTGGTCCGGTCTCGGTTTCTATTTTTATAAAACCGAGGGGACTGAACCGAACCGAATTACATGGATATTGGGTTTTTCTTCTATTTAGTACTACATTTGGTTTGATTTGGTCCATGTCTTATTTTGTTTAAAGCCCAAAACTTAAGAACACTCTTTAATATTTTAGTGGACTAAAGGCCCAATAACAAAAGCCCAGAACCGAGTTTCGAACCGAAACCGGACCGACTATATTTGGTCCGGTTCGGTCCGGTTATATTCAAATATTTTCGGTCCATGAACCGAAACCGAATCGAAAATTTAAAATCGATTTGGTCCCGGTCCTATTACTTTTTGGGACTGGACCGGACCGTGCCCACCCCTAGCTAGTTGTTTTAAGTTATGGGCCATCTAGTCAACAAGGACAATTTGGGGAGAAGAAATGTCCACGTCAGCTGCTCAACACCCATTGACAGAACAAAAATGGGCGTTATAACGGAGAGGGGGAAATACAAATAAACTAGGTTTGGTGGGGTAAGTGCAAATATAGTCGAGTTATATAGGGGTTTATACAGAATCTCCCGTAATTCTTTGAGCTTATCAATAAATTTTGTTTTAGATTAAAAAGCATAATAATAACAAAAATATAAAACTAAACCATGTGTACAATGAGTAGAGTGTGAGAAAAATGCGCAAAGCGCGTACCATAGGTATATAGTGAGTAATAATGCAAGACCAATAAGGCAATAATGCAATTGGATGTCAGCTAGTTGCTTTGGCCAAACAAACCCATTAGTCCTTTAACCATCACTGAGACATTGATAAATGCATCCTGTAAATGGCGCGAAGGAAACAAACATTCTTATCCGCACATCAAATCTGCCGCTATTTTCCCACAAGTAGAAGAAGAAGATTAAAATCTTCTCTCCCTTTTGGCTCTTTCTGCAACTATACACTAGAAACAAAAAAATCCATGGAAGACCCATTGTTCCCTTTTTCGAAGGTAATCAATGTACTGCTTCAAAATCCAATCTTTGTTCACATTTGTAAGTTAATTTGGAATCTTTATTTGTTTTCAAGACTTGGGTTTGAATTGAAATTCAATTTTACAACTTGGGTAATCATTAAAATATGATTCCATGATTGGGATTTTTAGATAAAGTTTTTTTTTTTTCAGTTCATTGAACCTAAGATATGGTAGGGTAAGGTCTGCTAAATGATTCTTACATTATGAGTCAATGAGAAGTTCTCAAAGGAAGTCTTTTCTTTTGCATTGAATTCAAGTTACTATGTTTAGAAAGTTTTTGACTTTTGAGTCAAGATCTGTTTCACTTCTTTAAGTCCATTTAGTTCTATAAAAGTCTTCTTTATAGCTCATTGTTAAGTATTGTATTAAGATTCAAGCTTTTGAATGATGGGGTTTCAAAATGTGATTTTGATTCTAGTGTTGGTATGTTTTGTTATAGATATTAATGTATCTGTGGGGGAGACGAGTTTTCGAGTTGAGATTGAAGCTTTAAAAGGGTTTAAGAGTTTGATTAGTCATGATTCAGTTGAAGTGTTAGCAGATTGGATTGATGAAAATCATCATTGCAATTGGACTGGCATTTCTTGTAATCCTTTGTCAAATCGAGTTGTTTCAATTTCTTTACTTGGGAAACAACTCAAAGGTGAAATCTCCCCATTTCTTGGGAACATTTCAAGTCTGCAAGTTCTTGATTTGACATCGAATTTATTCACTGGAATGATTCCGAGTCAGCTGGGCCGTTGTTTGGAGCTTATTGAGTTGGTGTTATATGATAACTCATTGTCCGGTTCCATTCCTAGGGAACTAGGATACTTGAGGAATCTGGAGCTTTTGGACTTAGGGGCGAATCGCTTGAATGGAAGCATACCTGATGGAATCTGCAACTGCACATCTTTGGGAGGTCTTGGCGTTATCGTCAACAATCTCACTGGTATGATCCCTTCTTGCATTGGTAACTTGGCAAACCTTCAAATTATCTCAGCTTTTACAAATAAATTTGTTGGTTCTATACCACTTTCCATCGGTAAATTGGTAAATTTACAAAGTTTAGATCTTAGTCAAAACCAGTTATCAGGTGTAATACCATCGGAGATTGGAAACTTGTTAGAGTTGCAGTATCTCCAGTTGTATGAAAACCAAATTGTTGGGAACATTCCCCCTGAACTAGGCCGTTGTGAGAAACTTGTCTATTTGAACCTGTATACCAATCAATTAAACGGAAGTATACCTTCACAGCTTGGAAACTTACTCAACCTCCAAATGTTGCGATTATACGACAATAGACTATCTTCGACCATTCCTCCCTCTTTGTCAAAATGTATATCCTTGACCCGTTTGGGTCTATCGGAAAATGAACTAAGTGGACAAATTCCTCCTGAACTTGGACACCTGAGATCACTAGAGTCTCTAACCCTTCACTCCAATAACTTATCTGGAAATATCCCTGCGTCGCTAATGGACTTGACAAATCTTACATATATTTCTCTGAGCTTCAATTCCTTAGAGGGGGAGATACCAAAAAACCTTGGATCACTTCATAATTTGAAAGCTCTGGTCTTGAGTAACAACCTCCTCGAAGGTTCTGTTCCATCCAGCATCTCTAACTGTATCCATTTAGAGAATATAACCTTGTCGTATAATAGACTAACAGGGCAAATCCCTGTGGGCTTTGGTAACATGAGAAATTTAACTTTCTTTTCTGTTGGTGCTAACCATATGTCGGGGCCAATTCCAGAAGACTTGTATAATTGTGTCAATCTTCATAATTTGGATGTTGCTAGAAATAGTTTCACTGGATCATTGAAGAGGAGCATTGGTAGACTCTCTAGACTCAGGATTCTGCATATGCACGTCAATTCTCTTTCAGGAACAATTCCTAGAGAAATTGGCAACCTAAGCCAATTGATCAGTTTGAAACTAGCAAGAAACAGATTCTCAGGGCTGATCCCTTTTGAGATATCTAAATTGTCTTTTCTTCAAGGGCTCGCACTCGGTGAGAATTTTCTAGAAGGTCAAATTCCTGAACAGATTTCTGAAGCGAAACAGCTTGTGGAACTTCAATTGCAGCTCAACAGACTCACTGGTCCTATTCCTGACGATCTCTCGAAACTTGAGTGGCTTTCATACTTGGATCTCCATGGAAACAATCTTAATGCGTCCATCCCAAGAAACCTTGGTTATCTTAACCGACTTTCAAAACTAGATCTCTCACACAATCATCTCACAGGATCAATCCCAGGAGCCATGTTAGAAGCCATGAAAAACATGCAGATATATATGAACTTATCGAACAATGTTTTATCTGGGAGCATCCCAGAAGAGCTGGGTGGGATGGAAATGGTTCAAGCTCTCGACATGTCAAATAATAATCTGTCTGGAAGCATTCCCATTACACTTAGAGGATGCAAGAACTTAGTGTTGCTTGATCTTTCGGGAAACAAACTCTCCGATCGAATTCCTTCAGATATCTTCTCTGAGTTGGATTTGCTAATAAGCCTAAATCTTTCAGCAAATAGTTTATCTGGCGAACTTCCCGGAGACATAGCAAAGCTTGACGATCTGACCTCCCTCGATTTTTCTCGGAACAATATAAGTGGAAGTATTCCCATTAGCTTCTCAAACTTTACCAATCTAAAATATCTCAACCTTTCTTTCAACCAGCTTGAAGGTCCTGTTCCCACTACGGGTATATTTAGAAATCTGAGTTTAATGAGTTTGGGTGGTAATCCGGGTCTCTGCGGCAGCAATTTTTTAAGGCCATGTTACCGAGAAGGGCAATCAAATACTCATCGCCGGTTTTCCAAGAAGGCAGTTTTGATTCTGATAGTTCTTGGATCCATCTTTGCAAGTTTACTCCTGCTTTCTGCAATTTTAGTGTACCGCAGATGCTTCGAAAAACAAAAGACAGAAACTGCGGAGAATTCAGAGCCTCAATATTATTTGGCCCCTTCCTGGAAGAGATTCAATCGGAAAGACTTAGAAACTGTCACAAATATCTTTGACGAAGGTAATGTAATTGGCCGAAGCGCATCGAGTACAGTATACAAGGGTAGATTAGGAAATGGTGAAGTAGCTGTAAAGAGGTTGAGTTTGTTGCAGTTTTCTGCAGTGTCCGAAAAGGGTTTTGATAGAGAACTGAGTACCTTGAGCCATATAAAGCACAGAAATCTTGTTAAGATGATTGGTTATGCTTGGGAGAGTGGAAAAATCAAGGCTCTTGTTTTGGAGTATATGGTGAATGGGAGCTTGGAGAGTGTTATACATGACCCTGGGGCCAACAGGTCTAGGTGGACTTTCTCTGAGAGGCTAAAAGTGTGTATTTCTGTTGCAAATGGACTAGTTTACTTGCACTCGGGTTATGGCGACCCTATTGTTCACTGTGACTTGAAACCTTCAAATATTCTCTTTGATGGTGATTGGGAAGCTCATGTCAGCGACTTCGGAACTGCTAGGATGCTGGGGTTTAATTTCCAGGACGAAAGTGGGTCTTCCTCTTCGTCAGCATATCAAGGCACAATTGGCTACCTGGCACCAGGTAATTTTTTCGAAGCCATTTTTTCCATATGTGAATTTACAAATAGTTTGGTAAATTTGATTCTGAAGCACTATGCTCTACTCTAGTAGTCCTCTGGGTCAATGTTCCGTTCATTTTAATTGTAGCAACCATCCATATGTGATCCCCCAATTTTGTATGATGTCCATACTCTAATTGGGGCCGAAGATATGAAATGTTTTTGAGAAAATTTTGTACACAAATCGTTTGTTTTAAATTTTCAACTGCAAAACTTCAGAGATACGGTTAGGAGCTCTATCAAACCCTGCCTTTGACTAATCTTTGCTGACATTTTTATATGGAGCAACAATATTACTTCTTCTTACTAGGCCTTTACTACATTCTTTGTGCAGATAATTCTTAATTGTTCTTTGAACGATTAAGAGCACTATAACAAGGAACAGCTATATCTATATTATCTATTCGGGCAAATATTTAACTTCTCATTGTAAGGTGACATTTGTGTTTTTCTTTCAGAGTTCGCCTATGGTAGCAAGATCACCACTAAAGCAGACGTTTTCAGCTTTGGCATAGTGATGATGGAGTTTGTAACTAGAAGAAGACCAACTGGGACTATAGAGGATAATGGGTTTCCAATCACTCTGCGTCAATTTGTAGAGGCTGCACATGCAAATGGTTTTCAACGACTTCTCCAAGTGATGGACCCTGATCTTGCTTCGAGTCTTTTAACCCAAAACGATGAAAAAAGAATGGTAGATCTCCTTGAACTTGCCTTGTCTTGCACCCAAGCAGCCCCAGAGAATCGCCCTGACATGAATGTGGTGTTATCATTGCTTCTGACGATAAGTGAATCCAAATATTTTCCTAAAGATTGAAAGGCTGAGCTCAACATTTTCACATTTCGAGAGCTGAGCTCAGCATTCAGCATTGCCTATACACAACCATGTCTACTGCTTATTTTGTTAACATACAACCGTAGTCAAATGCGGATAACTCATCTGTCATGACAAGGTTGCCTGTTTCGTAAGTTAGCTTTGGCAGACCCTCACAGTCTGTCCAATAATTCAGTATTGCAGGATGAAAAGAAAACAAGGGGAGGAGTCGAAGGGTTCTGATGTGTGAGTCAATGTTGATATTTCGGATTATAATGTCAACAGCTTTTGATGCTTGAATGTAGATAAATTAGCTATTTTGGTCCACAAAATTTTACCAAATTTTCACTTGAGTTCACAAAGTTGTATCTGGTCAATTTGGTTTGCAAAGTTTCATTCTGTATGCAATTTGGTCATAGGTTAAGTCTCTGTTTCGAATCACTTAACAAAAGGTGATTTGGTAGTTAAAATCTTACGTTAAACTTAAATTTTAAATTTCTTTTTATTGTTTTCTCTAATAGATTTAACTAAACACGTAGGATTTTAAATATAAATTTAACTAAACACGTAGGATTTTAATTGCCAAATCACCTTCTTTGTTAAATCATTCGAAACAAAGACTTAACCTGAGATCAAATTGCAAATGGACATTGGTTTCATGGCCTCTCTGTTAAGTCATTCAAAACACCAACAAGGACACTGGTTGTATGGCCTCAACCATATGCAAATTTTATTGCACTATTAGTGTTGCGGTGATAAAAACATAATAACTTATTTAGATTAAAAAATATCCAAATGAGAAATAATGGAAGCCGACGTCGGCCACTTGTTTTTTTTCCCAAGCAAACCTTAACTATCACTAACATCATTACTACTTATCCAGAGCAGTGGAGTTAACTTGTTGCTTTCATTGGACTTTGGTCTAAACCGTCACATGTTGACACACTGTAGCTTGTAGTGTAAGATCTCGGCTGCAATAATATATCCTGGCCAATTCCTCACACAAAATTGTTGACAATTCTTATATCAACGATCAGTTGTTGACGTGTTTTGAACCCACAACCTCTTCATTTTGTGAGAGGGTTGCTACTATTGAGCCACAAGCTTATTCGCAATTATTTATGTTATCAGAAATGTAATCATAAAATATAAAAATAATTATAAACGTGATTATACACACTTATACCTGTTATCATATTAAATTGTAAACATGATGATTAATCATAATTGTGATAGTCTCCCATTGGCCCAACTAACCCACACCATGAATTTAGTCTCTAAATGGAACCAACCAAACACACATTCTTATCCAGAATCCACTATTCAAATCTGGCGCGTTTTTCCTAAAGAAGAAAGAAGAAACCAAACGCCTTTTGGCTGTTTCTGCAAGTACACACTAGAAACAGAAATGTCCTTCATATTCATAGAAGACCCCTTGTTCCTTCTCCATAGGTAATCCTTCAAACTCCAATCTTTGTTCACATTTATAAGTTAATTTGATGTATTTATGTGTTTTTATGACTTGGGTTTGAATCAAAATTCAATATTAAGACTTGGGTAATCATTAAATGTTGATCTTTTTTGGTGGATTTTAATTAAGATAATAATAGATCATTGAATTCAATATATATATATGGTAGGGTAAGGTCCATTGCTAAATGAAATGTAGTCCATTGCTTTACATTTCCCTTACAGATTTTAACAGCTGATTTAAACTAGTCATAATACTGTAGCCAAGCTTTCGAGATCTCAATTCAGTGATGTTCGTGCAAGATTATAACCAGGGTAGACAGTTCATTAACTCCATTGTTAGCAATAATGGTGTTCTCAACTATGTAAGGCCACCAACAAGGACACTGGGTTTCATGGCCTCCACTATATGCAAATTTCATTGCACTAGTAGTGTTGTGGTGATAAAAACATAATAACTTATTTTTAGATTAAAAAATATCCAAAATGAGAAATAATGGAAGCCGACGTGGGCCATTTGTTTTTTGCAAAACAAACCTTAACTATCACTAACATCATTACTACTTATCCAGAGCAGTGGAGTTAACTACTGTTGCTTTCATTCGACTTTGGTCAAAACCGTCACATGTTGACTCACTGTAGCTTGTAGTGTAAGTTCTAGGCTGCAATAATATATCATGGCCGAAGAAATTCTTCGTACAAAATTTTTGACAATATTTATATCAACAATCAGTTGTTGACGTGTTTTAGACCCACAATTTTTTCACTTTGTCTTTGATGCGGGTTTTGACAGGAAAACAGGTCATGCAACTGTTGGTGTTATTATTAGAGATGGATATAGTATTGTGTTGGCGTGTACTTATAGAAACTTTAGAGCTACTAATGTTGAAACTGCCGAAGTTGTAGCAGGTGAATCTACGGTGATGCTTGCTATAAAACTCAATATTAAAGATGTTCTATTTGAAGGAGATTGCAAAGTTGTAGTTGATGATGTGAATTCCAGAAGTAATGATAATATTTGCTAGTCGGGGAAGACAGTCTTTTGGTCTTTATCGTGTTTTTTAGATTTTTTTTTCATTTTGTTAAGAAACGTCAATATTGATGCCCATAGTATTGCTGGTTGGACAAAAAATCAAGAGATTTTTGGACATACCCCCCATTTGAAAGTCGAAATTTGAGATACCCCATTTGAAAAAAATTTGAGATACCCCCCAATTCAAGATGTGGTGTTATCTTAGCCGTCCATCATAATCCATCATAAAACTCACCTACGGTTGTAAAGCTCTTTTGTCTTGAATTGGGGGTATCTCAAATTTTTTTTCAAATGGGGGTATCTCAAATTTCGACTTTCAAATAGGGGGTATGTCCAAAAATCTCAAAAATCAAAATAGAAATGTACTGTACCTATTCCAGCCATTTGTAATTTGTCTGTTGAACCTATTTGCATTATTTAATATAAGGTTGTATTGATAATAATTGTGATAGTCTCCTATTGGCTAAACCCAATTATGTTTTACCGAACGGATCACACATCATTCAAAGTGGAACCATGTAATTAGGCCCAACTCACCCACAGCATGAATCTAGTCTCTAAATGGCGCCAACCAAACACACATTCATATCCAGAATCCACACTTCAAATCTGCCGCGTTTTTCCAAAAGAAGAAAGAAGAAACCAAACGCCTTTTGTTTTTTTCTGCAAAAACAAAAATGTCCATCTATTCATGGAGGACCCCTTGTTCATTCCCTTCTCCATAGGTAATCCTTCAAACTCCACTCTTTGTTCACATTTATTAGTTAATTTGATGTATTTATGTGTTTTTATGACTTGGGTTTGAATCAAAATTTAATATTAAGACTTGGGTAATCATCAAATGTTGATCTTATTTGAGGGATTTTATGAT
The DNA here is from genome assembly GCA_020826895.1 of Aquilegia kansuensis. Lineage (NCBI taxonomy): Eukaryota > Viridiplantae > Streptophyta > Magnoliopsida > Ranunculales > Ranunculaceae > Aquilegia > Aquilegia kansuensis. Next base: position 13,798,731 of record CM037007.1, read on the forward strand.
AATAATAGTTTGAATGGAATAAAAGATTTTTAAGATAATAATAGATCATTGAATTCAACATATATAGATGGTAGGGTAAGGTCTATTGCTAAATGAAATGTAGTCCATTGCTTTACATTATAAGTCAAAGAGAAGATTTCTGTATTCTATATATATATATATATATATATACTACTCTATAGTTCATTTTAAGTAATATATTAAGATTTGAAATTTTGATTGATGCGGTTTCAAAATGTGGTTTTGGGTTTAGTTTTAGTTTGTATGTTTTCTCCTAGATACAAATGTATCTGTGGAGGAGACGAGTTTTCGAGTTGAGATTGAAGCTTTGAAGGGGTTTAAGAGTTTCATTAGTCATGATTCAGTTGAAGTGTTGGCAGATTGGATTGGCATTTCTTGTGATCCTTTGTCAAAACGAGTTGTTTCGATTTCTTTACTTGAGAAACAACTCAAAGGTGAGATATCCCCATTTCTTGGGAACATCTCAAGTCTGCAAGTTCTTGATTTGACATCGAATTTATTCACTGGAATTATTCCAAGTCAGCTGGGGCGTTGCTTGGAGCTTAATCAGTTGGTGTTATATGATAACTCATTGTCCGGTTCCATTCCTAATGAACTAGGATACTTGAGGAATCTGAAGGATTTGGACTTAGGGGCGAATCGCTTGAATGGGAGCATACCTGATAGGATCTGCAACTGCACATCTTTGGAAGTTCTGGGCGTCATCAACAACAATCTCACTGGTATAATCCCCTCTTGCATTGGTAACTTGGTGAACCTTCAGATAATCACAGCTTATTTAAGACAATTGAATTAAACCAATATCTCAGAAAAGATGCATCCAACAACACATACATGGAATAAATAAAAAACAAAAAATAGAAGGAATAACCAACAACCTTTTTTTTTATTTTTTTTTATTAACAATGTATTCAGACATGCAGCATGATCTGGAAGCTAAACAAACAAAGCATAAACAATCGAAGCACCAAACTAATAGCCTATGTGGTTAGAGAATTATGCAATTAAAATAATACAAGGCTAGAAACAAACTACATCATCCCAAATATGGGATACCACCAGACTTTTGCAAGTCCAGAAAAACCTGCAACTTATCTTTTCTTACCCATACTTGTTTAACACTAGGCGTGCACACCTTGGGAGTTGAAAAGATATGAGATTTTCCCTTAACAAGCTTTGCAATACACTTGTCCTTAACTAATTCCACCTTAGTCTTAGACTTCCTTTTGTTGGAATACCTGTTTTTCTTAAACCTGTGATGAAAACCATTATAATTCCAAGGTCTAGAAAATACACAAGAAGGAACATTAGAATCAACATGATTATAACGATGAGGAACACGAGAATAGGATGAAACATGTTGATCAAAATCCCAACAAAAGATATCCAAATGACCAACTCTACCGCAATAAGAACAACTAAAAACATTAGACTTACTCAAAGAATTCTTATAAGAAGATGTGGTAGTAGAAGATGAAACATGTATGTCACCATTGTATTTGTGACATGGTGCCTTAACAAGACCTGTACCTCCACTATGAGAACAAGATGGCTTACCAGCAAAAACAACTTTATCATGAGCCTTAGACTTAAACTTTGTGCGAGAAACATGCTGAAAACTATTAGTATTAAGTCTAGTCTCAATAGGCGGGGTAGGCAAAAGAGCGGGCAAACTAGATTTTACAGAAGTAGTCACACCAGATGGACTACTAGAACAAGCAATAAGAGAGTTAATTCTAGTTTTGTCCAAAACCTGCAATTGGAGTTGAGTAGACGTTAAATCGTTCTTTGTTACCTCATACTCAACCAATAGAGATTTGTATTTCTCATCGACCTCCTGATTGACCTTCTCTAAAGCTGCAATTCTACATAACAAGTCAAGTTTTTCTTTTTCAAATAATTGAGAAATAGAAATTGCACCATCTACAGCAGAAAGAATTTGTTTTTCAAGAGTTTCAATTTTATCCTGCAAAGAAAGATTAGCCTTTTCCAAATTTTCAATTTTGGATTCATAAACTTCCCCTTGAAGCATATAGTCTTCTGCACAATGTCCGAGTCGTTGTTCTAGAGAATCAACCTTATTCTGCAAAACACCATTATCTTCAAAACAAAAATTATCAGAAGTAGTAGACAAATTACAATTAGCTTTATTAAACTTTTCCTGCAAATCAATATTAGCTTTTTGTAATCTTTCACATTCTTTTGCAGAAAGCCTGTAAAGAAGAGCCCAATCACTATTGCTAACAACATACAAATTATTATCCTTTTCCAAATCAGATTTTGGTTTTGTGGATTTAGACGATTTAGCAATAAAATAATTATGACCAGACTCATGAACCATTATTGCACTCATAGGATCTACGCGTGAGCCATTACGCTCCATAACAAGCGCCCTGCGACTGATACCAATTGAGAACCCAATATATGTGCAATATAACAATAGTAAAGCAAACAATAAAGCAGTAAACAAATAAAGAACACACGATATTTTTAACGTGGTAAAACCCAATATGGAAAACGTCCACGGTTATCCTTGCGACAACAAATAAATCCACTAGATGAAAAGATATTTACAAACCTATCAACTACCTGCAATCACTGCGAGTTGACACTCCTGGTTATCTCTAACACCTTGACTTCACCAGAGCACCTTGATGTACGCACAAGACACTCGACTTCTTGATGAACACACAAGAAGACTCGAAGCCGATCTATGTAACAAGCTTACACCAGAGTTCCTTGATGAACACACAAGGATACTCGATTTCTTGATGAACACACAAGAAGACTCGAAGCTAAATCACTATTCAACAATGAAGAAGAAGATGAATAGGGAAGAAGGAAGAAGAAGATGAATGGGGAAGAAGAAGATGAGTTCAATCACCAAAACAACATAAACCAAAACACAAACAAACTCCAAGACTAGAGATCAATTGGACGGCCAAAGAACTAAATTGTTCTTTGGTGGAGAAACCCTAAATATAGTTAGGGTTGGAAGACACACAAAATGGGCCGGAATTGCTGAAATCCATATTGGACGTACGTACGTCGAAACAACGTTCGTACGTCCCCACACTGTAAAGGTTCGCTGCCTGCTTGGACGTACGAACGCCCTAACTAGGTACGTACGTCCTGACCAAAACATGTTTGCTTCCTAACATGACGTACGTACGCCCTAACTAGGTACGTACGTCCTAAACCCAAAAACTCACTTTTGACAAAAGGACGCGAGGACACAGACTCGGGACAATGGGCGTACAACTTGGTTTTCCTAACAATAAACTCAAGGCGAGATAACCGAAACTACTCATGTCACAAAATTAATGTCAAATAACCGAGAGCCGGTTTCAAAAGTGGGTCTTCGTCTTCATCAGCATATCAAGGCACGATTGGCTACTTGGCACCAGGTAATTTTCTTTCCTGTCTCTTTTTCCAGTAGTGTGAATCTACAAACTGTATATCACGACATGTAGGTTATTTGATAAACCTTTGAAATTATATTCAAATAAATATTGATAAAAGAACTTGTGTATTTTAATTGTAGCAACCATATATGGACCTCATTTTTATTTTGTGTTTTTTAGCGTATGATGCCCGAACTTTATTTGTGCCCAAAGGAATGATACTTTTGATAAAATTTTGTATTTAGTTAGGAACTCTATCAGATCCTGCCTACATATATAGTTTGAAAAACATTCGTAAGAGTTTCATTAGTTTGACTTCTATTTGCTGACATTTTTCTTTTTCGACAACTATATTACTTTTTCTGACTGGCTTATACTACATACTTTGTGCTGATAACTCATGATCATTCTTCGAATTATTAAGAGCATTATATCAAGGACAGATACATATATTTAATTTATTGTGGGTACTATTCAACTTCTCATTGTAAGGTGGCATGTGTGTGTTTGTTTCAGAGTTTGCTTATCGTAGCAAGATCACCACTAAAGCAGACATTTTTAGTTTTGGCATAGTGGTGATGGAGTTCCTAACTAGAAGAAGACCAACTGGCACTATAGAGGATAATGGGTTTCCAATCACTCTGCGTCAATTTGTGGAGGCTGCACATGCAAATGGTTTTCAAAAACTTCTCCAAGTGATGGACCCTGATCTTGCTTCGAGTATTTTAACCCGAAAAGATGAAAAGAGAATGGTGGATCTCCTTGAACTTGCCTTGTCCTGCACCCGTGCAGCCCCAGAGAGTCGTCCTGACATGAATGAGGTAATGTCATTACTTCTGACGATAAGCGAATCTAAAGATTAGAAGGCGGAGGTAGTATCTTTCTAATTTCGCGAGCTGAGCTCAGCATTGCGTGTACACAACCACGTCTACTGCTGAATATTGGGTAACTCATTTGTCATGGCAAAGTTACCTGCGTTCTTTTTTTGTATGTTGTCTTTGGCAGACTCTCCACAGTTTTTTCCAATGATTCAGGTTATGTTGATAATATACATCATAGGAAGAAAAGAAATCAAGTGTGTGGGGGGGGGGGGGGTTGGGGGTTCTGATGAACTCTTCAATGTCGATATTTCACATTATAATGTAAACGCTTTTGATACTTGAATATAACATTCACATATTCTCATATAACTCAGTGATAGTGTCATCATGCTCAGTTCTTGGGTAATTGTTGCCATTCGATCATTCACTGAAAATAGTGAACGTTTAGGTAAGAATTATCGCCTTTTCATTACATCTGCAGTTCTGCAAGGAAACAACTAAGTTGAGTTAAGCAATAAGCATTGATCCCCCTAGTGCCTAACTGAATCCCACCAGTTGGCAAAGCATCCAGGTATTCTTATACTTTCCAAATGCCCTATTTGGTTAGGGCCGATGCTTAGGCACAGACAGTATGCCAAGAAATGACTTGTCATGATGGCTAAACATTTTCTAGTAAACTTGGAAATTACCCTTTGCGATGCCATCTGATTCTTCAACTGAAATGATACAAAATGAGGGTTCTCGGATTTGGCACTGTCACGAAGGCATGTGCCCCCATGCGATGCCATCTGATTCTTCAAATTTAGGTATGCTGAAACCCTTTGTTGCATATAGTAGTTGGTTCTCTCTTAGCCCAGTCACCTCTCGACAATGAAATTTGTGTATTATAGCATTAGCATACGTTTTCCAACAAACCTTCGATGCAGCATTACATTAATTATTTTTTGGACGTGCAATATTAATGGTTACAAATGTCCAAAATTTTCAGCACAAAGTAGTACATAAGAATTTTATCTTTAGTTCTCTACTCAATCATTATGTGCATAATGCAATTTTTGATCACAAAATATATTCTGAATGGCTTTCATGGGTTTTGTAGTCTTATTATAAGGATGATTCAGTTTACCCCAACATTTCATCTTGATTGTTTTGGTACCAAAGTATTAGTAGTATATTTTGAAAGTTTTTCTAACAATACCTCACAAAGAGTTTAAAACCATTTTATTAGCTTGATTGATTTATATATCAAAACCATCCACCTTGTTGAAACCGGCACTAGGTTGTTTGACATTAATTGTGTGACATTGGATGTTCATGGTTATCTCGCCTTGAGTTCATTGTTAGGAAAACCTCGTTGTACGCGCGTCATCCTGAGTCTTTGTCTTCGCGACAAGTGTATCAAAAGTGTGTTTTTGGGTTAGGACGTACGTACGTCCAACAGGTCAGCAAACTTTCATCGTGTTGAACGTGCGTACCGAGTTAGGGCGTACGTACGTCAAGTTAGGCAGCAGGAAAGTTTTTTGTTCAGGACGTACGTACCTTGTTAGGGCGTTCGTACGTCCAAGCAGGCAGCAAGCGTTTACCGTGTGGGGACGTACGAACGCTGTTTCGACGTACGTACGTCCAATATGGATTTCAGCAATTCCGGCCCATTTCCTGTGTATTCCAACCCTAAGTATAAATAGGGTTTCTCTTCCAAAGAAGAAGTCAGTTCTTTGGCCGTCCAATTCATCTCTTGTTTCTTTGGAGTTTTGTTTAGGTTTGGTGCTAAAGTTGTTTTTGGTTATTGAACTCAATTCCCCTTCTTCCCAATTCATCAATTCCCTATCTTTCGTATATCATTGTGAATTCGGCTTCGAGTCTTCTTGTGTGTTCATCAAGGAGTCGAGTGTCTTGTGCGTACATCAAGGTGCTCTGGTGAAGTCAAGGTGTTAGAGATAACCTGAAGTATCAGCTCGCAGTGAGTGCAGGTAGTTGATAGGTTTGTAAATCTCTTTCGTCTAGTGGATTATTTGTTGTCACCAAGGCAACCGTGGACGTTTCCCAAATTGGGTTTTACCACGTTAAAAATTCCTGCGTGTTATTTATTTTCTGCATATCGTTTGATTTGTTCGAATATTAAACTGTTAGATTAGCACTATTTGTGTTTTTCACTTGTGGCTTCTGAGATGACTTGGATCCTTTTCACAGTTATTCCATTTACAAAATTCAAAGCTAAGCAAACAAAATGGAGGATAGTTTAACGTGATAATATTATGTAGAAGAAAATATCTATGTTACCTATTACATTCAATGGATCATTGAAATTTCGTTTTCAACTAGAAGTCATTGTATTGTAGGACCTCGATCTTCTGGGTGATCAAACTCAATCATGAAAATGTGAAAACAAATCTTATTAAAACAGCAACGCATTTCATACATCTCTCGATCCAAAACTCACAGTTGCAAATAGCACATAATGATGCCTATTATCCTAGTTACATTCGACAGCTCCGCCATTGAAAATCTTGTACTGTAGTTGAACTGGCTAGAATTCATACAACACATGTATGTACGTGGTCCAACAAACTATAATAAAATTGTTGTTGTTTAAGTAAAATTGCATTCATAATTCCAAATGAACATACAAGCTAGGTTGTGCTTTATGAAGCTACTAATACAATCTTATGTCCCATACAGAATTTAAGAGCTTTAACATTGGAATGTTTCAGTTTACTCCAACATATCACTATTTCACTAACATTTTTATTTCCAAAATTAGACATTATACAGTATTGTACTTTGCAATCACAAAACACAAAATACCATTATCTTTAGCTTGAGTGACCGATATATGTAAACCTCAAATTCACAACAAATCTATGAGCAAACTGGATCATTACAAGCAAATTATAACTCTTCACACAAATATCATTCTGGTGGTCATATGCGTAGCATTTCATTTGAGAAGACATGTAAAGAACGTAGCAGAACCTAACATAACACACGCGATGAGTTATCAGGAATCTGACATGGCAAACAGTACACAGATTTGTTAAAGTAAAATCGTCAGAGTGGCTGCTGAGCTAACAAAGTTCTTTGTCATTGTTATTGAGTGTAGAACGGATAAGCCTTCAACACCAAATTTTCACCGATTTTGGATTAAATTTCAAAGACAAGCAACCATGGACAATGAATCTTTGCTACATTGTGATGGAGCTGCTCTCCCTTTCTCAACGACTTTGTTGGTCGATTTTTTCCTGGCCCTCGTGGTCGACGATCCTTATGATCCAACAACGGGCGTGGGTGCCTAGCCTCCAGGCATAGGACGGTTTCCAGCACCCAACCCGAAAAGATAAAAAAAAAATACAAAAAAAAAGTGATGAGTGAGAAAAAAACCCAAAAGGCCTCGGTGATTATAGGACGGATATGTACCTATATTCCAATGTCAGGAGATCCTCATCTCATGTTTCATAGGACCCACCCCCTCGGCAAACTACCTGTCGACCCGGGGTGTTACAATCCCACCACCTTAGAGGAGAGCCGTCCTCGGCTCTGGAATATACAGCCCCAGATCTCCGACGTTCCCTGCCCCTCGCGAGATGAGTACCCGGCGCAATCGTCACCCCTTCTTGGGATAGGCGCCTTTCCAGCATACTCTTCCACCCTCGACAGGTGAACCGTCGTCGGCTCTGATACCATTTGTAGCGACCCAGCCTATATCACCACCTATTTGTAGCGACACGTCCGCAGTGGCTAACTGGGGACAATATTGATGGTAATATAGGTTAGGTCGCTACAGTTGGTATTGTTTAAAATCGTTGTAGGCATTGATCCCCATGTGTTTGGGTTTTGTATCTTCTTTTTGGTATCGATCTCCATGTTTATGGAGTCTAGTATTCTGTACATCTCTGAGGCTATGTTGATATTTCAGCCACCTGTCCTATCATAAATACTTACTTAACAGTATAATAACACCAGATTACTTAACGATATATATATATATATACTGCTAGTAGTTACAACTGCTATAAGCTATACACCCTTTGAAGAAAGCTTCAGATAAAACTAAGAACCGAAAGATTAAAAGAAGAACAGAAAGATTACAAAAGAAAAGAAAAGAAGAAGAACAGGAGGGAAGAAGAGAGGAGAGAAAGCTAAGCAAGTGTCGAATCTTGTTCTCTCAATCTTAGAAATGTTTCTTATATAGGCAAGAGAAAAGAGTTTGGTGGACCCCGTTGAGCACATTGTAAGTGGGTGGACCCTATTGAGTACCTTGTGAGTGGGTGGACCCTATTGAGTACCTTGTGAGTGGATGGACCCCATGTAGTTTGGCCGTAGCGAATGATTCAGCTGATTGAGCTGATGTGTGGACCCCATACAGTGTGTCGAGATAAGATAATTGAACGAACTGTGGACCCCATATTATTGACATGATCTGATAATTGAACGGAATGTGGACCCCATATTGTTGACGGGATCTGATAATTGAATGGTCTATGGACCCCATGTGGATAATTATTTCTGGTAAGTAAGTGGACCTTATTAGTTCGGCTGTATCGATCGTGGAAAGTAATTAATCCACGTCTTCATCTTCGTCGTCCTCATCGGTTTGAGAGGATACTTGTTTAAGGTCCCACCATGAGACTATGGTGTCAATAGGACCGATAGTGTCGTTGTCTAGGACTTTGTCCTTAGGAACTTTGTCTTTAGGGACTTTGTCTACATCCATAGGAGATATATCTCCAAAAGAAGCCATGATTTGCTCTTGCATCTCTTTGATAACTCTGAATTTGATTTCCTGGGAAGAAAGATTAGGGTGAGATTTTGATAATCTCTCCCGAATAACTGAGACAGGATTGTCTGGTAGAGGTTCTTTGATCGAGAACCGACTTCGTTTGTCGAGATGTATGTAGTTGCTCCAGTTTGTGGATGTCTGGAGTAATGGCTATAAGGCTATCCTTGAGAGGATACCTGGCCCACCATTTATAATGGTATTAGCGGCAAAGACCATGGAGACCTTCATTAGCTTGATACTGGCAACTATAAGCCCATGCCCAAATCCATGGGATTACATAACCCGCTAAGAAGAAGAGGAATAATTTGCCTCTAATAGTATTTTTTTCTTCAAATAAATGGTGATATTGAAGGTAAGATTTATAAAGAACAGCTAATTTTGTAGGTAAATAGTCCGGATTAGGACCAAATTTAAACCACCAGTTATAAAACCAGTTAGGAATGTCATTCTTTTCCCTTTTGAAGTTCAAAAAGTCTTTATCAAAATAGAAAAACCAAGAGTGTTTCCTTTGAGGATTATGATAGAAGAACGTATACGTCCAAGCATCCATATAATCCCAATAATTGTAGGGTTGGTTATATAATCCTCGTAATTCACGAGTTTTATTAGGGTCGCCCCAATCAGAAGATTTAAGGACCATATGGATCCTGGCTTTGCTATAAGCATAAGGTGCTCGATCCGTATTACTTCTTCGAGAATGATCAAAAGTGACTGAATTAGTCTCTATCAAAATCAATTCATAGAAATATCTATGTTTGCCACCCCGAATTGGACCATTATCTTTGTCATCAAAATATTTTTGCCTCAGATAAATGGGTTTCAATAACCATTTTTCGTCCTCTTGATTGAGGATAACAAGTAATTCATTTATATTCTTTAGGAAGAATTTGGGTTCATCATTTCCTAATAAAGCTTCTTTCATAGTTTTGTCAACAGAAGAAGAACCTGATTCAGGTTTGATAGCAATGGCCTTGCCTTTGCCCCTTCCATGACCCTTAGTAGGATCGGACCTCTACCATGAACATTCATATCTGTTAATATTCACGTGTGAGAAAGTCAAGAAGAGAATTATTAGTCTCTTTAATATTTTCTATTGGGAATTTAAATACAGAAAGAATAACATGCCATCTATCATCTTTCGCATAGCTAAGATCAATTCGTAGCAAAAAGTGATGATTTATTAAACCATCTTGAAACTTATTAATATAATTGACTATAGACAATATTTTCATTTTTATTGTCGAATATTTGACTTAAGCATTTTTCCCAATTCCAGAATGGAAACTAATTAATGCTTCTTTATTAGTAAGAGAATTTCTCTTTTTTTTTAGAATATCTCCATAGCTTATATTAGAAGCATTTGTTTATACAAATTTCAATCCTTCAGGATTGACTAATGATAAGCAGGGTAATCGTTTAGCTTTAAGCTTAATCCTTTGAACCGCTTTTGTATGATGTACGGTCCAATGTTCAGGATATATACCACTTCTTTCATAAAGAATCCAAAATTCATAACCTTCCATTTATGAGGACTAAAGTCGGCTTATAATTAACGTGTTCAGTAATTTGAACTTGCCAAAATCCTGACTTTAACCCAAATGAAAATATATGGGCATTATTTAGCCTTTTCAATAGATTCTTTTTATTAGGAATTGGATAATGAATCCATTTGAGGCCCCTATTAGGGGTTTATAGTAACGAACCGAGGAATTTCTCATTTTTGTTCAGCATAAAATACTGCCCGACTCCATTAATGAAGAGTTTTTGTCTTATATAAGACATTCTTTATCCATTTGGATAGGCCTAATTTTAGTAAGAATCAGTTTTTCATTAAAACCTTCCATATAATTCTACTATATGTTGTTTATAGTTCCAGAAAGTATTAGGAACGTCGTTACATATTTCTTTCTTAAAATGTTTTATTTCTTGGGATAAAAAATTGATTTGTTTTTCTTTAAAAATATAATTTTTTTTAATTGATTGATATAATCATTTGTAGGTTTTATGGTAAATTCAAAAATAATTTTTTTCCCCATAAGGGTAGTATGAATCCCTTCATCATCAATTCTTTCAATAGGCCAAATAAGGCTTAAAAAATGTTTTCCTAAAATAATCATTTGAGATAAATTGTTGGATAAAACAAAAGGGGTTTTAATACAAATACCACCATTACAGATGAATACATCTGAAACTTTGTAATTTATTTTCATAGAAGAACCATTACCAGTATTCAGCGCATGTCTAGTTTTTTTAAAAATATTTGGTAGAAACTAGTTCTTCCCTTATGCAATTTAGATCAGAACCACTGTCGACTAAGGCAATGGTTTCTAAGCTAAAATCCTGGTTAATGACCAGTTTGGAATTAATATACCACTTTTGATTGATACTATGATTTAAAGACAATAAATCCCCAACATCTTCTCCTGCTTCTGTAGAAGAATTAGGAGTGACTTGGTTATTATTTTCAAGTAGGAAAATTCTCCAATGAAGATTCTTAATTTCTAATTTAAGATTATTAATCTCACCTTTGAGGTCAGAAATAGTAGTTTCTTTAACTATGGGATTTGTTTTAATTCTATCAAAAACCTCTTGTAAAGAATAAGGTTTTATAATTTTGGAATTATAATTAGAAGTATTTTCTAAATATTTTTCAATAGCCTACCGTTTTTCAACATGATCAGATATTTTATCAATAATATCTAAAATTAAACTTTGATTTTCAGTTAGGACATTTATATTTAGTCCATTCATATCAATAATAGATTTGTAATAGTCTTGGGAAGTCCTACAATGAGAAGAACAACCTTTATCTGACTGATTACGATTGCTATCACTTGATTCACTATTAGTGATTTCTTCTATTTCCATAATATGGTCAGAAGATTCATCAGAGTAATAAGTACTAAAGATTCATAATTATCTAGAATTTGATTAATTTATTTTTTAACATTTTCATTAATGCTTAAGTCATTAATTTATTTTCTAATATCAGTCTTAGAGGTACACTTATTAGCATAGTGTTACATACCACATTTATGGCAAGTAATATTTTTTAAATCTTTAAAATTTCTTTTAGGATATTGTTTTCGAGGATAAGATTTTTTTCTTCGAGAAGACCTGATCAGGTCTTTTATAAGTTTGATTCGAAGATTTTCTACGAAAAGGTTTCTTGGAGACTTTCTTACGTGATATTACATTCTTATAACTAGGCTTAGGAATGGGCATATTATACCCAAATTGTTCACAAAAATGCCCTAATTTCTTTCTTCCAGTTAAATTCTGAGTTTTAAGTTGATTTTTTCACTACAAGAATACATCAAATTTGCCACGGACCGGAACCGTGGCAAAACAGGATTAGCCACGGTTTTAGACCGTGGCGAGACCGTGGGTGTTCAAGGCGTAGCTAATTCTTTTGCCACGGTCCGGGTCCGTGGCGAATAGCTATATTTAGCCACGGTTATGAACCGTGGGCCTTGCCACGGATATCAACCGTGGCAGAATTTCAATATCCCCACGGTCCGGGTCCGTGGCGAATTTTTTTTTTTTTGAAAAAAAAATATCGAAATTAATTTATTTTTCAAATTAGCTACTGTTTTTAACCGTGGCAAATCCGGAATTTTTCTAAAAAAAATTGAATTTTGCTACTGTTTGGAGCCGTGGGAAATCTGAATTCTTTGCAGAAAAAAATAACAATTATTATTTTTGCACCTGCCCTGCATAATCTAAAATCGGCTAATGACGAACAATTTTTTTGCACCTCCACAATGCATAATATAAAATCATATTCTCACTGGATACAAAAAGGAAAATTAATTGGTTTAAGCGCATTTATAGACTACATCCAAAGTCACTTTTAACCAAGTCAGTAATGAAGTACAAACTAAAACAATTAAAAGCAACCAAAACTTAGACGATTAATCGTGTACCAAAAGATGCATTTGAATGTTCAACGAAACAATGAAATATAACATCTCTGTAAGAAACCATGGTACAGTTTTAGAGATCTTACATTAAATAATGAAAGCGTTTACATCCTTTGTTCTAACGTGAATAGAGAAAGTTGTTACATCCTTTATTTATTTCATTAAACAAAGCAAAGCATGTAATTGTGGTGTGGAATACAGGTAGACTGGTACGCCAATTAAAAAAGAAATGAAACAAAAGAAAAGGCAACTACATAAAATAGACGGTAAAATTCTTTCGTCTATCCAGCCACCGAAGAAATACGCATACATAAACTCAAAACAAAAAAGTGTAGAGTGGTAGTACTGACAGGAATCCGAACAATGTCTTCCCTCTGCCATCCAAGAGAATTGTATACGACAATCACCTACAGAAAACAATACACAGTGTGACATTGATAAGCTTTTATTTATCACAAAGTAGCGAGAGTCATAGTGTTAGCCTTACCAAGTTTTTCCCATGAGGCAAGTCAACTTCTGATGGAGGACAATAGCTTATGTTCAAAAGGGGACACTGAAAAAATGCCACAAATTACAACTCAGTTGTTCTTTCCAAAATAGAAATTGATATGTTAATTGCTTTCAAGATTAAAAATTATCAGGATCAAAGTTTCAGCTGCTTTATACATTTCATGATAATAAACCATTTGCAAGTTTTAGAGTTCATTTACTTCCACAAACAAAAGCAGAAATCTAAGAAATGTATGGAGGTCAATGAGACATTGAGAACATACAGTGAAAGCTTTTGTATAATAACAAGGTGATATATTAGCTCTAGGGTAAATATTGTTAAACAAGCATTCTATTATAACTGAAAAAAAATCTATACAGATGGCCTAAACATGAGTGTGGATGCATGGATGGATTAGTATGCAGTAAACTTGAACAAGTGTTAGGACTCACTAGAAAGGAATGATATTCTTGCCTGTTCAAATTTAGTAACTGTTTTCCCACAACTTGTGTTATTTGTTGATTCTACCAAGCAGGCAAGGGAAGACGCAACCAGCTCCTCAACCTACAAAAGCACAAGTAACATTCTTGTATAAGAAAAAAAATTGGCTTTAAACAAAAGCACAACATAAAGATATAAATATGACTAGATAAACAATAAAGGCAACTATATCTCAGACTCTCGAGTCCAATTACTGAAGTGACCAAAATTACAGATAACATTTGCCTTGCCTGTGCAGATGAACCAAAGGTCGTAGACCCCTGCCACACAAACTCAAGAGTCTTCTCATCCTTACGCTTTGCTCGGTCTTGGTAATCTATACGGCCAAAGAAAAGAGAGTCGAATCCAACCTACAACCAGAACAAACTTAAATTGCATAGCCATTGCAGAGACTATAATATCTTTGCATAGTAATCTATGAGGATTAGTTTAAAAGAGTTTTTAAAGAAGATTAGGATATGTACAATGCACACACCTCTGCTCCTAACAAGTAAGCTTGAACTGCAGAATGTCCAAAGGGATCGATTTGCCAACCAATCCTCGGAGTCTGATTAAACTCCTGTTTAATAAACCGATGCCCAAGAGTTGTCTGATCAATCATGTCAATGTAATGAGGTGCTGCTTCATCATGCATGCACATACCTCCATTTCTGAAAGAAAAGAAGAAAAAAAATGCAATTTAAAGAAATAGTGGTTGTTACCATTTACAGCAACAAGAGAAAAACAAATTAATCCACAGAAGAAGCTAGTTAAGTCTATGAAAAATAGGCAAAGTCATCACGAAATGATAACACTTTTATTGATAGATACGAGGATACTTAAATGGATTATAATTTAGGATGAGCAAATAATAAATTATAGCCAATATATAAGAGAAAATCAATCATTTTGAGGGAGCACATAGTCTTTCTATATTACTTAAAAAAATACCTATGAGGTCCTTTTTCAAAAAACTCCTAAAACAGGGACAAAGGAGGGTTGACGAGAGAGAGAGAGAGAGAGTTTGGCAGCTAAACCCTGTTCAAAAGGAATAGATCCACTCAGATCCTTTACAACCACAGTAAGAGTAGAATCAAACTCATCAAATAAGAAAACTACATTAATGTAAATCAACAAGATAAAAACAAACCTAGTAGTCCACTCAGCAATAATAACTTTCCAGCTCCACAAAATCTACAAGCTACCAGCCTCTTTGGCTATACTAGCAGCCTCTCTTTCAGCTGATCAGTCCACAAAAAAAGATGAAAAATCAGTCCTAAGAAATTTAGAACTCCAACTCATAGACTTTATTTTCCATCAAATGAAAGTCGTTATAGATAGAATTTTATGTAGTAGAATATGTGAACAAAATCCTATCTCCAATCAAAATTGCACTCCGTAATCAAACAAAATAAAAATCCATTGCACTCCCAAATCCAAATATTAAAATATATTACTTCACCTCTGTAATTAACACGAACAACAACAACTTCCAATTCGATTGTCAGTGCGTCATTTCATTGAACAAAAATCCTTTAAAGCAGTGAACTTTGTAAAATTAAAAGTGAGAATTATATTTTCTCTGTACATAAATCAACTAAAACTGAAAAGAACAAGGGATAAATACAACACCATAGATTTTATTTTATTTTTTTAAGAAAAACAACACTTCGTCTTTAACAATGGAGAGAGAGAGAGAGAGGTGTTTCAGATAGAAGAAATTATTTTTTGGAGAATGTAACAATGTGTAATCGAGATTGACAGAGAAATAGATAATCTAGTAACAGAAATCAACAAATTAAATAAATAATGGAAAAGGATTTTACCTGATTCATCCGATTCTTCTTCCAGCCTCACCAGAATTCAAATTCAACTCATCGTAGAACTCTTGACAACAACTTCTTTTTCTTCTTGTTTTTGTTCGTCTTCTTTAGGTTCTAAATCATCTAGCTTCCTGTTAAGATTCGTAGTAACATGAGAAGTCTTTGTTTCATTTTCTTCAACTTCAACTGATGCCGCCATTGTAAAAATAAAATTGAGTACTTTCTCTTAACAATCTATATCAAACCAAACCCTAACCTTAATTAGAATTAAACCAAAGTAAACCCTAGCATCTTTCAGACTTGAACTGAAAAAATTGGGGAGGAAGAAGAAGAACACAAGAAAGGGAAAGGTAAAGTGGGAAACCAAACAAACGTGGTTTCGTTTTTTTTTTTGTCTTTTTTTTTTTTGAGTATAAGACTAATCTCTGACCATAGATGAGATTTTAATCTTTCGATCGTACAGATGAGAAAATTAGAACTCGCCACGGTCAACAACAGTGGTTAAACTCAAACAAAAACGAATTAATGGTTCAATATTTAGGCACGGGCTTTTATAATGTTGCCACGGTTTTGGACCCTAGCGTATTTAGCCACTGACCCGGTCCGTGGCAAAGCAAATCGTAGAGCCATGGCGAAATCCATGTTTTCTTGTAGTGTTTAAACGAATATCATTACAAAGAGCTAATCCTTCATTAGTGCATTCACTAATTAATTCTCTATAAGTATAAGAATTATAAGGGATGTGAATACCATCACCATCATGCTTATTTTTAAGTCTATTTTTGACTTTTTCGGTAAATAACCTTGGTAAGCCAGATAAGAATTTTTCTTTCCAAAATTCATTATTCCCATCATGTCGATTATTAATTTGGCCATAAAGACTTCTTTGTACCAACGAAAATGAGTTAACGTTGGACATTTCAAATTCATGAGTAATTCTTTACCTCGTTCTTTATTAGACATAGTGTTTCCAATAAAATGTTTAATTATAACTTGGATTAAGGTGTAAACCACATCCTCACTCTGAATTGGGTGACCTGTTGGGTCGTGTTCTATTTTTACAGAACTATAAATTTCTTCTTTTTTTTGAGTTGTTAGAATATTATCCCACCAACCTTTTAATTGGCCAGTAAATCCGACTATAATACAATTTACTATTTGCCTATCTGTATTATTGGAATTTTTACAGATAGTGGCAAACATAAGCATTTTATGTAAATTAACATAGATTAAATATTCAGATAAACTATCTATATTCCATTCATAGATAGTTTTAGCACTGTAAGAAGTCTGTATAGAAATATAGTCTTCTTCATTTAATACATCCATAGGAGTAAGCCTAGGATAATAGGTTCGTGTAGGAGGTATTTTAGCTTTATTCTTTGAGCTGCTAAAGTATATTTCATTGACTTCTTGTTTCATATCGTGTAATATTTGTTGAAATTCTTTAGATTTCTTCACTTAATTCTGGTTTATTAACCGAATTTTCAATACGGAGTAATTGTTTTTCGATGGTTTGTAAACATAAATTAGTATAATTAGACTGTTTAAAAATCTTATTTAATTTTGTCGCTTCTGAGGAAGGTTGAACATATGCAACCATTTCCAGAGTAGTAGACCCATCTATTAGTTTGAGGGACTGGGTAGGAGGGTGGATAGATTTAATACACCGTCCATCAGTAGTAGTCCAACTTTTATAAAAGTCTTTTATTACACAAGATTCTAAAGTCTTATCAAATTTTAACACATAATGTGCAAAATAAATAATATTTTTAATTTTTTCTAAATGTTTATAGTATCTTGCTTTTAGAATACCATTTTTTAAAAATAGCATATTTAGGGCTATTAAATTCATTATTAATAGCGACTCTATCAATTTTAAATTCGTTAACTATTTCCAACATGTTAATAGAAAAGTCCATTTCTGAAGGGGTAGGATTGAGAATAGGGTGTCTTGTATAAAGACCATGAGGAATAGCACTTTTGGATTCTTTTAAACCTCTAATTTCAAATTGATCATTGATTTTATCAGGAACACTATAGGTGGAGGCTCTAGAAGGTTCTGGAGAATAAAAAGTCTTAACAGATCTCAGACGAGAGATTCTGTGAGAAGAAAAACGGACTTCAATATCTCCTTCAGGAGTTTAGACTATTTGGTCCAAATTTCGATTAATTGGTTGAGAAGGGATAATTCCTTGATGATCCCATTGTTCAGGGTAACTAATTTGATCCCAAAGGATAACCTTATTACATGCCATATTAGATCTTCCTAAATTAGTTTCAATAATAGTTGTATTTTCTTTATTGCTAATTAATTTAGCATTTGGACTCAAAGTATTCATTACTTTAAATTGAATCCTATAAGCAACGTTTAAAACCTCTGAACCAGAAAGGAATTCATATCATTTTGTGATACAAATTACTATGTAAATATACTATTGAGTGCGGAATTAAACAATAACAGTAAATAAGATGAACAAAAACACAAGATCTCAAAGAAAACTATCTTCTTTACTGAATATTATGAAGATTACAAGAATTTCTGCCTCACAATACTCTCTAGACAAACTAAGCCCTAGTTGTCTCAATATTTCTAAACACACTAAGGGTGTGTTTGATAATGGTTTTGTCGTGGAAAATCAGGGTTTTGTCGTGGAAAATCAGGGTTTTGCCGCTATTTGCTGGGTTTTACCATTGTTTGAAAACGATTTTGGCAAAAAGGCAAAAAAAAAAAAATAGTTTTGCCAAAATGGTTTGATTGGGAATGACTTCAAATATTAAATATATAATATCTTCAAATATTAAGGTTACACATGCAATATAATTATTTTTAATCTGGATTCCATAAATTGACTATGAGATGTGCACAACCACGTTATTAATATCACATGAAATAATGTACTTACCATTGGACATATGAAATTGATAAAATAATTAATCCATGGACTCACGTTATTAATTTCAAGTTTTAATATCATGTTATACGGGCTTTTTATGCATGGATTTGCCAAAATTACATTATTGTTATCAAACGATAGCAAAAAGGCAAATGTGTTTTGCCATTATTTGTCGAAGCGATTATCAAACAAAAACTTTTTGGCAAAAGTACTTTGCCACTTTTTGCCAAACGATTATCAATCATTGGAAAAAATGCAAATGAAAGCAAAACTGTTTGGCAAAATGGCAAATAAGCTAATATAACAATTTTGCCAAAAATTATGGCAAACCGGCAAAACTTTATCAAACACACCCTAAACCTTAGTGGTTTCTCTAAACAACTAAATAAGTTGTTTCACTATGTTTTGGTTTATGCCAAAACATCAATCTAAACAAGCTAAGCACTAACTTGTTTATCTATCTTGAAACAAGTAAGCACTACATGTTTCTCTCTATATCCTTTGGTTTATGCCAAAACATATATTTATAAGCCTTGGACAACTTCTAGTTGGCCAAGAATTTTCCCTTTCCTGAAATTCCCTCCCTTAGAGCATTCCCAATGCAAGGTGCATTTGGGAGGTGGGGTGGATAAATCCACCTTTTTCTTACAAATATTGTCCCAAGGGAAGGTGGATTTTAAGAAGTGGGAACCCACAGGTGGATTTCAAGGTGGGAGAATCCACCTTGAAATCCACTTTGTAGAAAAGAACCGGACGGCATGTCACATGTCGTCCTATTTTTTTTATGTTTTCTGTGTGTTTTAAAAGTTTTGGACTCTCGGACGGCATGTGACATGCCGTCTCCCTATTCTTTTTGCAAAAAAAATGGGACGGCATGTCACATACCGTCCGAATTTTTCTAAAAACCCACTTCCTCCTGTACAAGAGTCCACCTTCCCTTGGGAACTCTCCACCTTATAGAGTTTCACCTTGAGTCAACAAGGTGGATTTATCCTAGTGGCGCATACGTAGCGCCTATGTGGAGGTGGATAAATCCACCCTGCATTGGGAATGCTCTTATAGAACAAGGAAACCTATTTAAAGTTTTTTTTTCCTTGTAGGACAAGGAAAAGACCTACTAATTTCCCAAGTAGGATACACCTGTATCATTTTGTGTCGAGATCCATCATTATACTTTGTATGATATTATCATCTGATAAAGACAATTCTAAATTTGGATATATATTACAGTAAATTGGTCCATTACTAGTAGTGGACTCCATAATACCCATTAAGGATTTTTGATAGTTGGTACATCTAGCATCTCTAAGAGCTAGAAAACAACAATCAATACCTTTCAGGTGTAATGGTTTTACCGTAATTTGGATTAATCCTATATGGATGTAATGATAATTTTGTCTATATCGAATAATATCTTGTTCCGTTATTAACAAAATTGATCTTTTATTACCATTAACTGGTATAGTGTGTTCTACAGTCTTAATAGACATGGCGACTTTATAATCGAAAGAACCAATATTATAAATCCTTTTAGGCTCTATTTTGGGCATATCCCAGTTTAATAATTCATTTTTCATTTTCTCTATATTAGAGATTTCGATACATTTTCCATTTTTAAGAAATTATTTTTTATTTTTGAACATATTGAACATATTTAAATAATTAAAATAGACCGATAAAACAGAAAGAAAGTATCAAAGGATGTCGATAAGATGTTTGGGATCATGTAACTCAGTAATATGGATAATTGTTAAACATAAGAAGAACAACAAATAGTAGTTTCCAATCAAAATCTATGATGAACTCCGACAGTCAACGATTTACGTACAAATGTCCCTCAACGCCTCACGGCTCACTGCCAACGGCTAAACGGGTAGTAACCACACGACGAAGTCATACATTAATCATAGATTTAGACTTCTACCAGTAAGCAGTTGCTCAAATGTCTGAACAAAAACCCATATTAAATAACTACATATCTCCCTAACAGTAATTTAAGCTGACATGGCTCTGATACTAATTTTAGTCCAGAATATATTGTAAAAACAGGAAAATAAAGAACAGAACAAAAAAGAAGAAGAATAGGTTCTTATTCACATAAAATTAAACAACTGAAAAGTAAGAACTGAAAATTAAAAAAGAGGCGCAATACTCACTGAAATGAAAGCTTTATTCACATAAAGTTGTTTAGTCTGTTAGGTTCATTTTGAAAACCCAACAAATGCAATATAATATGGAGCAACAAACAAAAATACAACAATAACAAGTAAAAAACACAAGAGATTTTAATGTGGTAAAACCTAAACTGGGAAACATCTACGATTGTCCTCGTGACAACAAATCAATCCATTATATAATTCGATCCAGAGTTACAATCTGAACATTTATCTAATCTACCTGCAATCCCAGCGAGACTAGACACCTCAACCTACCTGCAATCACTGCGAAGTCGAATCCCAATGTTCTTCACTCCTTGAACAAATCATGATGACTCCTTTAGTATCTCTTGATGCACACACAAGAAGATCGCGAAGCCAAATCTCTAAGCACACAATATCTATATATAGGGAAGAAGAAGATGGAAGATAGAATACAAAGATCGTTTAAAGAAGAAGACAATCTTTGTGGAAGAGCCAACAACAAACTAGGATTTTGTGGAGGCTAGGTTGAAACTCTTAAGTTTTCCATAACACAAACATCTTATTTATAACCTAGGGTTATTGGGCCAAAACAAAGAAAGAAGATTGTCAAATTTCATGATTGACAAGTTAAGAAAAGATTCTAGTGTGTGCGGCAATTAACAAGATTAGGTTTTTGAATTAACATAGGCTAATTATGGTAGTTTTGGTAACTGATCATATTATCCAGTGTAATAACCGAGCTCGGAACAGGTCAATTATGTTAAGGGTCAGCTCAGGTGAGTTAGGCAAAAATAGTATCAACATAGATATGTGAAGTAAGCTTGGGTGAGCTAGAGAAAAATAATGTCCATGTAAATATATCAAGTGAGCTCGAGTGAGCTAGAGAAAATATTGTTCACATCATTTGAGCTAGATGAGAATGAACTAGATATGTTAAGGGAGCTCGGGTGAGCTAGAGGAAAATAGTATCCACCTTGTTTGAGCTAGATATGTTAAGTGAGCTCGGGTGAGGTAGAGAAAAATAGTGTCCATCTCATTTGAGCTAGATGAGAATGAACTAGATATGTTACGTGAGCTCGGGTAAGCTAGAGAAAAATAATGTCCACCTTGTTTGAGCTAGATGAGAGTGAACTAGATATGTTAAGTGACCTCGGGTGAGCTAGAGAAAAATGATGTCCACGTAGATATGTCAAGTGAGCTTGGGTGAGCTAGAGAAAAATGATGTCCACGTAGATATGTCAAGTAACCTAGAGAAAAATAGTATCTATGTAGACAGTGTGTGAGTAAGTTTTTGTTGTGTTTTGGATTTCTTCTTTTGTTTCATAGTCACTTAAGAGTTGGCTGACTACAAGTTGGGAGTTCTCTAGCCATGTTGGAACTGGTAGTAAGTGTTTCATATTCAGCATCATTGTTGGACGAGGTGAAGTTGAATCTCAGTTATTTTTGTAGGATCACTTTATTCTTCTGGTGGGATGGGTGTAACCCCTACTCGAACAATTGTGAATTTTAGAATCATCGACATAGAGTTTCCAAGTCGGGTTTTTTATGAGTGATTGCTTATTTATCTTGTTATATGGTACCAAGCAATGTCGTCTATAGCGTAGTCGACCAGTAGGTCTGCTATTATTTGGCCTTTTCAGCTGCTTCTTGGGGAGAAAATGAGCTCGTTGTCTCCGAGTTCCTGTACCCATTTTGCCATGCGACTTGATTTGCTCTTGCTTTCCAACACTTGTCTGAGTGGTGCATCAGTGATGTCCCTAATCTTGTGTGACTGGAAATGTGGTTTTAACTTTCTAAACGCAAAAAGTAAAGCTAAGCCTAGGTTAGTATTGTTGGAAACTGTTTGCAGAATCTGTTAGAATTCTGACAGATTTCTGACAAGACCTTTTGCAGGATATTTATATATGTTCCATAGTTGCGTTGAATGAGATCTTAGTATGGATGGATTCCTCGTTCTGAGTAGATGCTCGTAGAGTATCCATATGCCCAAAACGGTTTCATATTAGATGAGAAATCGGCGTCCCAAGTTGTCTATGTAAGTGGTATAAGTTAAGACAAAGGAAGCAAAATGTGATAGTCCCACATTTGACCCATATAGATAACGTTTGCTATTAATAAACTACTCTTATACAATAAGGGTGTGGCCCTTTGGGGTCACAATATTTTCGCGCGTTGGGTGAAACCTTACATGGGCTTGGGCTTGAAAAATACACATGTGCGCTGATGTGAGGGCAATTGATCATCAGAAGAAAATTTATATTAGTTTCTTCTTGTGCCTGTAATAATTGGTTGTCAATATAGAACAAGTAACGAGCAAAGGTCGTACCCACCTCAAAAGGGGAATTCTTAGCTCAAACAAAATAGAAAACAATAACTAAAAAACACCAACTGAATCAACTAAAAAGATGAGATTGATTCTACTTCCTACAAACAATAAAATAAATAACTACTACTACTTAAACTAATATTAGAAGATGGAAAGGGATGGAAGGATGGTCTTATGATGATTAGGGGGAAAGATTGATATCTACAAACTAAACAATGCAAGTCACACATGATATTCATTCATATTTAATCTATAGTAATTCCTTAGTGACCTCTCAACTATTCCAAGTAATTACTAATGCACATAATAATAAAATAGTCACCTCTCAGCTATTCAATTAAAATGGGATTCTTTATATGTATTCATTGAATATACCTCATTAATTAAACTATCACCTCTCAGCTATTCAATTCAATTAACTTGATATATTGATTTGTAAACAAACCGTCGCCTCTCAGCTATTCAAGTTGATTACAAAACAGTTCCAATAAAAGAAATTAATTGTAGATATGCGAAAGTCACATCTCAGCTATTCCTTTACATATCTCCAGTTAATCTAACACTATTATAATTGCTAGGTCTCCCTAATACTATAACAATAGCATTTAATAACATGGATGCAACGAATACATAAAGGATCCTGCTTACTTCATATCGCGAATAGAAATAATCAAGCATTAACCAATTGAATCACAATGAATATAAAAGAACAATTATGGTATTTTTTGCATTATCTAGAGTGTTTCAACCATTCCCTCTAAAGGAAACTTAGCTATTCATCCTTGATAATGACATCATGGAAAAAATAGTAAAATAACACAGTATCATTAATGGAAAAGAGAAGAGATTATTATTATTATTGAAATACCATAAGAGATTGACTTCAAGAAGAAGTTGAGTTCAAGTCTTCAAGAGTGATAAACCCTAGATACTATTTCTCTTTATATAAAGATTATAATATATGAGTCCTTGTAAGGTAGGAAGTTTCTTTGCTTGCACACAAAGTATCCTTGCTTATCTTCAAATCAGGAAAAAATTAGTGGAGGCTACTGTAGAGCTTCTAGAAGCAGCAAATCATGTGTAACCCTAATTAATGTGGGGTTTAGTTGTAGCTTGAATCAATACCTTCAGATAGATAGCTTACGGGCCCAAATCGGAGTTTTGGATCATCATATAGAGCTTTTTTAAGATTGGACTTCAAGTAACGGGCCTCAATGGATCTTTTGACCTGTGGGCTTCAATATAACTTGGATTGAGATGGGATTTGGACCACCCATCTTGGACATAAAGTCAAGTCCATAGGACCGGTCCAACGGGTGTCCTCAGCAATGCACATGTGCAAATAGTAATTTCTCTTCTTTGTGCAAATAACTCTTCTTTAATGGTTTTTCTTGGTTTTTAGCGGGCTTTAGCACAATATTTGACTTCTGACTCATGAAAGCTACACAAATAACAAGAAAGCATTAATCAATAGATATTATACAATAATATAAGCTAAGTGCTATGCAAACAAAGTGTTATTCGAGGGATAGAAATACACATTTAAGGACTTATCGTGCGCAGCGCGCCGTCCGACCGACTCGGCTCGGTCTCGGGTTTGGGATTGGGTCTTGGTGATTCAATCAATCTTTTTGTTGGAAGGTTCATTGAACTTATTCCTAATAGGTGCATACCCATACACAACAAGTTTGCTACTGGTTCAGCCCAATAGGTGTGTCATTTCATGAAACTATTTTGGGCCCAATAGTTGTTTCCCTTTATGAAACGGTTTCGGGCCTAAAGTGTCTTTTCGACCCAATGGCCAATGGGTGTGTCTATTCAATGAACTGGTTTAGCCCAAGTGTCTAGTCATTGAATTTTTTCTTGCTATAAATAGATGGTCCGTGTCTGCATAATTCATTAATTCCAAAAACCTCATAATCATTTCATCTCATTGTGTCTGTGTGTCCTTGAGAGAGTTACATCACGGAATTGGTTCGTCGTCTTCATTTTGTTTGAAGTGCTACTACACGGTGAAGGTACTGATCGTTGTATTCTAGGAGACAGTTTGCATTAAACCCAAACAACACCTGTTGGGGCAAATAATGTCTTAAGGATAGAGATTTATCTCGACTCGATTAACTCATCTTGTCCTTTACATTATTTTCTAGTTTTCATATACTATTTTATTTTGTTTTACTTAGTTTTATTCATCAACAGTATCATATTGTCCTACAAGTATACCATACCTCGGATTGAAGTAGTGTTTTGCTAATGAAGTAGGTTGACCTCTCGATGCCTTTTTTATCTTGAAATAAAACTGCGCTGATTGCATGTTATTAAAGATCCAAGGTAAAACCCCAACATGTCACCTTCTTGGGGTATTGCAGCTACTAGAGGCTTTGTGAAGTAGAGATTGAGCTCGTCGAATTGTTGTTGGAATTCTTCTATCTACTCATATTTTGAGCCTTTCTTCAAGATTTGAAGTAGTGGTCTCTGTTTGTTTGATGGTCAAGCTATGAATCTGTTCAAAGCTGCTAACATACCATTGAGTTTTTGGAACCAGCTTTTTTTTTCTTCGGACTTGGCATTTCTAATATTGCCTTGATCTTTTCTTCATTCTGCTCGATATCTTGTTGAGTAATCAAGTAACTGAGGAACTTTCTTGATGTCATTCCGAATAGGCATTTTTCTAGGTTGAGCTTCATATTGTATTCATGAAGTCGTTGAAATATTTTCTTGAGGTCGGTCATGTGTGATAGTTTTTGGAGGGTCAAATGGCTGAATGATAGACTTGTTGTTGTTAGCTTGTGAGATCTCGTTGACAGTGGGCATTGGTGAGCTCGCACTTGTCTTGGCAGAGATCTCTTGACAGAGGGTTCAAGTGAGCTTGCAACTGTCTTGGTAGAGATCTTGTTGAAAATGGGTTTTGGTGAGCTCGCACCTGTTTTGTTAGAGTTCCTGTTGACAGTGGGCTTTGGTGAGCTCGCATCTATCTAGAGTTATCGTTGACAGAGGGTTGTAGTGAGCTCGCAGCTGTCTTGGTAGAGATCTCATTGACAGATGGCTGAAGTGAGCTCGTAGTTGTCTTAGTGTAGATCTCGTTAACAGTGGGTTTTGGTAAGCACACATCTGTCTTCGTAGAGATCTTGGTAATAGAAGGCTGTAGTTAGCTCGCACCTATTTTGATAGAGATCTCATTGAGAGATGGCTAAAATGAGCTCGCTGTTATCTTGGTAGAGATCTCATTGACAGATGGGTGAAGTGAGCTCGTAGTTTTCTTGGTGGAGATCTCGTTTGACAGTGGGCTTTGGTGAGCTCGCACCTGTCTTGGTAGAGATCTCGTTGACAGTGTGCTTTGGGAAGCTTACACCTGTCTTGGTGACCTCCGGCTTGCCAAAAAGTGGGATGACCTCAGAAATTGCATGACATCCATGTGTCTCAATTTGGTCACCTTGGAGTTTCATGATGTCTCTGAGGCCAGGAAACTTGATGACTTGGTGATAGGTGAATGGAACAATTTTCATCCTGTGGGTTCATTTCCTACCCACGATTGCATTGAACTTGATTGGAACATCCAGCATGAAAAATATGCACTTGACAGTGACTTCATCTTGCTGGATGAGGCATGAAGGTTTGGGGTGGTTCTTGCTGGATTTGGGTAGAACAGAGTTGATAGTGTTTGTGTTGACTTCAGCCGTGGTGGCTTCGTTTAGTGGAGCAGTGTTGGAACTCTATGGTTGAGCATTTTCAGTCACCAACTTGTTGATTTGCTCTTGTTAATTATTGATTTGCTTGTGAAGTTGTTCAAACTATTTAAGTGATTCCAACAATGGTCTTCGTCCGGTTGATATTCGATCACAGTCAGTCGGCGCCAATATAAATATAGACATAAGTTAAGTGAACAGAGTAGTTAAGAAGATGATCGGAGATGGAAGTGGGAAGAGATTTGAGGATGAGAAGTGGTTGAGCTATCTTAGAAGATAGTTGCCTAAGTATCTGAGAATGACCAGATCCGAAAATTAATCCTACGTAGTTTATATTTATAAGTGATTTGGGACAACAGCTAGCTCATTAATTGTCCAATGCATGGTAGGATTAATTAATAAGCAAGCGTTATGAATTGATTGAAAAGATATTGTAAGTGAAGAGAATAAACGCGTAAAATAAGCGTGAGCTTGGAGTGAGGTCGAGCAAAATAAGCCTCAGCTCGAGTGAGCTCGAGCAAAAAGGTGTTCAGGTCGTTTGACGACGAATGAATAGAGAATCCAAGTCAGATCATGAAGGTTTTAGTGAGTTTGAGGTGAAATCGAGTAAAAAGGTGTCCACCTCATTTGACGTCGAATGTGTAATACATAAATTGTGTTCGAAGTGGTCGCTTAAAGTGAGCTCGAGGGAGCTCGAATATATGCATGGGTATATACAAAACTCATCTACATCTTCACTGTCAAACTCAACTTTGATCATCTTTATCATTCTCGTCTTCACTACTAGATACAACATCACAAGGAGCTTAATAACCGAGAGAGAGAGAGAGAGAGAGAGAGAGAGAGAGAGAGAGAGAGAGAGAGAGAGAGAGGTTGAAGAAATAAAACATAGATTCATCGAAAAAGAAGAAAAAGAAAGGTATACGTAAATGGAATTCTAGAAAAAAATAAAACAAATAGATCGAATTGATTGTCCTTGAGCTGCAAAATCTCGTTGTCCTTGTTATAAGAGTTTCCCGGTTGTCCTTTTGGCTAATGAATTTTGCCCGATGTCCTTTTGGCCAACAAAGTTGGAATAAAGGCCTTAGCACAATTCTTTGTTTGCATAATCTATTATACTCTATTAAAGCAGAAAATACCACTAAGAAAATATCTCTTCAATTAGGCTATCAATTAGATTGAAATCGATAACCTAACTGAAGAGAATTTTGAGTAAGTTTATGTATATTTTTAATTACGCAAAAGTGAACCACCCACCGTGGATATAATCAAACCTAGTTGAACCAAATCACGGGCAAATAATCCCAGTCTAAAACAACTTAAAGTGGCCCGAATCCCAAATATAATGAAGTCCAGCCCATGCATTACACGGGCCTAAGCACTAGTTAATTATATATGCTTATTTCTATCTAGTGCCTTACCCGGTGCTACACACCGGTTCATTTTAATTTATCCATGTCTGATTAGTATTCGAGTTTTAAGTTATTAATTTTATTAAATATTATAAATTACACTAATTTATTAAATCGTATGAAATAATTATTTATTAAGTAACTTCATTATTCTCGTTGTATTTTGTTAATTTAATTATTTTTTTTAATTATTGGACCTTTTGCTCATAAATAAAAATTCAGCTCATAAATAATAATATGTTAAATTACAATAAAACTATTATTTAAATAGTATTATGTAAATTTACCAAAAAAACCATGACCAAAAAGGTATTTTAGTCAGAATTAGGTGACATAATTCTAAAGCTCAATTCTCATTACATATATTCTTGGGAACCTAATTATCTTTACGACTTTTTGGCTTTGATGCAAGATTTTAGATTTTAAATTAACATCCAATAATGTCGCCAAGCTATTATTAATAATTACAGATAAATCAGACCACTAAGGAAGAACTTGAATTGCCCCTCTTTATTATTCTATCCAATTAATTTTCATTTGTAAATTTTGCATTCCAACAAAAGAAATATAGTATCATCATTTGGGTAGTGTAAAAGAGTTTTTCATTACAAATTAGATCAGAGTAGCGAATACAATCATACGTTTAAAAAGTAGACTAATTTACCGAACATTGAAACAAGCCTACCAAATTGAGTAAATTCCAGTACGATTGTTGAAATCAATTAACTTGGAAGTTGACAATTGAAGTATCTCGAAAATTAATGAACAGATCTCGTGAGATCTCGCGAGATATCTCAAAAATTGAAGTATTCAGTACGAGATATTAGTGAGATCTCAAATGATATGATTTTCATACCAACCTTGTCGATAAGTTCGAGATCTCACGAGAAATAGTGAGATCTCACGAGAAATGATGAGATCTCGTGAGAAATCATATTTTTAGTGTCAAGATGCTCGAGATATAATTATTTAAAAATAAATTAATAAATAGTTTGATTTTTTTTTAAGTTAAATTAAAGGATTGCTATTAATTGTAAATATTAATTTGTTCTAAATGTGAGTTTGAACTTGAAATTGTGAAATTTGTACAATTCAACTTACATATCTTGTTTCATTGCAAAACTTACATATCTTGTTCAAATTGACTTAATAAATTCAAAATTGATTTATTTAGGGTTATTGCTAATAACTTGTTTTAATCAAGAAGAAATTTAGTGAAAATTGAATTTAAGAATGTTAATTAGGTATAAATGTGTGTCGAAAGTTGCTCCAAAAATTTGTTCATCTCGAGAAAGACATCCGAGATTTCAGACGAGATCTCAAATTTTAGACTTGTTGAGATCTCGAGGAATTCTAGATTTTGAACAATGGACAATAGTACATAGTATCATTAGGCGATTAACCACCTGAAAACAATATATGGAAATGCTGCACTTTGTCCCTCAATGATTCTCCAGATTTCACTCTAGATTTCAGAAATAGTTGTTCGTCTATCAGTCTAAAAAATAATGTATTATCAGTATGATTCAGTTTACCCCAACATTTCATGACCTCCATTTAGTACCATATTATCAGAAAGAGTTTGTAATTTATTTATTTGTGGTAATTAAAGAATATGTAATATAATGTATAATAGATATATAGTAACTCCACTTGTTTAGCTTGAATGGATAATCTCACAAAAACTCCATTCAAAAGTCTTTTCCAAATGACCACTTCATGAGAGAGCCATGACTTCTCTAAATTTCTCGTCACTGTCATTGAAATGACATTTTGAAACTGTCCAAAGCTTTATGTAAATGCCAAGTGGCACATATACTGAAGGTGTGACGTGTAAAGAATTTGTCTAAACCATACATCCTTCACGTGATAAATTGTCAGAAATCTGACGTGGCAAATAATCTACAGAACAATAAAAGTAAACCGCCACTGTGACTGTTGAGCTGACGTGGTTCTTTGTCACAGTTATACTCTGGATAAGCCTTGGACATCAAATTTTATCCAAAGTAACCAAAGGAGGAAGGGACAATGAAACTGTGCTACACTGCTACATTACTAAACTAATAAAGATAGATTTTTTTAACTTGCTACTTGCTAGTAATTTATACAAAATATAAAAAAATAAAAAAATTATAGAATAATAATCAATTATGATCATCAATTTTTATTTAATTTGATTGATCGATGATTTTAAAAAATCGATCATAATCATCATCATTCATCAAAGAGTCTGTGATTTCAGTGCAAATTACAAGAAATAATAGGATGTATATTAGTATTTTTTATGACAATTTAAATTAAAATAATCTTATCTTTTTAATTACGTCTAAAAACTTATATCAAGAATCAACTGTTATCGTGTTTCGAACGAGAGGGGGTGCTACCGTTAAGCCACAAACTCATTTGCATTTTGTCAAGATAATTCCACTCCAATATTAACAAATGTTTGTACTATGATATTTATAACCAATTTAATATCTAATAATATCAGTCGACTAGCTAATACAAATATCTTGATGAATTTTACCTCACATTCTACCCTATCCAATACCAATGATCACAAATTCACAATAATATTTTTTGTATTTTTTACATAATTCCAATGATCACAAATTCATAATAATATTTTTTTCTATTTTTTACATATAATACACGTGGAGACATTTCATATTATTTTGATATTTCTATGAGACATGTTAGTATGGAATCATATAATAATTTTAAAACATATCCATCACTGAAAATCTGCAAAAAAAAGTCTGAAAAAGATAAAAGCGTTGGTAAATGAGTATGATGACTTCTTATCCTAAATTTTCTTCTTTCTAGATCTAAATGGATAATGTTGCCACCATATGACACACACACAAAAAGACAGAAGTTTACAACTATATAAATACACATGTACATCATATCTCTTCTTTTACATATTCATATTCTGTATTGTTGATTGATTCAATTGCAAGTAAGAAACAAAGAAAGAGAGAGAGAGAAAGAAAGAAAGAAGAAAACTATACAAAGATGTTGGCAATATTTGAGAATAAGGTTGCTCATCCACCTAAAGAATTAAGTAGTCCTGCATCAACAAAAGTGTCAAAGAAACCAAAACTCCCTGAAGATACTCTCAAGGAATTTCTATCTAAAAATCCTAACAATTCCTTTTCAATGAGTTTTGGGAATTCTGCAGCTCTTGCTTATGTTAGACCAGATCGACCTTTTCCCATTAACCAAAGGTATGTTTAAACTGTGATCTCTAAAAGACCATCATTCTCTAAAAGAGGATTATTTTTTTTTTTTCAAAAATTTGGATCAATGTTTTGTACTAGGTCATGTTAAAATTTAGTAAATTTAGCAGATCAGTCTATTTATTTAATTTTGATGATGTTGATTCTTATAGGTTGTTTTGTGGATTGGATGACATATATTGTCTGTTCTTGGGAACATTGAACAACCTGTGCACCCTTACTAGGCAATATGGACTATCAAAAGGGACTAATGATGCAATGATCGTGATCGAAGCATATCGAACCCTTCGAGATAGAGGTCCTTACCCAGCTGATCAGGTTGTTAAAGATCTTGAGGGTAGTTTTGCATTTGTTATCTATGATCACAAGGCCAAAACTCTCTTCACTGCCTTGGTATAATATCTTTCTTCTTGCTTTTCTATTATTATAAATCTTATTTATCAATGAAATGTAAATTGAAAATTTGCTTATTTTGTGTGACAGGCTTCAGATGGAAAAATTAAGCTGTTCTGGGGTATTGCCGCGGATGGCTCCGTTGTAATTTCTGATGAACTTGAGGTTGTTAAAGGAAGCTGTGCAAAATCTTTTGCACCATTTCCAACTGGTATGTATTATGTAATAGGTGATTAATCAAAATTACTATATGTAGTCCGATATTTTGAATATCGGAAATTTAAGGATAAATACTGATATTTTGTGGTGTAAATTGCAGGGTGTATGTTTCACAGTGAAAATGGTTTAATGAACTATGAACATCCAGTAAACAAGATGAAAGCAATGCCACGTGTTGATAGTGAAGGAGTGATGTGTGGGGCTAATTTTAAAGTTGATACTTATTCAAGGATTAATAGTATGCCACGTGTTGGGAGTGAAACAAATTGGTGTGAATGGAGTTCAGCTTAACTCATTTGATAGGTGTTTTTTAACTTTTTCATAATGGAGATTGGAGAGTGAAGAATATTTCTACTTTGATCATTTTGTTTATAAATAAATGAAAGTAATTTTGTTTATAAATAATGGAAGTAGGTTTCTTATATACAAGGTTTAGAGTTTTAGTTTACTCTAATATCACACTATTGTATTTAAAAAAAAATTCAGTGATAAACATCATGTGTTTAATAAAAATTTCCATGAGTGTAGAACTTATTATATATATGCAGGTTGGCGTCAAGCCATCATGAAAACTAAATTTACATGAACATCAATATTGTGATTTGTAGGTTTTTTCACAAGTAATATGTACGAAATGTTATTGTGATTCTTTTTTGTTGGGTTAACTGCTATTGTGGGCTCAAACATTCTGGATATCTTCAGAATCATCACTACTGGAATTTAAAATTTCAGCTGGAACAACATTGGGCTTAGCTTGAGATGATAGTGGGCTTGGCTGGGTTTATCATAACATCCTTGGACTTAGACTTGGTAGAAATAACAACTGACTTCTCATTCAACATACTTCCACGCATAGAATCAGCAAGATTCTCACTGTCACCAAACTGACTTTTATCCTTACCCGCGGCAATATCTTTCAACTTCGTAGACTTATCAGTGTTATCAGACCCAACCTGGACACCAAACTGGAAAAGGGACTGGATCACTGGGTTAACGGTTCAACAATTGAGTCAACGGGTTGGACCAATTGAATATTTTTTTAAACATAGTATTATTAAGATATATAATTACATAAGTGACTAGTACTTAGGCTCGTGTAATGCACGGGCAAATCTAATTGTTTTTAAGTTTTTTTTTGGGGGGTTTTATGTTGCTTTTGGTTTGTAACTTGTAATATTTTGTTTAGCCCGTTTCAAAAGTCTATGATCGGGTATGATTTCATTTAGAATTATTATAAATCTTTGAGTATTGAAATTGAATGATTATTATATATGCATGAAAATTAAACCCAAAGCAGTTGAAAATATCCAAGAGAGTGGGATTTTGCAACACTCTCAATTCTCAAAGTCTCAATTAGAATTTGGTTTGGCTCGGTTGTTGAGGCTTCATCACTTTGGGAAACAATTTTTTCAAGTAGTCCATTAGCAGTCGAACGTCTAATTGTTTGTAACAGTTAACATCCTGAAAATTCGAAATATTTAGCAAACTATTATGATGATAAAGATGACTTACTTATAATATGACAGAGAGATCCCTTTGGCCTATGTAATTAAGTCTTTCCGGAAGGCAACCATACGATCCATGTCTGTGTGAATCTTGCGACCTTTTTTGATATAATCCCATCTGCAACACATTTACATACATTAGATCACAAATTAAAGGAAACTCAAATTTCATGAAATTGCAGGTCTTACTGCTACTTGGGTCTTCTTTCATATCCCCACCATTGAAATGTATTGAAGATTATATCATCATGTTTACTATAGTGTATTTTCTATTTTCATTTACTTTTTGTTAATGTCTACTAAGTGCAAGGAAAAGGATAGATTATTGGTTCTCCATATTCCTACAAAATATACTTTTTGTCAAGTTGAGAATGTACTTGAAAATGACCATCACAAACATGTTTGATGTGTGTCCACAATGATATCATATTAATATTATTATATGATCTTATTAATAAACTTGCATACCTGACCATTTGACTTAAAATATTGGTGAGTTTTGATTTCTTTGTCGTCGAGAAATCTTCAGCAAGCATCAAATATAAGCATATAAGTAAACATAGACTTTGAGTAATATAAAGAGGAAGATGGAGAAGTTGTACAAATGTAGTAAATCATTTGGTGATTTTAATGTAAAATCTTGGAGATACTTTTAAATCACTACTTCCACCAGATAATTATTTAGCTACTTATTCAAAAAAGATTACTGGTAAACTTATTAAAGTTAAAATTGTTGAATTGAAAGAAATTCGAGTTATGGCATTTTATCAATGGTAGTCAATTACTTGTATTAGATCTAGTGGTGATAATTTGGTTTACTACCTATAAAGGATTCGAGTTAGGGTTACTTATGAAAGTGGTTGTATTTAAGATGTGAAATTACATATTGACCCATTTTTATTTATTTTGTGTAGTTACAAAAATACCCAAAATTGAATGAATTTCTCTTTAATTAGGTTATCAATTTCAGCCTAATTGAAGAGATATAGTAAAACCTCGATAAGATAATACCTAATAAATTAATTATCTCCTTTAAATAATATTTTTGGCTGGTCCCAACTTGGGCATAGGTTGATAAATTAATATTTCGCTAAATTTATTAGATAATACATTTTAGAAAAATCCTTGAATGCCTAACTAATATATAAATTAGAGTAATTCTACGCTTAAACCAAATACGCCCATTCTACACCTGGGCTTGTAGCTTCAATCCACGAATTGTGTCAACCTTGTAACCTGGGGGTTACACATCTGAGCAAAAGTTTTTGTAATTACACAGTTCTTCCAATCCTCTGGAGTATTATAATTTTTTGGAAGCTTGATCACATCAGGGAAAGCAAGAATTTTCCACTTCTCCTGCAAATCATACTCAGAATCTTCCCAAGACTCTTGTTCAAAAGTATCTTCAACTTCTTTCACCACAATATTTTTTTTTTCCACTCATTGCAGAGATTAAAAGCCAAAAGAAAAACACTCGTAAAAACTAAAACATAAAAATAAAATAGAGGAAACTAAAGTATTTGAGGATTTTAAGATAAAAGGTTGAGAGATGAAATAGAAAAAAAAAGCTTTGAAAAGATATTTGATTAGATTTAGATCTAATATATGTAAACGGTTAGAAGATAGAAGAAGATTTGAAAAAGATTGAGTTTTCTGGGCACTTAAATTTTCGCCTTGCGCAAGGCTCATATATCCTTAAAGCTAAAAGTAAGAAATTTTTTGCTCATCACCCTTTTGCTCACCACGCTCCCCACTCTTTTAAGATTGTTACATGTGGCATTAAAATCTTGAAAAAAAAATAGTTTGATAACTTCCATTTTTCTCACTTTCTAATTTACCCCTACTACATTATCTTTCTCTTTCGTCTTTTCTTCTACAGAAAAACCAGACTCTCTCCCGAGTCCCGTCTACAAACAGGATGAAAAATGAAATAAAATTATGGTCCTTGTTCTAGTGCGATCTCTAGATTGCATCTATAATTGCCATACTTTGGTAACCAAAAATGTCCAAAAATAAATCCATATATGCAATAGCCATCGTCAATTTGTCACTGACATGTTTGTTTGGTTGTATAAATTGGCGAACGGAATCTAACCTACTAATTTTATTTAGAGTTTCAGACTTAATAAATCTCGGTGTTGCCAAAAATAAAATAAAAAAGTTTTATATAATTCATTCCTTAATTTGTACCAATCATTTTATTTTCAAAATTTCTTACTAAGTTAATTTTTGTTTATTCAGTTGATTATACTTTAGAGAAAATAAGAATGAAAAGAGAGTTTGATGTACGGTAAACAAAGAAGAAACAACAAAGAGATAGAGATTAGAAAAAGAAAAAAAAATGGTCGAGAGTGGAGTTTTAGTTATCTATTATTCTTAATCAGACAAGGGCAAATAAGGAACTACAAAAAATGGTAGTTATGAACCAGATTGTTTTCAGGATTTTTAGGCCACATGTAACCATAGTAAGGGGGTGGGGAGCAAAAAATTTCGGCCCAAGTATACAGCCTAATGGATAATAATTCCATACAAGATTTAGAGTTTAGAGTTTTAGTTTACTCTAATATATCACACTATCATATTAATAAAAAAAAATATAAATTCAGTGATAAGTGTTTAATAAAAATTTCCATGAGAGTGTACAACTTGCTAGTAACTAAAATGTTATATATGTTGTTTGTCGTCAAGCCATCATGAAAATTGAATTTACATAAACATCATTATTGTGATTTGTAGGATTTTTTTTCACAGGTAATTTGTATGAAATTAAGGGTCACTGACTAATATAATGGACGGTCAAATAGGTTTTGTAATATACTTCGTTAATTAATAAAAGTCATTCAAAAAAACATATGTTAGTGGCATAAATTTTATATTATTGTGAAAAACATATGTTAGTAGGGCATACATTTTAGATAAAATAATATATATCATTGATGGCATAATTATTGTTAAGTGAATCGGAGTCATGCATGCACAGTCAAAATTCAAAAGGTAGAAAAACCCAAACAGAACCCAACACTACAAAGCCCTTAAAAAAAATATTGTTCTGTGCGCTACAGAGTTCAGACCATGTCAGGCTCAGACTACAAACAGTAGTCTTTGACGCAAACACTAGGCCCAAATACAATTAACACCAATGAATTACAAGGCCATAACACAGAATTCTTTCTCTGGTTAACTGACAGATCAATAGTTGTGTACCAACTTACCAAGCTAGAGACTTCAGTTCAGAGTTTTGATCAGCACTAACTAACATTTAGGCTTGTTAACCTTTGTGCTTGTAATATAATTAATAACTGTGTTTAACCTACTATGTGCATCTTTCTATCATATTACCTCTGAGACTAGAAGTAATTAATCTTGTTTTGATGTGCCATATTATAAGGTGGCACCTTGGTTGGATTGGTACTGTAATTCGGGCATTTTTCCTTGTTCTAGCCAATCAGTGCTTCCGATCCATGTTCTTCAGAAAAGGCCGAAACATCAAGTGATCAAACAGATTTAAAAATAAAACTTGGTTTTAATGTGGGTAATTGGGTAAAAAAAAAAAAAAAGAACAAACATGGTTTCATAACAGTAGATGTTTTTTTCTGGGAAAAATAACTAGTATGCAAAAGGGCAAGTTAGTTCCCCTAGATTCATTTGTATATACGTGTGAGTTGTGACCACAAACTCTCTAGTTTTAGTAAAAAAGTTACCATTAAAAGTTAAAACACCATTATGGATTCAGTTTACTCCGATATCACACTCAGCTCAGCTCAGCTCAGCTCACACATGGTGGAATCATATATATAATGTTTTCATGACATATTGACATAGTATTTATGCAAACATGTTTTGTTTAATTTGATGATCAAGGATACTACATACAATCACTCCCATATCATTATACATTGATATATATATAGCACTACAACAGGTTGAGAGTTCCAGTGTCATGTAAATTGAATTCATAGGAACAAAGCTAATTTGAATGACTGGATCTAGCTTCAGGCTAATTCACCCGCATTCAAAAATACTTAAACGATCTAACACACGTAGATGACTTGAAACCCGTAGACTATAGTGATTTCCTGCAAGACTCTCATACCGTCATACATTATTACATATATGATATATCAGCTTAGTAATGGTGTAACCATCGATAACTCGAGCATCTGAACGAAGGGCATGGTGGGGCACGCTTCAACGGTCACTTTTTTGGTCTTTATTGTAAAAACCTGTATCAAATAACTCATCTGCTCTGCGTGTGACCATCCCACATGTATGATATTGTGCATACTGACTGCACTAAGCATGGTCATTTCCTCTGTTCAACATAATAATCTTCTTTTTTTCTACTAATAGTAATCTTTATTCAGAATACACCAAGATAAATGGTTCATCATCACAATATTATATTTTATTACAAATATTTGTCATAAAAAAACTCTATTACTCCCTCCGTCCCAAATTATAAGTACCTTTTGGAATATTTTACTTATTAAGGAAACATTATTTATTGCTTGTCTACTAACTTTATTTTTTAATTTACCCCTATTTAATACTAATTACAATGTCTAACTTTTTATTAGAATAATTACTCTAATCTCAAAGCAAGGGTAGTATAGACAAATGAACCATTTAACTTAATTAATATGTGTTGAAAAGTCAAAAGCGAAATATATTTTGGGACAATTTAAAATGGAATAAGGTACTTATAATTTGGGATAGAGGGAGTATTTATCAATTTATCATTTAGTTAAAATTTGGTGGACATTGTTGCAATCATTTGACCAAGAATTGCCGTTTTCAGATTTCTATCTGTTAAATAGGATGGAACTGGTGATGCCTTGAATTACAGCTCAAAATTAGTAATAGCATATCTGTATAATCCTGGTTATTGGAGGTCTCGTTTTTTCTTTTTTCTTTTTTGCTAAATATGGTGTATAAATTGAGAAAAGCCAGATGAACAAGTGTGCTGTGGAGTGGTAACATTCTACTCCTCACCTCTTCTAGTCCACATCTGGAAATACATTAGTACTTGTCTAACTACTCAAAAACGATAATAACCATTACGAATCCGTTTCCTTCCGATTGTCAAACAAATTTTACTTTCAAAAAGTAAACGAATGAATTTCTAGGCTGGAAAAAAAAAAAAAACCCGAAGTACATAGCAAAAAATAGAAACCTATTATGAATATCCTCTTTTAGCTTATTAGGAATTCGTTTCCTTCCAATTGTCGAACAAACTTCTTACTTTTTTACTTTCAAGAAGTAAAACAATGAATTTCTCGCTGTTGCTGAATGGCCCCTAAATTGTCTATCAAACCTAGGGTTCCTTCCATGAACTATTTTTTTGGCATGCCTTTTTGCCCTCCCCCTTGCATACAAGGCCCATTTTTCTTGTGTACCGTATATATAAAGTTTGGTTGCATTATATAATTTTTTAAAATATAAGCACACTAAATTAACAATAATAAAATATATTAAATTTTCTTTAGAATTTCATTAAAAGATATTCAAAAAAGAAAAAAAAAAACACATGTTTGTTCGAAGTCTACATTTAAAAGTACTTTGTACCGAGAGCTTAAGACATCAATTACACCAATTGCTAAATCAACTACATTTTTAAATAATTTCATCAATTTTGGCTGTGCCAGGAACCCTAATCAAACCTCTAACAAATTTTCAACCTCAGAGGGTTGCACATCCCAAAAGGCTCGGTCACCCACTTAAGTAAATATTTCACAAATCGAAAGGTAAATTTTTTGTAACGCCCCGGGATTTCGTCCTCGCTTATCCCGGTGCGTCGAGCACCATACCGCTCGCTAATGTCAATATTGTCCCCCTTTAGTCACTGCGGATATCCAACAGTAGAGGGTTTTGGATCAGGGCCCAACCATGTGGTTCACCCCAAAAGGCCTTGACATTAGTTAGAGTATGGTTAAAACTCTATATACTATCAATACAACCACTTCCTTGGCAATGTGGGACTAACACCAACTCATGGGTGTTACAATCTCACCACCTTAGAAATAGAGCCGTCCTCGGCTCTGCAGTACACTCAGTACAGTCCCAAAATCTCCGACGTTCCCTGCCAAGTGAGACAAGTACATGGAGCTCCTCAGGCCTTTCAAGCGTACTTTCCCACCGGCAACAGGCGACCCGTCGTCGGCTCTGATACCATCTGTAACGCCCCAGGATTTCGTCCTCGCTCATCCCGGTGCGTCGAGCACCATACTGCTCGCTAATGTCAATATTGTCCCCCTTTAGTCACTGCGGATATCCAGCAGTAGAGGGTTTTGGATCAGGGCCCACCCATGTGGTTCACCCCAAAAGGCCTTGACATTAGTTAGAGTATGGTTAAGCTCTATATACTACCAACACAACCACTTCCTTGACAATGTGGGACTAACACCAACTCATGGGTGTTACAATCTCACCACCTTAGAAATAGAGCCATCCTCGGCTCTGCAGTACACTCAGTACAGTCCCAAAATCTCCGACGTTCCCTGCCAAGTGAGACAAGTACCTGGCGCTCCTCAGGCCTTTCCAGCGTACTTCCCACCTGCAACAGGCGACCCGTCGTCGGCTCTGATACAAACTGTAACGCCCCGGGATTTCGTCCTCGCTCATCCCGGTGCGTCGAGCACCATACCGCTCGCTAATGTCAATATTGTCCCCCTTTAGTCACTGCGGATATCCAGCAGTAGAGCGTTTTGGATCAGGGCCCACCCATGTGGTTCACCCCAAAAGGCCTTGACATTAGTTAGAGTATGGTTAAGCTCTATATACTATCAATACAACCACTTCCTTGGCAATGTGGGACTAACACCAACTCATGGGTGTTACAATCTCACCACCTTAGAAATAGAGCCGTCCTCGGCTCTGCAGTACACTCAGTACAGTCCCAAAATCTCCGACGTTCCCTGCCAAGTGAGACAAGTACCTGGCGCTCCCTGGGTCTTTCCAGCGTATTTTCCCACCGGCAACAGGCGACCCGTCGTCGGCTCTGATACCATCTGTAACGCCCCGGGATTTCGTCCTCGCTCATCCCGGTGCGTCGAGCAACATACCGCTCGCTAATGTCAATATTGTCCCCCTTTAGTCACTGCGGATATCCAGCAGTAGAGGGTTTTGGATCAGGGCCCACCCATGTGGTTCACCCCAAAAGGCCTTGACATTAGTTAGAGTGGTTAAGCTCTATATACTACCAACATAACCACTTCCTTGACAATGTGGGATTAACACCAACTCATGGGTGTTACAATCTCACCACCTTAGAAATAGAGCCGTCCTCGGCTCTGCAGTACACTCAGTACAGTCCCAAAATCTCCGACGTTCCCTTCCAAGTGAGACAAGTACCTGGCGCTCCTCAGGCCTTTCCAGCGTACTTCCCACCTGCAACAGGCGACCCGTCGTCGGCTCTGATACTAACTGTAACGCCCCGGGATTTCGTCCTCGCTCATCCCGGTGCGTCGAGCACCATACCGCTCGCTAATGTCAATATTGTCCCTCTTTAGTCACTGCGGATATCCAGCAGTAGAGAGTTTTGGATCAGGGCCCACCCATGTGGTTCACCCCAAAAGGCCTTGACATTAGTTAGAGTATGGTTAAACTCTATATACTATCAATACAACCACTTCCTTGGCAATGTGGGACTAACACCAACTCATGGGTGTTACAATCTAACCACCTTAGAAATAGAGCCGTCTTCGGCTCTGCAGTACACTCAGTACAGTCCCAAAATCTCCGACGTTCCCTGTCAAGTGAGACAAGTACCTGGCGCTCCCTGGGCCTTTCCAGCGTACTTTCCCACCGGCAACAGGCGACCCGTCGTCGGCTCTGATACCATCTGTAACGCCCTGGGATTTCGTCCTCGCTCATCCCGGTGCTTCGAGCACCATACCGCTCGCTAATGTCAATATTGTCCCCCTTTAGTCACTGCGGATATCCAGCAGTAGAGGGTTTTGGATCAGGGCCCACCTATGTGGTTCACCCCAAAAGGCCTTGACATTAGTTAGAGTATGGTTAAGCTCTATATATTGCCATAGTTTGGCATGCCATTTTGGCTGTGCCAGGAACCCTAATCAAAACTCTAACAAATTTTCAACCTCAGAGGGTTGCACATCCCAAAAGGCTCGGTCACCCACTTAAGTAAATATTTCACAAATCGAAAGGTAAATTTTTCTTTTTGTATAAAATCAAAATATAATTATGTATGTCAATATGTCATAGCCAGTGGCCAGCCGGTTGTGGCATCTATGATATTTGTGTCCTACATACTTTGACCAAAGACGAGGTTTTTCCTCTAAATTTGGAGGGTGTTATCAAAATATTATACTTCTAATAATTTCAAAGATGAAATTAATTATCAAATTATCAAACACACCCATAAATTAAAAAAAAAAAATGTATTTAGATAAAAGCCAATTCACAGACACAAAAAGCCAATATGTCCTTACAAAAACAGTTTCCATTGCATGCTAAATATGCTTTGGTGGATCCCATGAAAGCCATAAGGGATTTAACCTATTGGTAGTACAACCAGTTTTCTTAAAAGACAAAAAGAAAAACAGACCCTGAAAGCCCTAAGGGTTGCAAGCTTAATTATTCAAAAAATTAACATAACTAGCAAAAAAAATCAAACTGACTATGGCAATTGCTGGATTTATATTGCTCCCATCTCACTGTCTCTATCCTGTAGAAACCACTAGGGATTGAAATCGGGATTCACATAGTCACCACCTTCTTCCTGCACCCAAATAACCAAGAGGAAACGTTTTGTGAGACATATATATCACGTATACCTTATTAAAAGAAAGCAATATATGTTACAAATAATCACAAAAATTGAACTGATGTTTAAGGATAACACATGCCTCGTTTGCATTCTCATATCCTTGATTCAGAAGATAATCCTCAATGTCATTGACGGAATTGAAGCAACCACTGTTGTTAACTTCGTTTCCCTGCTGCAACTTGTTTGGATTCACTAAAGCCTTGGTTGAAGATTCACCTACAACATCATAGTTGGGGTTTACGACAAAAGGTTCACCATGGGTAGTCAAGTCGAAGTTCATTCCACTAAAGTATAAAGAATCGTCAACAAGAGAATATTCATCTTCTTCTTCTTCTACATGCTTCTTTCCCTTGCGAATCCCATCCATTCTACTGATGTCTGCAGAATTGTCATTATTTGGTATTTCACCCCCCATAGTTCCAGTCAATATTCCATTCCAAGGTCCAAATGGTACCATGTTCCCAATATCTGCCGAAGGTGGAGAATTTTGTAGGCTTTCAAAGCTTAAGTTGCCGAAGTTAGAGGCAAGGGGTGCATTAGGGTGAAATCCAGCATTGCCCTGAGTAACCTGCTGCTCAGCATAACTTGGTGTGGCATTGATAGTGCTACCAATGTTCAGATCATTGCCATACAAGGGTGCACTTGTTCCAAATGAACCCAACCATGCGCCAACATTTGACTGGTTCATAGTCGGTCCACCACTCATCCATGGTTTTCCAAGGTATTCCGGATTGGTAATTGCAGTTGGATTTCCATAATTAGCTTGAGCCATAAAATTATCGTTTGAACCTTCCTGAAAATTGCACTGAGGATGAGCTGAAGGAACGTGATTGAAATTGTTTGGTGGAAGAAAGTTGTCTGGCAGTCCTGGTTGATTTGCCGGTAATGGACATTGTTTTTGATTTTGATAGTTGTATGAATCGTACCACATTGAATGATCATGACTTGGTGAATCTTCATGGTATTCAGTCTCGTCGGGCAAGCGCATTCGAATTCTTCTACGAGGGTAATCAGATTCAGGGGTGCCTTTATATTTATTTTGGTACAGACGATACTTCTGCGAAAGAAGCAATAATTAATTTATCAATAATATATCCATTTTCAATTAATGTAATTTAGAGAAGATATAATATATACTATGTCAATTTTACGATATAAACAGTCATAAAAATAAATTATAATTAACTTTTAAAAAAATATACCTTTAACTTGCTTTGATTAATAAATTAAATAAACAAGAGTATTCCTTGAAATGAATTAAGCAAACCTGTAAGTGGCTTGCAATGTTGGCTCTGCTCAATCCTCTAACTTTCATAAGAGCGAGAATTCTCTTCGGTACAGCCCCTGGTATAAGAAAAAAAATTAATTATATTGAGCGAAGATTAATGTAGCAATAAGGTCAAGTGATCGATTATTACTCTTACGAGCCATGCTTAGTTTACTAAGTGCCTGTAAGAATTTTTCATGTAGTTGAGTAGTCCAAACAACCCTTCTTTTCTTGAGAGGGACTACTGCAGTCTTCTTGCCAAAATCTTGATCTTCCTTTCCGCGCTTCTTGTAAGGCCTTTTCTGCTTATTATTATTATCCTGTCTTCTTTTTTTCCCATTGCTAGTGTTAGAAGAGGATGATGAGCTTTTCCCTTGTCTACAAATATTGTCATTTATGGAAAGTGAGTTCAACCTGTTCTGAGGAGGTGGTGGAGGAGGAGGAGGACCTTGCAAGCCTTCTTCTATATTTATCGCTTGGAAGTACTCAATATTCTCAGTATAGATAAATTGCCACATATTCTCATAATTGCTCATGGTTA
The DNA here is from genome assembly GCA_020826895.1 of Aquilegia kansuensis. NCBI lineage: Eukaryota > Viridiplantae > Streptophyta > Magnoliopsida > Ranunculales > Ranunculaceae > Aquilegia > Aquilegia kansuensis. The sequence goes on from CM037007.1 coordinate 13,842,887, forward strand.
ATGGCTTTTGAAAGAAAAACTGAGCACCCGCTTCGAGTCCTCTTTCCATAACATCCAGTCTATGATCACATGACATAACTGCATTTGAAAAAAGATATATATCCAAGTTAAACTCAGAACTATATATATTTATTTTACAGAAAATATCAATGGAGTTGATTGAGAACATGGTAACTTACAGAGAAAAGGGATGCTGTATATTGTTCTAACAATCTGCAAGAGTTGAAAGCCGTCCATACCAGGCATGTGGAGATCAGATAGAACTAAATGAAAATGGCCATCGCTATTCTTGAGCAAGCTCAAAGCTTCCATACCTCCAGTAGCAGTAGTAACTGAAAGTAGAATATGATTAATGATAAAAGTTCTTATTTAATATTAATACAATGACCTCACAAAATTACTGATACAACAAATAATATCATGATAATTGTATTTTTAGACCAAAAGAATTCATTTATTAGTGTTTGGTCACACTTTATTTTACCGTACAAGTGTATTTTAAATTTTTAACCCAAAAGATGGGTAAATATTTTTTTAAAAAAAAATGAAAATAATTTTTTTAATAGATTATAAATAACGAGGTCCAAACCCTAATAAAAATATTATCGTGGACAATATTTTAATTATGGAATATTTCAGAGACTAAAATCTTAATGCCTATTTATAAAGCATTCTTTACCTTTCTAGTACATGATATGAATGATCTACTGACTCAGATTTTATTGTAAATTCAACTTTTCTTTTTGCTTAGATTTTCATCTAATATTGGAAAACTGTAACAGACTAGCTTGGTTTTGGTTTACAGTACGTAATCTATGCCGATACTTACAAATAGAGTCCCAACTCTTCTATTATAAACTTAAATTAAATAAAATTACAGTGGTAATTCACAGTTACTAAGAATAAGCTGTAAGAAATCTATCCTACTTTTGTTTTATCAAACTACTCTTATTATCCAAATTAATTATATGTTCAAGTTCACTCCAACTAAGGTAAAATAATTTCCATGGTTATTTCCACTACTGTTTACAGGGACTATATTTAAAATGAAATATGATAAAGGGGGACTATGAACTAATTTTGTATGTCTACAAACAACTAATATTTGGCTTTTGAGTTATAAGTTTTGTCACGTGCTAATCACATGAAAGGGTAGTCTAGTAAAAAAATATGGATGTTCTGACTCTGGTCAACTAGGTTGACTGACAGTCAAGTAACAAAAAAGGGACCATTTACTAATAAACAATAAAGACTAGACCAAATGCTAATTACCCATCTTCTAGAGGGACCAAATACAAAATACCCCATAGTTTTACTTAAAAACGTAAATGGGTCTCATCTAAAATCCAATCAATGATGTAAACTCAAATGCCTAGAAATGGGTTTAATTCGTAATATCTATTTTTACTAATTTACAAGTCAATATGCGTGCAAGTTTTGACCTAGATCCAAATCAAGCCAAACTAATACATTAGGTTTAGATTTTGAAACTAAGCTCAAATAGTGGATTTGGGTTTCAATTCAATGACCTGATTTATAATTGGATGGATATGAACCCTAATGCATATCCAACTAAATCAAAGGTTTTATTTACAATATTTTTATACTATAAGAAAATAATTTATAAAAGATTGTTTATTCAATGAATAATTTGATTTTAGTGTACAATATATTTAATTAGAATCTTAACTATTAAAAAAATAGAGTATTTTAATTTTAAGATTTTTTTTTCCACATAAATCATTAGATCCAACCCAAATCCCAAACCATAAGACTAGAAAATCCAATTCATATTTGGATCCATATTGCTTTTTTGCTAAACTAGAATCTGAATACGGATCTAGCCCACATTTAGCTAAAACTCAACAATTGACCAACCTTACGCTTATACAATTTTTTTTATGTATATATATTTTTGTTATCGATTTCTATGACAAAAAAAGGGGTCATACTAGATATTAAACATGTAGGCGATTTTACCCAAAACCAATAAATCGTTTACTTGAACCAAATAATTCAAGTCAATATGTTATCTGATCGCCATCCTAACATTGAATCGCTTGAAAAAGATATTTTTCCCTTTCACGATTTCAACATGTATCGATCTCCATTACAAGCTTAATTAGCCATGATTTAAACTTCTAATTTTTCTTCTTTGTAACCTAAATCGATAACTTAAAACATACAAAAATTCTTAAGTATTGATTCTCCACTTTTTAAAAAGGAGTTGATTCAATCCAAAATATTTTATGGATCTGAATAAGAGCCCGATAATTTTAATTTTTAAATAAAACCAAAAAACTAAGTTATTTATTTTATTTTTCATTTTTGAAATCAATATAAAAAGAATAAAGAAAAGAAAAATATCAACTTTACATCTTTGGTATGTACTTAGGTGAAAGACTGATTTTGTGAACAAGATCTATGAAATTAAATGACCAAAGGTCATGCATGCATTCTCCAAACAATATGACCAAAGGCTAATTTTGTCAACATTTGTACATATACATTGAAATTAAATGAAGCAAAAATGCAATCTTAAATCAAATATTTAACAAGATCTATGAAATATTTGTTAACACAAAAAGATATAAACACAAAATCTTCCTAATTTTATTAAATACCATGATAATGATTTGTTGTCAACATCCTTTCAGCAACCAAAAGAGTTGAAGGATCATCATCTACAACCAAAACACGAAGACCTACACGCATATTCCTGCTTTGTGGGTTTCCTATAACTATACCAGCCATGACAAAACACCACAAAGAAATACAAAGAAATGGATAAGAAAATTATAATGATGTAGTTGACTAAAGAAGAGTACATATATATAGTACTCAAAAATTCTTTTGGGGGTCAACTGATACTTCAAAATGATTGACAAATGGATTGAAACGGTTGATGTTAGAATGGCATGAGCATGCAATGGCACTCTAATTTCAATGTAGTGGTAATCAAGGGCATAGATGGTATTGCAATGTCAAAAAATATCAAACCATCAAAATATGCAAGGTTCATATAGACTATGATATTTATTTTAAAGGATCCTTTTTCACGATATTAGGTAAAATTGCTTGTTTGTTTAAATGTAGGTAGGTGAATAATAAATTTGTTTGTAATTACAAAGTTTATTATGATTATAATCTCCAAAATTAATTTTATTTTGTCGTATACGGTTTTTAGTAACTATATCCACTTTTTATTTGTAATCATTTACGTTGTGAATTTCGTAGGTTGTATTTAGCGTGCACGTGTAAATTTGTTTAATGTTAGAATTTTAGCGACAATGATTCAATTCGAATATTGTATTCGGTATTATAAAAAAAAAAAAAAAATTTCAATGACACTATAAATACAATTGGAAGGTATATGCCTACTTGCTAGGCCTATATGATAATTTTTAAAATAAGGGCTTGGCTTCCTCATACCCCGTAAAATTAGATTACTAGAATGCCCTTCATTCATAAATTAATTACAATTTTTTTTCTTGAAATAAAAAGTATTACTAGAATCTGATATTAGTCTTAGAAATTGTTACTTCACTTGTAAGCAAGACTAGTGGTCTCGTGCTAATAATATTGATAGACTTTTATGTACAAGTGTTCACCCAAATTATACACTAGGCAAACCCAAATTAATTACCAAATTGTAGATTTGGGTTAATGAAATCTTGTAATTAAACATTTGTAAAAAAGATGGTAAACAACTTTAACTAATTCTTACTATGTGCTAATAGTACTTAGTTTTCCTATCGTACACGGTTTTGCAAATACAACTAGAATAAAGTTTGGAATCTAATTGTATTTAGTTTTTCCTATCACACACGGTGTAGCAAACACAACAAGAATAAAGTTAGAATAAAGTTTGGAATCTAATTAAAGACTGCATCATTGTATATCCTATGAGCATCAGAATATAGCCCACTGGTTTATTAATCAATACCATTCAAATAGTTTTATTTTTGGAAATTCTTAAACCATTTAAATTATCTAATTTATAATGTTGCCAGTAATGCGCATTCAATCAAAGATTTTTGTGAACAAAATCAATGGTGCAGAGTAGTTTAGTAGAGACTGCCCATTGGTTTCGCTCACTAGACTTTTGAATGTGAATCAATGGGCAACATACAATTACTACATTTGAAGGCTACATAGAGAGGAGTTGGTGAATTATAACATTTGTAAGAGATTTTTTATTTAGTTTTGATAACCACATTTGTAGAAGTTGACTTATATATAATTGTGGAACCAAATAGAGGATATACATGCTTTATATTTTGTCAATAAAGCTTTCTTTATCTTCTTCTTATTTATTTTTTTTCGTTTCTTTTTGTATAGGTGAGTTGAACTTCTATTTCAGACATTCAATGAAGAGCTCAAGAACATGTCCCAAATCGAGGATCTATCTCAAGGACCTTTGTGAGGTACAATTGAAGTGATAACTCTATGACCATTTCACATTTGTTTCTTTCAAATTTGAATCTTGAAATTCTTTACTATGCATGCTAGTTTGGCCACCGATTTCTACATGATAGCGATAAATTACTCTTGGCATATTTCTTTTTTTTTAATTTTTAATAGAATGGCTCATAAAATACGTATTCATCTTAATGGCTCATTTTAAGAGTCAGTTAGATTTGTTATGAATGATCAGTTTTTCAGATAAACAATACTATGGATAGGGGTGGAGATCGGATTGGAAATAGCATGTTCGAAAATAATAAATCGAAAATAAATTTTTTTTCTAGTTATGTTTCATTTTTTTTTCGAAATCGGTTTCGATCGGAACTTAAAAATTTTGAAAAAAAAAATTGAAAAATTGGAATTCATAAATATCGGGAACTTCGGAAAAGAAACTTGAAAATATCAAAATAAATATTTGGAAAATCAAAATTATAGTTTATTATTACAAAAAGATAAAATATATATCAAAAGTTAATATATCAATCTAGCTACTTAATTTTGTCGACGCTAAGATTTTAATAATTTTTTCTCTACACTAAAACTATTTTTAACTTAATCACATATGGATACTAATCTTAACATTATATGTCATTGATATCGTAAGTAGTATTTTAATATGATTCTCATCTAAACAATACAATGATGACAAAAACATTTTTAATAAGATACCACTTTATTTTAAGCCAATTTACTAATAAAATTTATCTTTTAAATATCTAGCCACATCAAGAATATTCTTATATTTGTACTCTCTACTAAAGTTGGTCATGCCCTTAAGTAAATATTTTCTCTCCAAATTAGAGAAAATTTGATGCTCTAATTTAGCATAATTTGATTAAAACTTAGAATTGAAGGGTTATTTTAGAACTTTTTCACAATATTGCAGATGCTAGCTGACCCAATGTCAATTTTCTAGTTGCAAAATTATTTGTTCAACACAAAAAATAAGTAACAACTCTACAAGCCCAATCATGCGAGAACCGTAAACAATAACCTTAGACATCAAAAAATATACAACATACATAAAAAAACAAAGAAAAACACAAATGACAGGGATAACTATTATTTGGCTCATCATTAGATGGATGGATGGTTGAGTGAAAAAGGAAGTTGGTAATCTAAAGTACTAACAAGAAAAAAACCCCTTTTTACTAAATAGAAATTCATTGAAATACAAAAACACTGAAGAGTGTAAGAAGAAAGGCATCCATACCTAACACTTCATATCAACATTGAACCATGCACAAACACAAACATAAACAACAACACAAATGCAATGTAATATGCACTTTTTATCGTTAAAAAATTAAAAAAATTAAGAGTTAGACAAATACTCTCAGAATGCAGTTAGGTAGAGGAGAACAAAAGACTTCTTAATACTTAAACAAGTGAAATGGTCATGCAATCTAGATTAGGTTACCATGAAAGGCAGATCTCAATTTTTAGCCAATAATTTTTATAAAGCAATCTCTGCAAGAAGAGTATCGAGTAATTTATAATTGGCCATAAAAAAATCGATCAAAAAATGATCAAGAACACAATCATCCCAACTGGCTATTGAATACTTTACAAAAAAAATAAAATTAAAACCTACTATAAAATAATCTGAACTTGAATTTGTGGATCACAACTATCGTCCAATGGTCTCTAAAATTTCAATTGGAATCGAAACTGACCATCAAACACTAAATCATCCAAATTTAATTTCATAGAAGAAACGATAATTCACCAATGGGTTTTGCATCAATTCAAATAGAAACTTTAAGCAATCAATTCTACAATAAAAACCCATCATCAACTTGATTTTCAAATAAAATTTAAAAGCCAAAACAACTAAAATTTGTGACGAATTAACAGCAGAGATAGATAAGAGAGTGAGAGGTGAGGCACATATTGTTCGAGTTTGCTTGGATGAAAATCCTTTGATTGAATCTGATTGCAACGCTGCTCTCCTTGCACGGGCAAAGAATATGCGACGGTAATAGTGGTTTTAAATATAATTGTCATGTCTAAGAAAAGAATATTTTACTTCTGGGCGATGATACGAGAGGTCTGGGGTTCGATTCCAGGCAGTGCATCCTTGAGTTACTGATCACGTTAAAAACAGGCTTGCAAAAAAAAATAAAAATAGTGCATCCCTGATTTCGACCTTAGTATTCTAGCCTTAAGGGCTACCGCCCCCCGTAAACCCCCAACACATACTGGCGGAAGCTTACTACAGGAAGATTGCTACTGGTATTGATAGGGATTTTGATTTGTCTGCTCGTCAGAGGGCTGTGATAGAATGCTTACAGACCAAACATGCCAAAGACTTCCTTATTTATATTCCTATGGAAGGGTTAGGACAATGCATGACAACAGTGGAGTATCGTGCCATTCTCCGGTACCGTTTCATGATCCGGTTATTTGCAGATGGGGACTTATTTACAAAAGGGTTAGGACAACGCATGACAACAGTGGAGGCTTTTGGGGACCATGTTGTACACTGTAAGTATTAATATTACCCCGGTTTTAAATACAGATCACACGATCATGTGCTGGATATACTGTATGATGTGGTATGGTGAGCAGAAATACAGATAAAGAAAGAGGCTCCGGTCAATTTTCTTACAGACCCGTCAGAAGGCAGATCAACACTACGCTCAGCTGGTGTTTTGATATATAGTTGGTTAGAAGGGAAACATGCATGTGTTGACATCACAGGAGCATCTCTGATGGTGGGGTTTGGTAATGGAAATTTCGAAGTGGGCCATTAATGCAGCTGCAGCTAAGGTACAAAAACACAAGAGACCATGTGCAGCGAACTAGCATTGTTTCATTCCTTTTGCCTTTGACACTTTTGGGTTTCTAGCACCAGAAGCAGTTGAACTTCTCAGGAGGGTACAGAAGGTGATGAATAACAATGTGATGACGTCGGGTTCCAATGAATATGCATGTATTTCGTAGGATTGGTTTTGCTATTCAGAAAGGGCTTGCAACACAGTTTGTAGCACGCTTGTCCTCTAGCTTTGTGTAATTCTTCTTTTATCAATAAAATTTGTTTTTGTTAAAAAAAAAACAAACTATATTTAAATTAAGCAATATAAGATAAACACCAATTTATAAACATTAAAAGTTGATTCATATAAAAAAAATGATGCTCTAATTGAAGAGAATTTGGTTAAACAAAAATTAATTAAAAGGTCATTTCTTAAAATCACATAACTAAAATTTTTCGGTTAAATCAATATGTTTACAAATAATTTGAAACCAAATCAATTGAACATCTTGTCCAAAATATTAGCATTTAGTCAAAAGTTGAAATTAAGCCTTTTGTTAAAAATAAAAATTACAAATACAATAACATAAGTAAAATAATGCCAACAATTTGGATTGTAGGTTTGGAGACATGGTTTACACTCCCAATTAAAATCTCCAATTTTTATTATTGAAATTGTTAAAAAAATTGAGGCAAATAAATACAGTAAATAAATCCTCAAAAAATATTATAAAATAATAGTAATTTATTATTATTATTATTATTATTATTATGCCTTCCTATAGTTGACATTGTAGTCCCTTGCACAATACAATAGTTATGAGAAACATAATACAAATAAAGAAAACTCCTCAAAAATATTAATTAATTCTTTTTCTTTTGACTTGGATCAAATCTGGACAACAATAACTTTATGGAGGAATTAGAAAATAATTATACATATACGTGATAAAATTTTATTTTCAATCAATTTCAATATTAAAAATTAAAATTAAATTACAATGTATCTAAATCTCTCACATGTAAAAATAACACCTATGCATCGCACGGGTTAAATAGCTTGTATGTTTTCTAGGATAAGATTATAGAATCATATTACGTAAATTTCAATGAAAATTTTAGTTTTAAAAAATTTCAGAAATTAGATCGAATCGAAATTATCAAACTAATTCAGAAATCAGAACTAGTATGTTATGTTCCAAATTCGAAAAATATCGGATTGAAAATTATAAAAATCAAAATTTCGGCCAAAATCTCCATCCCTAACTATGGAAGTAGGTGTGGTGTGAATTCAAATAGAATTTGAGACAAAGTTATTTGGTCCAACAATAACATATACATTAGCTATTTAGCCCATACAGGGCTGCAATATGAGCCGAGCGGCTCGGGCTTGGCTCGATAAAAGCTCGGCTCGGCTCGCTTATTTATCTAAACGAGCCGAGTTCGAGCAGGTTTTTGAGCTCGTCATGAGCCCGAGCCGAGCTCGAGTTCTAAACGAGCCGAGTCGAGCAGCTCATTAATTATTAGTCAATTACTATATTACCTCGGCCTTATCTATTATGGACTTATGGTTTTATGGGCTGAATGGCTGATGGGCTTAAAAAATATCTGTCTGTGGTCCGTCCAACACAATAGAGCATTAGAGCAAGCAACAAATTACAAACAACAGGTAATCTTGAACTTCAAACTAATTTCCAAGTACAATCAAAGAATGCTATGAAACTGAAAGTGCATCAAACTTGATAAAAAAAAAGGAAATGGGGAGTGTGAGAATTGATGTACCTATTAGTCAATTACTGTTGATTTCCCCCTCAATTTCTCAACAATTACAAAACTTGTTTGATCAGATCAGTGAATCAATATTAACGAGCCAAACGAGCCGAAACGAGCCGAGCTCGAGTTTTGAAGTTGGCTCGCGAACTAAGCTCGAGCTCATAGTTCAGCTCGGTCTTAATTTTGAGCTCGGCTCAGTTAGTAGCAAGCCGAGTTCGAGTATACCTTAGCTCGGCTCGTTTGGCTCGAATTGCACCCCTACCCATACAATGCATGAGTCTTTAGGCTGCTGTCTATTTAAGCCTCTTTAGGTTGTGGCCCTTTTTTTGATAAAAATTATGGCTCACTTAAGAATATTATAAAAATACAAATTTAACTTTCATAAAATTAAAATGGGTGACTTAGGTTTTGGCCACTACAAATTTATACTAGTTAGGCTTTGGAGTTTTTTTTCTTTTGTAATTAGACTTTAGTCATTATTTTTGAACCGTAGTCCATAAAAACCCGGTTAAACCCGATTTTTTTCCTAAATACCAAAAATTACCTCTGGAAAATACATGTGCAGTACACATGATGAAAATAAATAAATTATTTTTTGAAAAACACATGTCATCATCTAGGTTGTGCAGATGAACATAATCTAACTGCTCTTGTTCATCTCCTCCTCTACCACTACCAGCCACCACCATCACCTGATTCTTCTTTTTCCTCTCTTCTTTCTCATCTTTTTCCACAGTTTTCTTCTTCTTTCTCATCCCCTTTCTCTCCCCTTCCTTCGCTGTAAAACCCCGTTTATATTATAAATGTTTGTTCATTAAATTTTATTGGATTATGAAATATTACATACATGTCTTTAAGGGTTTAGAGTTAATTTTCTATTAAGTTAAAGAATGATATATTAATTATTAAAATTAAAAAAGAAGATGGAATTGGGTTGGGTAGCAGATTCATGTATGGTCCTAAAATAAAGCCCATTAACTTCTTCATAATATTTATGTTAAAATCTTAGGGTTTTCATTCATTTTTTTATAACACCATATTTGGGAGAAGAAAAAAAAGAAGAATTGGAAGAAAGCTAGAAGAAGATTTGGACTTTTATGCTTATACAAGTGAATAGACGTTTTTGTTTTTGTTTCTATTTCTGTTTTCTGTAATTTTAGATTGTTGACTCATCTTTGAAAAATTATAGAAAATTCGTTTCAAAAGCTTTTTAATTGATTCCAAAAACCCTGAACACTAGATTGAAAGGTCTTCATTCGATTAATTAAGACCAATTTACGAAAGGTTTTGATCCCTCTAGACTTAATAATATTTATTGAAAATTTTATGGTAGTTAGAATACTCAATTTATAACAACATATATAAATTTCGGAATTTACTGTTGGGTAATTAATTCTATATAATTTATTCAACGTAGTTATTTTCAGATATCTAGTATAATTTTACTGCTACCTTTCTGTTTGCGTGGCTGTCATAGAAAAATCATAGAAGACTCGTTACTCAACATATCTTGATGAATTTACTTGTTTTAGAAAATAGATATTCTGAACTATAATTTCTATGTTTAGAAATACTTTAAATTATGAGGCTAATATGGTGAAAAATGGTCAGGAAATCTGACGTAGATTGTTTTGGGATTTCTTTCTGAAATCTGGTAGGATTGAGTAAAACAATTGTTTAATTATTTTCTATATATCAAAACGATTCCATATTTTTATTCCAAGTAATATTTTCATAGTAAAAGGTTTTTTTAAAAATTTATGAGATTTGAGTAATTATTTTTAGATGTGTGAATTTTGAAAGATGAATGTTATTGTTTGGCAGATTTATGTAAAGAGTTTCTTTTCGCATACATGTTTTCTTGTGGGTTTGTCCTTTTGTTATATTGTCAAGTTGAAATAGTCATGTACTACAAGTATTCTTAATATTGAAGTGGATTAGTATATAATGGCATGTGACTTGATTAATTATGTTTAAAGTAACCTGGAAAGTTATATTGATGAACGACTATGTATTAACTCTATTTTGCAGGTGGATAGGTCAACTAATTTATTTTGTGCAGGTGGATAGACCTATCCTTAAAGACAGTTGTTGCTTAGGTAATGTATTTGTATTATCGATCAATTAACATCGTAAATATATAAATTAAAATGGAATAATAGAATTAAATATGTGATTATATAATGGATAAAAAGTTTAAATATAGTGGAATTGGTAGTGTTTTGGGGCATGCTTATTGTTTTAGCATGGAAGAATTGTTCTTGAAGGTTAATTATGTTGTTAATCATATGTTAGAACTTTATATTTATTATATTATTTTGTGGGAATAGATTTCCACGTTGTTTACTCATACCAGCTTTTATGCTGACCCATGTTGCTTTGTTTTGCACGTGGGTGTGTTCCATTTGGAATTCCATTTGGAATGCAGGCAGGAGAGGTTAAAGCTATGGAGGTATCACAGACCGCTTGTTGGGACCAGTAGAGATCTTTGGATGTTTAAATGATGTTTTTATTTGAAAGTTGTATTCATGTATTTTATTGGCGTAAGTTATGTTGTATAATAGAATGGAATTAGGTGTACTTTTTATCGTTTGGATTTTTCTTCATTGTATTTTATTTAAGATTTTTGTTGGATTGAGTTTTTGAGTTAGAAATTGTTGCGGCTTGGGTTTATTTTTTTTTTAAATTCGGGTCGTGACATTCGCCTTTTGTTTGGAGACTTTCGTAGGTTTCAGGGTGTTGATAAATACGTTTTTTTCATTTGCTAGTTTGGACCCCATTGTTTTTATGTATGTTTGTTGGCCTTTTGGGGGATTGGCCCTCTACGGGCATTGATGGGCATTTGTTCTGATTTGGCCCCTTAGGGGGATTTGGCCTTCTGGGGCATAGTGGGCATCGGAAGATGTCCGTTTGAAAGAATTACGATAGTTTGATTAACTACTATAGAAAAGTCGTTCCATATGATGTAATAAATGCTATAAAATATATAAGATAGCATTTCTCAAACGCTATTGCTATGCTATGCTTTTATCCATAGCGTTTTAGTAAAAACCGCTATCAATTTAATAGCATTTATTAAGGAAACACTATGAATTGCATAGCGTTTAGAAAATGCTATCCTTTTATTCATAGCGTTTTTAGAAACGTTATGCCTTTTTGATGACATTTTACAAAAGCATTGCACCCAATTGCTAATTACAAATGCAACAATTAATTATTTTTATATTACATAGTAGTACTAATTGGATCAAGATGGATTCGAACCATCAATTTCTCGTTTAATGAACGCTCTTACCATTTAGAGCTTATGGATCCATCAACTTAAAAAAAAAACTTCTCTAACAATATAGAGTGAACACTTCAACAGGAAAAAGAAATGTACATACAAATGTATGAGAGAATATAAAGTACTAACAACTACAGATCAATATACACTTCTATAGGAAATAAATCTGAAGATAAAAGTGAACAAGAAAGAAATTAAACGTAAGAAAGTGAGAAATCTCTTGCAATGAGTAGGTCGAAAGGATGTTACCCTATAAGCCAGTTGCACTGCTCCATTACCACCTCCATCTACTCCGGGGAAAAAACAATATAAAATTAAGTTAAAAACAGAACCATGACCCATTTCCTACCACTAAACTTGGTTCAAGAATGAATGTAATTTGGGCTACATAGCACAGAATCGGGACCTCCTCCCAACACAAAATCAGGAACCTACAAGAAAATATAGGACATACACTTCTGGCTTCCTACCTATGTACTTAAATAGAAAAGAAATTTAGACTAGAAAAACAACAAACATCCTATTAACTCATAATGTTCTCGACCCAACTATAAGTTGTACATCACTATTGTATATACCACTAGTTGTACCCGTGGCTTCGCCACGTTAGTTTATACCGTTCATTTTACTAATAATTTTTAGATTTTGTAAATTGCCAATGAAATTATAAATAAAAATTACAAATAGTATTTTTAATGAAATTACAAAATTATCAAATTTTTTTTTAATATATTTTATAAATTCCAAATATCATTTTTATCCAGATGTTTAAGCCGGTTTGAAGGCCTTTAGCAGTTATGGCCCATATATATCTGTGGTTGGGATTTGTCGTTTCTTCGTGGTATAAACAATCACTTTAAACAGTGAAAACAACAAAAGATGTGCTTCAAATTCTTTGGCTGTTGAACAGTTTCTAACCACACTGGAATTGATGGTACCAAACCATCCAGTCATAAATTAAAACCTAATGGGTAGTAACATTTTATTAACAAAATGAATGAATAAATTTCAACAAACACAAAATGAAAAAAAATTGCTACCATATTAGGGAAGAAGTAAAGAATGAAGGTTGAACATTGAAGAACAATTATAATGATATTACCAAAATTTGAAGAACAACTATTTTTTTCCATTTATCTGCAGCTGATATCCTATTGTTTATACCATCCATTGAGTAAGAATAATCTAGTCTATCAATTTATTTTTTATTTTTTTGAGAGCACTTTTTTTTCCTGTAGAAGAAATATGTGTGAAAATCTGTGAAAAATTGCAACGGTATAATAATTAAAGCAATGTGGAAATAACATTATCCGTGGGTGAACTAATTACTTTGGCTCGGCTTCTTTATTTTGAGTTACAACATTATTGGATGCATTCCTTTCAGATAATTCTCTTTCTCTTCGTTTACGTTGGCCTTCTTGATATTTGTTTCATTTAACAATTTGACTAATAAATATGGAGAAAATTGATATATCAATTTATTGTACCATACATTTTAAAAGCAAAAAAAATTAAAAAAAAAATTAAGTTAAAAAGAATCAGCCAATATATAAATGGAACTACGCCTACAGAATATCAGTTATCTATTCTTCAGTCAATGTCTATATAGCGGTTTATGTAGTATGCATAAAAACATATGACATAACAACCAATTATAGTGTGACCATTAACTGAAAACTGTAAAAGGGTGAATGAAACTAATGGAAATAAAATTTTGAACATCAGTTATCTATTTGTCAGACATGAAACCAATTCTGTGGCTGACTAAATGTATATTAGTTAACAAAATATGACTAAATGTAGATGCAGTACAATGTCTCATCTATATTAGTTAATATGACGCCTAAATTGGTAAAGTTGTGGCTGACTAAATGTGTGATTGTTGCAAGTAGATTCTAAAACCTGTTGTGGCTTGCTTAGGTTTACACGGTAACAAAATATTATCGTGTAAATAATGACTTTGCTCAAGCTAACTATCTCAGTGAAGGAGTGCATAATGGTGTCTTGGGACGACAGGAGAGATGACTTCAACAATTTGGTCGAATGAATTTTTGTTTTATTATCTAGATGGTTTTGTTTTTAAATTTTTAATTGGGACATTATTTTCACAGGAAATCGTTGTGAAGAAACTTTTCTCGGACACTCCCCGGTCCTTGAAAGAATTTTACAACGAATTCTGTTTACTAACCAACTTAGATCACATCAATACAGTGAAGCTTCTAGGGTTCTGTGCCGATCAAAGAGAAAAGTTTGTTGTGTATGAATTCCTGCAGTTCGGATCATTAGGGAAAAGCTTGCAAGGTGAGCATAGGTGTCTAATTCAGTGTGTGTTTTGTTTACCAAGTATGAACTTCTCTTGAGTTTAAATGGAGTGGAAATTTTGTTTTCTATGCATCCTAATTTTAATTTGATTGCATTTTATAGATGGTGGTGAGGAATTCACCTTTCTCGGAGACTGGAATTAGATAGTTCGAATTGCCCAGGGAATTATCAAAGGCCTTGATTTCTTATATAAGATGAATATTATTCACGGAAATCTTAGGTCCGATAAGATCCTTGTTGGCAGAGGACATATTGCTAAGATTTCATACTTCCGGATTGCAATGGTTGGTTCTGCAACAGAGAAAAATGATGAGATGTACAATCTTGGCATCATCTTGCTAGAGATCATCTTTGGGCGCAAAGCATATCCTGATGGGGATCTGGTTACTTGGGTAAGTTTTGCTTATACCAATATCTGGTCCACTACTTATTTCTAACTGCAACATGGTCCTATGGCCATTTGGACAAAATGAAATTTGCTTCCACCAAGCCAAGTGGTGTTATATAGTTTGGAACTAAATTTTTGTCATTTTGAGTATACAGGCAAGACCAAGGTTCAGGGAGCGTCATAACTAACCTGGTAAACCTAAGGCTTCATGGGAGATACCCTAGAAGAGGGCTAGCTGTCTTTGCAGTTGTAACTGAAATGTGCTTGAATACGCATAGGCAGAATCGACCTTCCACAAACACCATGGTCAATGCTATACAGTTTGTGGTGTATCAGTCATTGCGCTTCAATGCAAATTTGAATAGAGCCCAGCCCAGGAATGAGAAGCGGCCTGATTGTTTTTCATGGTAAGAGATGCCAACGTGTAATATCTGACAAACTACTTTGAAGATAAACTGTTCCCAGTAAGACTATTACTTCTTGCACAGTCGGGGTCAGATGTGACAGGGATAATTATTAGTGAAGGCACGGGTATAATCTAAATCTAGATGCAGTACAATGTCTCATCTATATTAGTTAATATGACGCCTAAATTGGTAAAGTTGTGGCTGACTAAATGTGTGATTGTTGCAAGTAGATTCTAAAACCTGTTGTGGCTTGCTTAGGTTTACACGGTAACAAAATATTTTCTGCCAATTATATTAATATAAGAAATAGAAAATAATATTTAGAATAACAAACCTTAATCCATCATTGCTTGTATTCTTCAATATTTGTCCCCTTTCTCTTATCCTCCTTTCACGTTGCGCTATTTTGCGTTTATTAGGAGCTAACTCTTCAGAAACTTCATTATTTTTTGGTCTCTTTGATGTTGTATTATTTTTTTGGCTCATTGATTCTATTAGTCTCCTTTTACGTTGGGCTTGTTGACGTTTATTTGGAGTCAACTCTTTTGTAGTGGTGAGACTTTTGCTTTCTCTGGTTCTCTTTGCTTCCTACCATATTCTTCAGAATTTATCGTATATTGCATTGTCTGTAATGATAAACACAATTTAAGAAATATTAGAGTGTGCATATAATAAAAAATGTATGTAATCGTTATTGATAATTTTCTTTATCTCTGTCTTTCAACTTAATTATATTACATTACAATGTAATATAAATTATATGTCTATATTATCAATTCTTAATTATCAATGTAATCGTTATCCTCTTTCAAAATATTAGAGTGCACATACAATTATATGTCTATATATAATAGTTTAAGAAATATTATTGTTTCTTCATATAAGTTATATGAAAATTTATAACGATGAGCACCGGATATGTATAATAACCATTCTACGTAAAAAAAATTGAGATTTACATCGATCTATTGTACATGAATTTTCCTGTACAGTCGTAAACACATGGCACATGCCTAGAATTGCACAGGGTACTTGGATTGAATCACCTAAAAAAGTTAAAATTATACCTCTCATAAGAATTGTACAGGGGAAGCCTAGAATTGCAGGGGTCTCGGATCACCAAAATAAGTTAAAATTAGGTATCTCATAAAAATTGGATAGGTGACTATCTAAGAAAAAAAATTATACATCTTCATAAGAAATTTGTTTTTGTCAACATATAAGATATGAATATATACCTGACAAAATTTGAGAAATTTGAGATAAGAAATTTGTACCTGACAAAAGTTTTGTAGAAGTCTTTGTGATTAAGATCGATTTGTTTGATTTGGTGTTTATTCGAAAAGCTTTGATTAGGTTTGTTGATTGGGTTAAAACCATTATATAGAAGTGAAGGAAGAAGAAGTAGATCAATTTCCATTATAAATCAATTTCTTATTTCTTTTAAGTGAAGAAATAAGAAGTACAATTTGTATTATAAATCAATTTCTATTTTTATTTGTATCTACCCCCTAGTAATTTAAAAGGTGGGAAAAAAGTGAGAAAATAACTTAAACATTTTCTCACCTCCTACAAACCATTGGATTGATAATGAAGAATATCTAGCCATTGATTACATTATGATTATACATTTGAAGTTTTAAATTGTTGCTTTCAACCTTGATGGTGGAGTTTTGGGTGGTGGTTGGTTTCAACTTTTGGGTGGTGAAATCAAACATTGAGTTAGTGGGTTTATTGTTTTGTGAGTGGATTTAAAGTTTTGAGATATAGGTATTCGGGTTTTTAGTGGTGGAGATCAAATTTTAAGGTGGTGGTTGGTGTATTTTCATGATGTTAAGTCAAATTTAATCATTTAAATGATGAATTATATATTGTTGGTGTTAATTTCATGTTTTAAACTTGAAAATTTAACATTTTGATTTCAAAATCTATGATTGTGAAGGTTGATTTCGAAGTTTAGGTGGTGGATCTATGATTTTGGTGGATTATTTCATCAATTTCTTTTTAATTTCTTAATGTAACCAAACAAAACATGTGAAAAAATAATTAGAATTCTCATTGTCAATCAAACACCCTTATTTGATCAAGTGGGAAAACTTAAAAATATTTTCACACTGAAGTGAGAAATTTTTTTTAAGTCATTCCCACCATAGTAGGAAATTAATTAGAATGCCCAATGAAATAATTCCCACTCCCTTTTTTTCCACTCTGCAATCAAACACACCCTAATTGATTTGAAGTTGTAATTGATTTGAAGTTGTGAAGGAGTCGGCTTTGAAGTGCAGGAAGATTGGAACAAAGGAAGAAGAAGAAAAAGAAGTTTTAATATAAAAAACTTATACACATAATTTTCTTGTTAAATCTCTTTAATCTAAGCCTCCTATCAAAATTTCACATATGGATCTCAAGACTATCCTAACCATTGAACACAACTTAAGTTTGGACCCAAGCATTGATTTAATCTCACCCACAGATCTACTCTCACATAGATCTCAAGACGATCCTAACCATTGAACACAACTTAAGTTTGGACTCAACCACGGATTTAATCTCACCCATCTATTATTATCAACACATCTCTAGATGACCTCGAGGCTATCCTAACCATTGAACACAACTTAAGTTTGGACCCAACCATTAATTTAACTTAAGTTTGGACCCAACCATTAATTTAATCTCACCCACAGATCTAAGCCTCCTATCAAAATTTCACATATGGATCTCAAGGCTATCCTAACCATTGAACACAACTTAAGTTTGGACCCAAGCATTGATTTAATCTCACCCACAGATCTACTCTCACATAGATCTCAAGACGATCCTAACCATTGAACACAACTTAAGTTTGGACCCAACCACGGATTTAATCTCACCCATCTATTATTATCAACACATCTCTAGATGAGCTCAAGGCTATCCTAACCATTGAACACAACTTAAGTTTGGACCCAAGTATTGATTTAATCTTACCCACAGATCTACTCTCACATAGATCTCAAGACGATCCTAACCATTGAACACAACTTAAGTTTGGAACCAAGCATTGATTTAATCTTACCCACAGATCTATTCTCACATAGATCTCAAGACGATCCTAACCATTGAACACAACTTAAATTTTAGACCCAACCACGAATTTAATCTCACCCACAGATCTATCATTATCAACACATCTCAAGACGATCCTAACCATTGAACAAAACTTAAGTTTGGACCCAACCATTGATTTAATCTCACCCACAGATCTCCCCTCATGCACAAATCTCTAGACGATCTAGACCCTCCTTTGTTTTATCAAGACAAACTGTGTTTGTGCCATCCTCACAGTATAATATAGATTATATTCAGGCTCGCCCACCACTCTAACTAAAACTTTATCGACCTAACTCGACGTGAGCCTATTTTTACTCGAGCTCCCTCGACGCTCATCACTTACAAAAGTCATCCGACCTAAATTCTCTTCATTATCGACCTAACTCGACGTGAGCCTATTTTTACTCGAGCTCCCTCGACGTAAACACTTTCTCACTCGACCTTCATCGACCTAATTCAAACCACATACGTTTTGATTCTCTTCAGTTACAATATCTTTTCAGATCCAAAATATCCGCTCATTAATTGACCCCACCGTTGGACAATCAATGAGCTATCCGTTGTCGCAATTCACCTATAAATATGAACTACGTAGGCTTGATTATGGGACTTGGTCAACCTCAGATACGTAGGCAACTATCTTGCTAGATAGCTCAGCCACTTCCAAACTTCCAATTCCTTCTCCTCTATTCTCCGATCATCTTCTCCGACATCAAAACACTTAACATTTACATTGGCGCCGACTGATTCGTGAACGAATATTAACCAGACAACGACCATGGCAACCATCACTTCCGAACAGTTTGAACAACTCCAGAGGCAAATGGCAGACCAGCAAGAGCTAATTAACAGATTGGTGGCCGAAAACCTGAAACTGAAGAACACCACCACCACCAACAACGGAGCACCACTCAATGGAGTTGCGACAAACGGACTGACCACTGATGTTAAGATATTTGTGTACCTCACAATCAAAAGATAGATTTGTATTGAATTTTCCTTCTTGTGCCTGTATAAATTGGATATCAAAGTAGACAAGTAACAAGCAAGGGTCGTACCCACCTCAGAGGGGGAGATCTTAGCTCAAACACAATTGAAAACAATAATTAAGTAACACCAAGGAATCAATAAACAAGATTGGAGATTGATTCTTACTTCCTACAGGCAATAATAATAAATAAACCCTAACTTAAGAATATGGAAGAGATGTGAAGAAAATATATGATGACAAAGGGGGAAGAATTGGTATCCAAAAACTAAATCATGCAAACATAACATGTTGTTCCTTCATGTTCAATCTATAATAATTAATTAGTCACCTCTCGGTTATTCCAACTAATCATTAATACCTATAATAATCAAGTAGTCATCTCTCAGCTATTCCACTCAACTAAAACGGGATTCTCTTATGCATGCTATTGAATATGTCTTATTAATCAAACCGTCACCTCTCAGCTATTCAATTTAATTAGCTCAACATATTATTCATAACTACATCATCACCTCTCGGTTATTTGATTTAATCTCAAAAGGGTTCCAATAAAAGATATCAACTTTGGATATGTAATAATCACCTCTCAGCTATTTCACTACAAACCCTTAATCAATATAATTAAAACCATTAAAGCTAGGTCTCCCTAAACCCTAACAATAGTATTTTAATAACATGGATAACAATAGCATGCAAATAATCATACTTACCTCATATCGTGAATTAAAAGTAAATAAGCCCTAAGAACTTTGAATCACAATGAACATTAAGAACAAACATGGTGCTTTTGCATCATCTAGAGTGCTTCCACACAATCCCCCTAAGGAGATTTAGCTACTCATCATTGATGATGACATCATGGAATAAATAAATAAATAACAAAACATCATAAAGTAAAGTGATTTGATTTGATTGATATGAATAGAGCTTGATACAAAGAAGAAGAAGATGAACTTTCTCTCACAAAAATATTCTCTTTTCTCTCTCTATGAAAAACTCTAGATCTAAAAGATGGGAGTCTAAAAGAGACCTAAACCTTAACTACTACTTCAATTATATAGAAATTATCTTGGGCTTAAGTTGTAGCTTGGACCAAGACCTTCAGTTTGATAGCTCATGGGCCCAAATTAGACTTCTGGATCTTCTTGTGGAGCCTTTTTAAGTTTGGACTTTAAATAAAGCCCTAAATAGAAATTCTGACTTGTGGACCCCAATAGGACCCGGTTTGGGCTGAGATTTGGACCGCCCCACTTTGACATAAAGTCAAGTCAATAGATCTGACTGTGGGGTGCCCTCAGCAGATCTGTGGGTGCAAATATCAATTCTCCTCCTCTTGTGCAAATAACACCTTTTTGCTTGCTTTTCTTGACTTTTCGCGGGCTGTAACACAATATTTGCATTTTGGCTCATAAAACCTACACAATAGACAAGAAAGCACTAATCAATAGATATAACACAATAGTATAAGCTAAGTGCTATACAAACAAGGTATTATTCGGGGGATAAATATACACTTTTGAGGACCGATCAAATACCCACAAACAACACTTTGCTTGTCCTCAAGCAAAGATGAGAAGAAAGAATTAAGGACTCAAAAGAAAAGTACAACTAAGGTGATTGCATTAACCATATGCATCAAGGCTTTTAAACAAAAGAATTTCCCAGGTGGAGTAGTTATTGTCTCCTGTCGGTTTTCCAGAGAAGATACCCATAAACTTACTACAATGACTAATCCAAAGAATAAGAATTTCTACCATTTACCTCAGAAATGGCTATATCAAGGATAAGGATAAGTATTGCAGAACCGTTCATATGAGATAACATGCTACAAATGCAAGAATAAAATATGAAATATAAATCAAGCATAACGGTTTCAAATGCATTGAAGACAGGCATGTACCCATGCTACCACGGGTCTTAAGTTACCATTGGAAAGGTCGCCTTGACTTCTGCCTCACAGACATACACTCAGGAATAAATGTCACTCAGAGATGGTGTTTATCATTTTACCTCTATGTGAGGAAGGAATATGGACAATCATTTCACATATATCAATAAGAACGGACTAGTGTAATGGAATGAACTTAGTCTCAAAGAATGGAAAAATTAGCCTTGTTTTAGATGTTGGGTTTTTCACCTTATCACCTTCTCACTTACTCGCCACATCCTACCATATCAGCTTAGATCTACAAAAGATAGTAATGGGTTGTAACTTGGCTTAGGACAGGGCTAGAAATGGAAAAGGCTTTTATGAAATATTTTTGGAACATTTGAGTCTTCAACACTTGTGATTTGTAATAACAACACATGGAGAAATTTTTGGAATTTTTCTTTTGGGAAGAAGTGTTTCTCATCTTCTTTGGGGAAAATTTCAAAGAAACTCTAGCCATTATTTTGGAATCTTCCTTTCTTTTTGGATTTAAAATGGTTTGGAAGACTCTGGCTTTTTCTGCAATTTCTTCAAACTTTTTGGTTTTCCATATTTGGTTCATCTCACTAGTTTGGAGATTTCTATGTATTTCTCTCCACATAGAAATGTCAAGGTCTCAAAATGGCGTCTTCTCCAAATGGGGTGGAGAAATCTCCAAATGGCATCTTCTCCCCAGATATTCAATAACATTAAAATGGCGTCGTTGCCGCTCTAAAGAACGGAGTTCATTCAAACACAAGCGAGAATAGTAGTTTCGAGACATCATCCCACTTCTATCCCTCCCACCCCACCCTTCGAATAACGGAGTAAAGATCAAATTTTTACGAAAGAGACGCGTTCAGGAAATTTTCCTGAATGTTACTGGTTGAAATTGGGGCCGATCTCGAGTCGAGTTCAGTTTGGCCTATAACCATCTCGAGTCGAGTTCCAGGCAAGGAATTTGCCTCATTTTGCGTGATTTTTCCAGAGCGTTTCAGAACTCCTTTTCAGATAATTTGTTTTCTTGTTGAGAGATTGTGAGGTCAACTGAGTAGTCTATTTTATTTCAGCATTTTTAAAGACTTGTAAGATATTTAATTATTCGATCCACGAAAGGGTCGCGGTTGTAATATTTTTAAAGTAGGTGTTGTTAGGATTTATTTTATTGTGTGTTCGCGGTGGATAGTAGAGCAAGGTTGTGGAGCTAGCCTTGAGTCTACTAAGGAACGACTCCTAAGGACGATTGAAACCCAATGAGCGGTTTCCCCTTAGTCGACTTCAACTCGTCTTCTCCCAACTTTTGTGCGCTTGTTTGGCATTTTTATCTTTTAGCACAAAGTGGGAGGTAAGCATTCTCCTAACCCTCCTCGAATCCTCTACAAGAGGAGTGTATGTATTGATTAGCATGACCTTGATTGTTGGTTGATTTTAAATTCTATTTTTACTTGTTAAACGAGGACTGCAAGGCGGACCTGGCCTATAAGTGAAACCTAATATCAATTGATTGCAATATCCTAAGCTTTAAAATTGAACCAACTAAAGCCATGCAATCACGATGTTTATTTGAGACCTTGACCAGATATTTCAACTAATACTGCGTCAACCATCCTTTGATTGGAGCACAAGTTAGGAATTGGGTCTGGAACCCATACAGATTACGTGTGTAGAATCACTGTGGTTTCTTAATTAAGGACCGTTGCTTACGCACGAAAACCTCCCACACTGGTTATTAGCTGCTTGACTCACGAAATATAGGGAGAATTCACAAGGGATGCTTGGAAAGAACTCATTGACTTCGGTGAACACAAAAATGAGTCAGGTTTTGAGCCCCTTGTTAGATGCTTTTGAATGGTTAGGACTTCTGTGGCATTTATAATGCGCATGTTGCATGCATCTTAGATCAAGTAAAATCTTGTCCAAACCAACTCCAATCTACACAAAGAGCACAATCACGGACCTCACTCCTTCTCTTGAGGAAGAGTTTAACGACTCAACCTCCATATTTTTTGAAGAAGATTTCAACGAATCAACTTCACTTCCTAAAGTAAGACCTGCCCCTATGGCTCAAGAAGCTACCCTTCGGGATTACTTTTTACCTTTGGCCACTGGGCCACCTACCTGCATAGTCTTGCCCGAGACAACTGCAGATAGCTATGGCATTCGCCCACAGATTGTGGGCATGCTGCCTAAGTTCCATGGACTTCCACGGGAAGATCCATATCAGTACCTCAATAAGTTTCTGATCGTTCTCAATACTTTTAAGGAGAAACATTTGTCTGAGGAGGAAGTTAGCTTGAGATTGTTCCCCTTTTCTCTTGAGGATAGAGCATCTCACTGGTTACATGGCCTTCCTTCTAATTATATTACCACTTGGGCTCAACTAAGTAAAAAGTTTTTGACCAAATTCTTTCCTATTACCAGAACTAATGACATAGTAGATGCCATAAGAAGTTTCCGGCAAAAAAAGGGCGAGGTATTCTTTGATGCATGAGAGAGGTTTCAAGATCTATTTCTTCGGTGTCCACACCATAAAGTCGATGACACTGAAAAAGTTAGGATCCTATATAGAGGCCTTAATACTATGACTAGAAACACGGTTGAAAGCTTGAGCGGTGGAGATTTCCTTGATTATTCCTTGAAAAGATTGCCACAAATAGCCAACAATGGGACTTACCTGGACATAGCCCGAGAAACACTACCCCAGACTCACTTGATAATCTAGAGGTCTATATGATGTCAAACCTGACTCTGAGCTTAAAAATTTACTTCATGGTTTAGTAAATAAGGTAGAAGCACTTGAGGTGTCCTTGAAGCCCCCATCAACTGTTATGAGTGCCTCCACCCTCTCATGTGATGCTTGTCATGACCAGCCTCATACTGCCGAATTTCACCCTCTCCTTAATAATTCACCAGAAACTGAGGAAACCCGTCCGTTCACTTACCGCCGGGCAAACCAACTTTACTAAGGGCAATGCCACGTACCCATACATGGACCGCTCCAATCTTTCTTATTCAAATAATCATTATGCGGCTTCATCTGGTTTTAATAACTCTTATGGGCAACGTAACACTGCCAACAGGGTGTCAATCCCCCCTTATTCAAACAATGCTCATCACAGGAGTAGTTCCAGGGACCAAGTGCCGACCAATCAATCTGCCCCCCCTAAGACCTCCCTTGAGGATGTGCTTGCCCGTTTCATTCAACAGACGCAAGCGTCCATTGAATCAAATGTCCAAGCCATCCAAAGGATTGAACAGAAACTTGATGAAAAGTGCAAATTTTCGGGACAAGCTATCCCGAATCCCAAGGGAAAATAAATTGCCTTGGTGACGGAAACTCCGTTTACATCTGCACCGCTTGATGAAGTTAACTCGGTCTCCATCCTTAGGTCAGGTAAACAGGTTGATAATCAAATTAATTATATACCAAGTCCTAATATTGTGACCCCGGTTACCATTACACCTGTTGCCCCACCTAAAGGTCCGGCTAATGAGGCGACCACCTCTAAGCCAATGATACATACCCGTAAGATTGTAGATACTCCACAGCCTTACGACCCACCCGTGCCTTACCCCCAGAGACTCACAAGATTTCTGCAGGAAGTCCAAGTAGAGGAGGTAATTGATGTGTTTAAACATATAAATATTAATACACCATTCCTTACTGGTATTAAAAGATACCTTCCTATGCTAAGGTTTTGAAAGACTTGTGTACCGCCAAGAGAAAAATAAATGTGCCTAAAAACGCGTTTGTGGCTGAGGAATTCTTTGCACTTGTCCAACATAACGGCGTGGTAAAATATAAGGACCCTGAAAAACCGACCATACCTTGCAAGCTTGGTGATAAGTTCATGGGTAGAGCTTTGTTAGACCTGGGAGCGAGTGTTAATCTCTTACCTTACTCCTTGTACCTCAGCCTGGGTCTAACATACATGAAACCCACGAACATGTCTTTACAACTGGGCGACAGATCATTGAATCTACCTAGAGGAATAGTTAATGACCTATTAGTAAAAGTGTATGACTTTTACTATCCTGTTGACTTTGTGGTGTTGGATACTGAGCCTACTACCAATAACTCAGTTCCCAGCATCTTTGGCCGACCGTTTTCGGCCACCTCTAATGCTCTCATAAACTGCCGGAATGGTTGTGTGGTTCTCACTTTTGGATCTATAACCGTTGAAGTTAATATCTTTAATCTTGTATGAAAATTGGTGTCTCCACCTATCAAAAGATAGATTTGTATTGAATTTTCCTTCTTGTGCCTGTATAAATTGGATATCAAAGTAGACAAGTAACAAGCAAGGGTCGTACCCACCTCAGAGGGGGAGATCTTAGCTCAAATACAATTGAAAACAAGAATTAAGTAACACCAAGGAATCAATAAACAAGATTTGAGATTGATTCTAACTTCCTACAGACAATAATAATAAGTAAACCCTAACTTAAGAAGATGGTAGAGATGTAAAGAAGATATATGATGACAAAGGGGGAAGAATTGGTATCCACAAACTAAATTATGTAAACATCACATGTAGTTCCTTCATGTTCAATCTATAATAATTAATTAGTCACCTCTCGGTTATTCCAACTAATCATTAATACCTATAATAATCAAGTAGTCACCTCTCAGCTATTCCACTCAACTAAAACAGGATTCTCTTATACATGCTATTGAATATGTCTTATTAATCAAACCGTCACCTCTCAGCTATTCAATTTAATTAGCTCAACATATTATTCATAACTAAATCATCACCTCTCAGTTATTTGACTTAATTACAAAAGGATATATTCCAATAAAAGATATCAACTTTGGATATGTAATAATCACCTCTCAGCTATTTCAATACACGTCCTTAATCAATATAAATAAAACCATTAAAGCTAGGTCTCCTTAAACCCTAACAATAGTATTTTAATAACATGGATAACAATGGCATACAAATAATCATAGTTACCTCATATCGCGAATTAGAAGTAAATAAGCATTAAGAACTTTGAATCACAATGAACAATAAGAACAAACATGGTGCTTTGGCATCATCTAGAGTACTTCAACAGTCCCCCTAAGGAGATTTAGCTACTCATCCTTGATGATGACACCATGGAATAAATAAATAAATAACAAAACATCATAAAGTAAAGTGATTTGATTTGATTGATATGAATAGAGCTTGATACAAAGAAGAAGAAGATGGACTTTCTCTCACAAAAATATTCTCATTTCTCTCTCTATGAAAAACTCTAGATCTAAAAGATGGGAGTCTAAAAGATACTTAAACCTTAACTACTACTTCTCTTATATAGAAATACAAAGTAGAATACTTGCTTGCAAAGACTTCCAAACTAGCTCAAATTCGTGGCTGCTGCTGTTGGTCTTCTAGAGGCATTAGATTTTTAGGAAACCCTAATTCTCTTGGGGTTAAGTTAGCTTGGACCAAGACCTTCAGTTTGATAGCTCATGGGCCCAAATCAGACTTCTGGATCTCCTTGTGGAGCCTTTTTAAGTTTGGACTTTAAATAAAACCCTAAATAGAAATTCTGACTTGTGGGCCCCATTAAGACCCGGTTTGGGCTGATATCTGGACT
Organism: Aquilegia kansuensis; assembly: GCA_020826895.1. Lineage (NCBI taxonomy): Eukaryota > Viridiplantae > Streptophyta > Magnoliopsida > Ranunculales > Ranunculaceae > Aquilegia > Aquilegia kansuensis. The sequence goes on from CM037007.1 coordinate 13,869,873, forward strand.
GCCCCACTTTGACATAAAGTCAAGTCAACTTGGCTGACTGTGGGATACCCTCAGCAGATCTGTGGGTGCAAATATCAATTCTCTTCCTCTTGTGCAAATAACACCTTTTTGTTTGCTTTTCTTGACTTTTCGCGGGCTTTAACACAATATTCGCATTTCGGCTCATAAAACCTATAGAATAGACAAGAAAGCACTAATCAATAGATATAACACAATAATATAAGCTAAGTGCTAGACAAACAAGGTGTTATTCGGGGGATAAATATACACTTTTGAGGACTTATCAAATACCCCCAATCAACACTTTGTTTGTCCTCAAGCAAAGGTGAGAAGAAAAGAATTAAGGACTTAAAAGAGAAGTAAAATTAAGGTGATTGCATTAACCATATGCATCAAGGCTTTTAACCACAAGGATTTCTCAGGTGGAGGAGTTATAGTCTCCTGAGGGTTTTTCAGAGAAGATACCCACAAACTTACTACAATGCATGACTAATCCAAAGAATAGGAATTTCTACCATTTACCTCAGAAATGGTTATATCAAGGATAAGGATAAGTATTGAAAAACCGTTCATATGAGATAGCATACTACAAATGCATGAATAAGATATGAAATATAAACCAAGTATAACGGTTTCAGATGCATTGAAGACAGGAATGTACCCATGCTTCCACGGGTCTTAAGTTAGCATTGGAAAGGTCGCCTTGACTTCTGCGTCACAGTCATACACTCAGAAATAAAAGTCACTCAGAGATGGTGTTTATCATTTTACATCTATGTAAGGAAGGAAGATGGACAATCATCTCACATATATCAATAAGAACGGACTGGTGTAATGGAATGAACTTAGTCTCAAAGAATGGAAAAATTAACCTTGCTTGAGAAGTCGGGTTTTTCACCTTAGCACCTTCTCACTTACTCGCCACATCCTACCATATCAGCTTAGATTTACAAAAGACAATAATGGGTTGTAACTTGGCTTAGGACAGGGCTAGAAATGGAAAAGGCTTTTGTGAAATATTTTTGGAACATTCAGCCTTCAACAGTTGTGATTTGTAATAACAACACATGGAGAAATTTTTTGAATTTTTCTTTTGGGAAAAAGCGTTTCTCATCTTTTTTGGGAAAATTTCAATGAAACTCTAGCCAATATTTTGGAATCTTCCTTTCTTTTTGGATTTGAAATGGTTTGGAAGATTCTGGCTTTTTCTGGAATTTCTTCAAACTTTTTGGTTTTCAATATTTGGTTCATCTCGATAGTTTGGAGATATCTATGTATTTCTCATTTCTTCTTGTAACCACATAAACAATTATCCTCATGTTCCAAAAACAATGGGTAAAGGACTTAAATATTCTAAGGGTTTTTACTCCTACAATGGAGTTTGGTAAGGATAATGGGCTCAAGAAAAAGGCTAAGTAACAAGAAAGGCTCAGAATGGTCAACCTAAGGGATAAATATCATCATGGTAGGCTAATGTAAACAAGGTTTATCTAAATATCTTTGTATCATTTCTAAGTACTGATATTGTGATCACATCTTGAATAAGCTACAAGACCCAAATTTATATTACACCCACTTGATGTCATCTCAAGGCTAACTATAAAAATGAATATGAGACTAAAAGCATACAAAACTGAGAGGTTGAGTCTTTTGACTCCAGATTGATGTAATATCTCTCCAAGAAAAGGACGAGGCTCAAAAGGTCACTAGGTTAAGTCTCCACACTTATTCCTTAATTTTCTCAAGGTGTAGTTGTGTTTGCACATGTAATCTGTAATAAATGCAGATGAATGTCATGCTTATGCTCATGCAAATGTAATATAAGACTCAACTACTTGGTGAAGCAATAAATGTCCTTAAACTTAAAAAGAAGAGAATTCAACCATTAAATTCACAGCAATAAATGTCCTTAAACTTAAAAAGAAGAGAATTCAACCATTATATTCATCATTGAAGGTGTACTTATCCTATTTTTGAAAAAGTCTTTGTAACAAAGATTTTTTTTGGATTTTTCAAAAAATTTCAATTTTTACACAAGTATGGATAAAGAAGTTTGAAAATCATTTGCAAAAAGGATTGTAATACTTCCCCACCCCCAAACAAAAAGATTGCCTTGTCCTCAAGGCTCATACTATGCATAGGAGAGAGAGAGTAAGAAAGATATTACCATGAATGTACTAAAAATTCAAACCGCTTTATAAATTCCTGCCAAACAAAATTATCTCCACATACATAGAGATTACAAGGAATTTCATACTAAGACACAAATAAAATGTACTGAAATAAAGGACCGACTCTACATAAAGGGAAATCCTACTTTACACTCTTAGTTTCAAACTTGTGCGATAGGAAGACCATCCAACCTATCACGCCAATGAGTTAATGTTTCCCTAATCTCATTCTAAGGAGCCTCACCTTCATTCATAAAATCATCGTTTCTATGCAAAGCAGGAAACCCCACATATTCAGTGTTAGGCACCCAAGTGAATAGGCGACTTCTCCTGATAAAACGATGAGTTGGATCCATAGGGATAACGTGAGTCCAATCATTGTACTTGTCCTTCCAATCAGGATAGGTACGAAGGATGATCTTACATATAGCAGTAGGGAGAATCAACTGACCATTTTGGAAAACATTCCGAATACTATCCACAATCCATGAAAATATGTCAAAAGCACGCAAATCATTAACAATACCATAGACCGCATGCATAGTAACATCATTGACATACTCCAATCTATCCGCACCTAAGAGATTTCCCATAAACCATAAAGCGACAGTAGCTACATTAGCAGGAAGGCAAGTAGTAGGTGCAACATTAGCATAATTCTCAGGATAGAAGGAAAAGGTGCAAGGTCCAAAGTGATCTAGGTAATTATCCAGAACTTCAAGTTGATTGGAAAAGAGATAATCAGGATGTGGCAAGATAGGTCTCAATTAAAGAGGAATACCCAAGGCTCGAGTGATGGCAAAAGAATTAAACATGACAGGAAACTCATGCATAACAACCTTGAAACCATCAAAAAGAATAGCTACGCCAAAAGGCAACGTACGGTAAAAATCTCTTACCATGGAAAGGGAATACACAGCAGTAGAATCATAAAGAAAACCTTCCCAACCTTTGTCGAAAATCCCTCCCGAAAAGAAGCTCCACAAGGACTATCCATAATTCCCGAAAAAAACATCTCGGGAATGATATCCATGCTATCGGGCATCCACAAATCATTTTGATCATTAGCCATTGCAAAAGAAAAGAGAAAACACCAAAAACCAGTGCGAAAACCGAGAAAAAATCACACAAAACAAGGTCAGAAAACTGCTGCCAGGTTCAAACTCGACTCGAGATTGAAATGGCCTATAAGGAACTCGACTCGAGTTCGGGCCAAACTCAGAAAATAAAAAATTTTGAAAAGTTTTTCTGATTTTGAGTGACGGTCCTTCAACCTTGGTTTGGTATATATAGGCAAAAAATAAAGAGTTTGAGCCCTAATAGGACTCCAAGTATTGCCTAAAACCTTAGGGTTTCCAAAACTCAAACCCAAACCACCTTTCTATTAAAATATTTGAACTTAGGTCCCTAGGACCAGAATGGCTAAGAATTTTCAGAAAAGGACAAAGTTTGCAAAAAATTAAAAATTCAACCATTTTCATTAATATTTGGAAATAAGTACAATTAAAAATTTAATACAAGAGTGTAATAATTAAAACAAAACAAAAACAAAATACATAATAAGAAATTACAATGGCTAATAAACAGAAAATATCAACCCCGTCGTCGACGTGGTTGTCCATGGCCTTCGTCGAAGCGACGTTGCAAGTCCTCGACGGTAGTCAAAATCTCGCCCATGCCCCTCCAGAGAAGCTAGAACCTCTCCTCATTGGTATGGAGCTGAAAGAACGCCCGCTAGTCGTCGGGCCTCTACTGGATGGGCACCTCCTCCCGAGGGTCCCACAACAACTGTCTGCAGACAGACAGTCCCGGGTTGGAGACCTGGACCGGATGACCGATTCAAGAGAAAGGGAAGGAAGAAGAGGCGCCTCTCAGTAGCGCAAAATACTTATCACCAGGCTAGGAAGAGGAGCAGAAGTGGCTCGAGCCCCGGTGATGGTGGCGAAAGGATAACGGACTATGCAGTAGCCATGGAGGTCCTCCTGAAGCAGTCGAAGGATATGAATCCCCTCCGAGAACAGCTCGCTTGTCCTCGTCGTCCCAAGAACATTAGTGGTCAGCCAGTGTGCCACCAAGCCCTGGTTGACTCGGAGCCAACCGATAGAAAGGTGATTGCTATACCGGTGAAGTGCCCGGTCATCAACGAGGACGGCCTCGATGATGTCCAGTGTCACCAGTGCAGCCTCCTGCTGCAGGGGAGCCTCGTCAAGCTCGAGTGCCATGACTACGAAGACAGTCTCAGGCGTGAGCAGGAAGCGATGGGTTGGATCCCAATTGATGTATACGCCATCATCGGCCAACTCCATCGACTCATAAAATCGAAGAACCATTTGAGGATCAAATGGCTCGTAATCAGAACCAAAGAGTACATCCCAGCCCCGGGCATGAATTCTCTCTACGATAGTGCTCCCTAAGCGATTATCGTCGAAAAGATGAGAATAATCGTGCTCACGGATAATCACTCGTTCTCTTTATCTAGGAGGTATGATTCTCGAAGAAATTGGTATAGAAATGAAGAGGACAACGAGAGGAACAAAACCCCACAAAAATTACCAAGTTTGGATAAGAATCGATAGAGATAGGAGGACAGAGAAACGAGATCTGTCTCGATTCTCGAATCGAGTTTGGAATGGGCTATAAGGAACTCGACTCAAGTTCTGGAAGGGATGAGGACTTCTGTTGACCCGGTTGACTTGGTTTTGACTTGGATTTTGAAAATGACTTGTGACTTTTCTAAAAATACCCGAGGGTATATATAGAGAAGTAACTTCCCCTAGACGCTTCCCCCACTACCGGAATAAGTCGAAATAACGGTTTTACCCCGGAAGGCGTGTAGGGCACGAAATAATTCAAATTTAATTTTGAAAATTCCGTGATAATGTATAAATATATTATTGCAAAAATAAGTACCATTAAGGTGTCAAAATAAAATTCTAAAAATCAAGCAATAATTATTAAATCACAAAAATTGAAATAAATTCAAATTTGTGAATGTAATAATTATTTAACCAAGCAACCGCAACAAAGAGTGGTGGGCTACGCCCACCCCCAAACAGAACTAACACACGGATCCAAGAGATAGTTTATTAGCCTAAAAGCCACTAAACCCGGCAACTAATAAGAAGCACTAAAGCACGATCGGGTTTAGAAGATACACAGGGCTGCCTCCCAGGAGGGCTAAGTTTAACGTCTTCAGCCAGACAGGTGGACAACCAGGATTCACTCCCTAGATAAACGCTACTCTAAACAAAGATAGATGAGAGACAAAACGCTAGAATGCAATGCGCGAAATCCTGATGTCTAATATACAACAAAGAGTCTTTTAAAGTCAGATACTCGAGACTTAAAAGCAGATGTGAAATGACTTCCCCACCCCCAAACAGAGAGGGAAACAGGTCTGTTTGGTGATGACGCTCAAGAGAAAAAGTGTGCACTGGATCAATTTTACTCAGCCAGTAAGAGTTTGTGGATTATGGCCCCGACACTTTCAACCACACCTCTAAAAAAAAGACAACAGAATAGAGTAAGAGAGGGTCCGGATACCAGCAGGTCAAAGGTCAGTCTAAATAGGTAGGGTCCTCTAATAGGGTTTCCTCAACTTCAGGGGACCTTAATGAGAAACTACAAATAGTGCTTATATAACAATTGAATATTCAACCAAACAAACAATATGCAGAAAGTAAGGAACACACAGAAGTTTTAACGTGGTAAAACCCAATAAGGGAAACGTCCACGGTTGTCCTCACGACAACAAATAATCCACTAGATGAAAAGAGATTTACAAACCTATCAACTACCTGCACTCACTGCGAGTTGATACTCCTGGTTATCTCTAACACCTTGACTTCACCAGAGCACCTTGATGTACGCACAAGACACTCGACTTCTTGATAAACCCACAAGAAGACTCGAAGCCGAAATCACAATACCACTCTTTAGAATCACAAAGTTATGAATTGAGAAAAAGGGGGAAGAAAGGGAATTGAGTTCAATAGCCACAAACACTTTGAATACCAAGACCTAAACCAAAACACCACCACTAGAAGAATAACCAAAACGGGTCAAGAACTGCTTCTCTCATTGAAGAGGAAAGCTATTTAAACCTAGGGTTGGAATACACCGAAAATGGGCCTGATTGGACGAAATCCATATTGGACGTACGTACGTCGAATCAACGTTCGTACGTCCCCACACGGTGAAAAGTTTGCTGCCTGCTTGGACGTACGAACGTCCTAACAACGTACGTACGTCCTGACCAAAAGGAAGCTTGCTGCCTCAATGGACGTACGAACGTCCTAACTAGGTACGTACGTCCAGTACCCAAAACAAACCTGCTGACATACGAAGCGTACGTACGTCCTTAAGAGGTACGTACGTCCTGACCCAATTTATATTCGAGACACACGACGCGAAGGCAATGACACAAGACGACACGCGTACACCAAGGTTTTCTTAACAATGAACTCAAGGCGAAATAACCACGGACACTTTGTCACAAAATTGATGTCAAACCACTTAATGCCGGTTTCAATCTCCCCCTTTGACATCAATTTTGTGACAAAAACCTATGACTCTAGCACTTATAAAACGTGCTTACAACACCAACCCATGGCATTTATAAATCATGCCTACAAAATCACTCAAGTTAGAACACATACCAATTGTGGATAGGGAATCTGAGTCTTGGCAGGTTGATAAGGTGACCTTATTGAGTAATCTTGCTGCTCTTGAGCACGACAAGGTCGAATGGGAAGTCCGGTGTAATATTTTGTCCACTGAACTAGAAGATGTCAAAAAGGAACTGATTCGATTTCAGTTGTTCGAAAACTGCAATGGGTTGTCATCTTCTGAACTACCTCCACTGTTGCCTCTTCCTCCTACCAAAAAGTCTGACATGCATCACTCTGTGGCCACGGTAGGCATCCGGCGCAAATGGAGACCATTTAGGCGTGCTCCTCCTCAGGGAAGAAAACGTCAAATGCCTTGCTCATTATGCGGACAGTTTGGACATTGGGCCTCGCAGTGTGTTGTGGCTGTTCCTGCTTCACAACCATGGAAGCTGCTTTCACAGCCATCGTATTTTTATTCATCTTATCCATATGCATCTTACTCTTCTCCTTGTAATTTTGCAGGACATGTTTCAAATGTGGCGATTACTGCCCTTCATGTCTCAAGCTCGGATAGTGAGTGGTTACTTGATAGTGGTGCTTCAAAACATATGTCAGGTAATGCCAAACTTTTCTCCTCAGTTACTGCTATAGATGGTGGAAGTGTTACTTTTGGCAATGGTAAGCGCTCTCCTGTGATTGGTAAGGGTTTTGTTGCTGGTATTGGTCTATCTTCGAATGATGTGTGTTTGCTAGTTGATGGGTTGCGTGTTAATTTGATCAGTATTAGCCAACTGTGTGATACTGATCATACTGTTAATTTTTCTAAAAATATATGTACTGTGCTTGATAGTTCGGGTAAGTGTATCATGACAGGTAAGCGTACATTAGACAATTGCTATGCCATTCAGCCTGTTGCATCTGGCATAAAATGCTTACTTAGTAAACTAAATGAGGACATGTTGTGGCATCAACGACTAGGTCATGTCAACTTTGAACACCTGGACAATTTAACTCGAAAGGAATATATCAAGGGAGTTCCTAGACTTGGACGAAATCGTGACACTGTATGTGGTGGGTGTCAACTAGGTAAACAGATACGTAGTCCACACTCCAAGAAAAAGTCCGTAACGACATCCTCTCCTTTAGAACTCATACACATGGATCTGATGGGTCCTACTCGCACACCTAGCTTAGGAGGCAAACGATACATCTTGGTTATGGTTGATGATTACACTCGCTTTACCTGGGTATCATTCTTGCGTGAAAAATCTGATGCTTTTCTTGAATTTCAGGGGATATGTCTTCGTGTTCAGAATGAGAAAGATACTCAAATTAAACATGTCAGAAGTGACAGAGGCGGTGAGTTCACAGACACAGGTGTTATTGAGTATTGTGTTGCAAATGGTACGTGGCAAGAATTTTCAGCCCCATACACTCCGCAACAAAACGAAGTCGCTGAAAGGAAAAACCGTGTTATTCAGGAGATGGCTCGTGCTATGTTGCATGCAAAGAATGTTCCAATCAAGTTCTGGGCGGAAGCGGTTCATACTGCCTGTTACATTATGAACCGTGTATATCTGAGATCTGGTACTACACAAACTGCTTATGAGCTATGGTATGGTAAGAAACCAAATCTCAAATATATGCGAGTTTTTGGCAGTGTTTGCTATGTGTGCAAGGACAGACAAAGTCTGTCCAAATTTGATAGTCGAGGTGATGTTGCTCTTTTACTTGGTTATTCCTCTAATAGTAGGGCCTTTCGAGTATTTAACCACACCACTCGCAAGGTCATGGAATCCTTTAATGTTGTTGTTGATGACACTATTGTATCTGACTCTTCTGTTTCTACTGGTACACAGGATGTCACAGTTCTCTCACCCGTGTCAGACTCTGTTGACATGTCTCCCATATCGTCATCATTATCTGATGAAGGCGATGATGATGCTAAACCGTCTGGTGCTGCAGAGGAATTGCCTGGTAGGACCAGTGTTGTGCCCACACAGGATGATGTTGTTCCATCCCAAGGAGTGACTGATGTCTCTTCAGAACTATCCACTGTCCCTGCTGACCCTGAAGAGATGTTTAATCTAGCATCACCTCGTGTTAAACAATATCACTCCTTAGGTGATATCATTGGGGATGTTAATGATCAGCGTCTGACCCGCCGGAGGGCCAAGGAGATGAATTGTGTTCATTATGTTTGCTATCTCTCTTCTCTTGAACCTAAAAATGTTACCGATGCTCTTACTGACGATGATTGGTTGGTTGCTATGCAGGAAGAACTTGGTCAGTTTAAGCGTAGTGATGTTTGGACGTTGGTTCCTAGACCCACTCACACTAATGTGGTTGGTACTAAGTGGATCTTTAAAAACAAATTGGATGAATTTGGGCAGATTGTGCGCAACAAGGCAAGGCTTGTAGCTCAGGGCTATAGCCAGATTGAAGGTATCGACTACGGAGAGACGTTTGCTCCTGTGGCTAGGTTGGAATCTGTCAGGCTTCTTCTTGCTATGGCATGTCACCTGAATTTCAAGTTGTATCAAATGGATGTCAAGAGTGCGTTCCTCAATGGTATTCTCAATGAGGAGGTCTATGTTAAACAACCTAAGGGGTTTGTGGATCATACTTTTCCGAATCATGTTTTCAAACTGCAAAAAGCATTATATGGGTTAAAACAGGCTCCTCGAGCTTGGTATGAACGTCTGACATCTTTTCTACTAGGGAAAGGATTTGTTCGTGGGAGTGTTGATCGGACTCTGTTCATACTGAGAAAGAATAATGATGTTCTTCTAGCCCAAGTCTATGTGGATGATATAGTGTTTGGATCCACGTGCTCCAGTCTTTCTGAATCTTTCTCTCGGTTAATGAGTTCTGAATTTGAAATGAGCTTAATGGGAGAACTAAATTTCTTTCTTGGGTTGCAGGTAAAGCAGTTCGATCATGGAGCTTTCATCTCTCAAACAAAGTATGCCAAAGAACTGGTTAAAAAGTTCGGTTTCGGCACTTCAGGTGGTCACGATACTCCCATGGGCGAGAGGGTACGTCTTGGTAAGGATGTTATGGGTAAGTCTGTTGATATTCGTGAATATCGGAGTATGATTGGTAGTCTCCTGTATCTCACTGCTAGTCGTCCAGATATTTCTTATAGTGTTGGGGTGTGTGCAAGATTTCAGGCTAACCCTAAGGAATCTCATCTCACTGCTGTTAAGCGTATCATTCGGTATGTAGCTAGCACACTTGACTATGGGTTATGGTTCACCAGAGATACAAATAGTGTTGTGGCAGGTTATTGTGATGCTGATTGGGGTGGTAATCTTGATGATCGTCATAGTACCAGTGGTGGCTGTTTCTATGTTGGGAATAATCTTGTTTCCTGGCATAGCAAGAAGCAATCATCTGTATCCATCTCCTCGTGTGAAGCTGAGTATATAGCTGCAGCTAGTGCATGTACACAACTTCTGTGGATGCGTCAGATGCTTCGGGACTATGGCATTCAACAACAGGCGATGGACTTGTTCTGTGATAACACCAGTACCATACGCATCTCCAAAAATCCTGTTCAACACTCACGAACAAAGCATATCGACATTCGTCATCATTTCCTACGTGAGGCAGTTGAAAAGGGTGATATAGCAATGAAATTCATTCCTACTGAACACCAGCTAGCGGACATTCTTACAAAACCTCTTGATGGAGCTCGTTTTCATTCCTTGCGTAAGTCTATTGGAGTTGTATCTCTTTCCTAATTGGCTCTGGTATTTCTCTTTTCTTCTCTCTGTTATTATCTCTATGGTCATGTTTGGTTTGTTATTGGTTGGGTGTGTTATTCTTTCTAAATCTGTTGTCGGTTAAGGTACTTTTCTGGGGTTGGATGGCTCGGTGGTCTGAGCGTCGCTTTGTTAAGGGTCTTAAGTTTATTCTATTGCGCATTGGTCAGTTGTAATGCTAAGTCTAGCTTTGTGTTTAGGATGTGTAGGTTAAGTTATTTTCCTTGTTGTTGATATTGAGGACATACTAATCTCCTTATTGTGTGGATTTCATTTTACAGTTATTTCCAGTTTGGCGTCTTCAACTGTGGTGTTTTGTCATGCACTGTTGTAGGGTTACATCATACTCTCTTTGTCTTGGTAGTTATTACATGATGCAGTTACATGTAGTTGGATTTTCTTGTCTTCATGGTCATCGTCTTCTTTTATAGTTATATACCTCTTGTAAGTGGTCAATGACTCACAAAATCCCCAGCCATTTGAATGTCTTGAGAGCATACTCATTTGGCCAAGAACCCGTTGGGGCTGTGAGGGTCATGCTCTGACGGATGCACTCAGGAGATGTTAGTTCCTGTGTTGCACGTTACCATGGTATTGCACTTCTTGAGTGTGTTTTTGCCGAAAAGATGTAGGCTACACCCTACCCTCGTGTTCTGGTAAAAGATGGAGATATTATATACTCCCACACGGGAATGGCATTTGTCTCAAATGGTGTTACAAATAAAAAAAAAAAAAAAAAAAAAAAACAAAAAAAAAAAAATTGAAGATGAAATGATAAGTGTCTTTCACATGTGCCTAGTGGTAAGACAAGAAGAAAACAATATTCTGTGTTTCCTTGGTTTTGTTGTGATCCGGTTAATGATCTCATTGGCCTAGTTGCACGTGCCTTCCCATATATTAAATGACCATGGCTTTTACTCTGGTTCCGGAGGCTGTTTCTGGTCTATCAGTTCCTTCTGCATGCCTGCATTATGCTAGGAAGTATCATGGCTTGGTGTATGATGTAGCTCTTCGATCTTGCATTTACTTGTGGTTGAGGGTTGTTTAACTTGTAACTTTCTTCATTTGGAATCCCTACAATAAGTAGAAGTGTTTCGTTGTGATGTTTCTCAATGGTTGTTCGGGTTGTTTTTCTGGTTCTTGGTTGGTCTCTCATCTTTTTATATTTTTTTCAAAAAAAAAAAAAAGAAAAAAAAAAAAAAAGGGTTCGTACGTACGCTTTCAAGACGTCCGTACGTGGAGGGGGACAGATCTTTTTGCAACGTACGAACGTCCCTAAGACGTACGAACGTAGTGTTTGGCAGATTTTTTTTGGGGTCCCGACGTTCGAACGTTCTTAGAACGTACGTACGTTCCTGATACAGTTCGGCCCAATTGCTGTTTAACCTCAAAATTCTGTTTAAACCAAAGGCCAACTGTTAGATCAATTGTGTTTCCTTCTTTTTGTGACACTATAAGCTGTTTTTTTTTTGGATCTTCCTCTCTTTTCTTGCGTGCACCTGTTCTCCTTCTCTTGTCGTTTGTTCCCCTGTTTCTATTTCCACACTTAGATCCTTGTGTGTTCTTGGATATTGCTATTTTGTTATTCCTACTTGTTCTATTCTGGTTTGCAGTAAATTACTGCTGGTCCTCTCTTATTGGGCCAAAGTTAGGTTTCTTCTTGTTGTTCTATATATATGGAGACTACTCTTCTTTTCCTAAAATTGTGTTTCTTATCGTATTCTAGTTCTCTCGTTGTTCTTCAGATTTTTCTTCAATGGCAGAATATGACCTTCATGGAGTTTTTGTTCCGACTGTTGGGTATGTGTCGTTTATGATGATGGAATACAAAAACAATGCAAAGGTTTGTCGCTTATGTCGTGTTCCCCATGGGTATGACTATGTTCATCCACCGTTCCTTCGTCCATGCATAGCTCATGTCAATCATTGGGAGAGACTACCGGGACATCTTCAAAATTATATTTTGGAGTTGGTTGGATATCCGAAGGTTCCTGGACTTGCTGCTCCTCTCACCGACTGTGGTTTGGATAGCAGAATTGAGAAGTTGTTTTGTACGAGTGCATGGCAGGAGGACTATGATGGCCATGTGACAACTCGGTGGATTAGATCTTCGGCTCGTGCGGAGGAATTTTGTTTTATCTTAAGCTTTATGTTCATGTGATTATGACTTCTTATGTTTGGTTATGCGTTGCTTTCATGATCCTTAACAGTTGAGATAGGAGTTATATTTTTTTTTATCTGTTTTGTCTTAATTGTTTGGTTTTGATTTCTCTTTCTGGTTATTTTTGTTTATTGGTTCGTCTGTTTATTATTGTTGGTTCACTTGTTGTGACAAAAAGGGGGAGACTTATGACTCTGATTACTAACAAATGTCTCTTTATTGTTAGGGTATTCTTGGGTCATGTTTCAGGTATGCTACAAGTATGGGGGAGTGAACGTGTTGATGTTTTTAGAAGATTGTGCAGTTATGGGGGAGCTCAAGTGTCAAAATTCATGAGCTCATGAAGTATGGGGGAGTTGCTCGAAGGAACTTATGTTACTTCGAAAATTCTTAGTTACTTCCGTTCGATCTCTGATGGTTGATGTGTCTTGATCAAGCTGGATATCAAGAATTGGTGACTTGGTATGTGTTCTAACTTGAGTGATTTTGTAGGCATGATTTATAAATGCCATGGGTTGGTGTTGTAAGCACGTTTTATAAGTGCTATTAGAGTCATAGGTTTTTGTCACAAAATTGATGTCAAACCACTTAATGCCGGTTTCACTTAATTCATGGAAATGCTTAAGACGTTAACCATTGACTTGCACTGCAGACACAATAAAGGGACCCGACCAACGAGACTATAGTTTTCCAGGAAATAAATGCAACCTAGAGTTATACAGTAAAACTTTGTCCACAATTTGAAAATCTCTACGTAAGATCTGACAATCATGTAATTTTTTCATATTAGCTTTATAGGACTTGGAAAGATCATAAGTTTCATTCCGAAGTTCCTCAAGCTCAGAAAGCTGGAGTTTTCTCCTCTTACCTGCTTGGTCGAGATTAAAGTTGAGCTTTGTCATTGCTTAGAAGGCTTGGTGCTCAAGCTTTACAGGTAGATGACAAAGTTTTCCAAAAACAAGACGAAAGGGAGACATGCCTATAGGAGTTTTGAAAGCAGTATGATAGGCCCATAATGCATCACTGACTCTATGAGACCAATCAACCTTTTCAGGGTCAATTGTTTTTTGCAAAATGTTTTTAATCTTTCTATTCGACACCTCAGCTTGGCCATTAGTTTGCGGATGGTATGCAAGGGCCACTTTATGAGTAATTCCATACTTTTGAACAAGTTTTTAAAAAGCTTTCTTGCAGAAATGGCTCCCCCCTTCACTAATGATCGCATGGGGAGCTCCAAATCGGGCAAATATATACTCTTTTAGAAACATAGTCTACTGCGACCAGAATGTATGAAAAACCATGACAACCAGGAAAATGACCCATGAAAACTATGCCCCATACATCATACACTTCCACAGGAAAAATTGGTTGTAAGGGCATCATGTGACGCCTAGTGATTTTCCCTAGTTGTTGACAACGAGTACACACTGTACAATGCATGTGAGCGCCCTTAAAAAGAGTTGGCCAATAAAAACCACATTGTAATACTTTAGCATCTATCTTTTTGGCACTAAAATGTCCACCACAAGCATGCTCATGGCAGAACTTAAGGACCTCTTGTTGCTCCCAGTTAAGGATACAATGACGAATGATCTGGTCTGGACAATACTTAAAAAGGTAAGGGTCATCCCAGAAATAATGCTTGGCATTAGCAAGGAATTTGGATCTATCTTGCTTGTTCCAATCACTTGGAAACTTGTTGCTAGCCAAGTAATTAACTATATCTGCGAACCATAGAGCATTCGATATTGCAAAAAGAAGCTCATCCGGAAAGTTCTCAGACGGTCGAGTCTAGACAAGTGGTGGGCTACTACATTTTCGGTCCCTTTTTTATCTCTAATCTCAAGGTCAAACTCTTGAAGCAACAAAATCTAACGAATAAGGCGCTGTTTCGTCTCCTTCTTGGAGAGAAGAAATCTAATAGCAGCATGATCTGTGAAGATGACAGTAAGGGTACCTAAAAGGTAGGAACGAAACTTATCAAGAGCATATACTATGGCTAACAATTCTTTCTCCGTCGTGGTATAATTACGTTGAGCATCATTGAGAGTCTTGCTAGCATAATATATGACATGGGGCTTACCATCTAGACGTTCACCTAAAACAGCCCCAACTGCAAAGTCTGATGCATCGCACATCAGCTCAAAGGGTTTACTCCAATCAGGTGGCCTAATGATGGGTGCAGTCGTGAGGGCGGTCTTAAGTTTGTCAAAGGCGCTCCTGCATTCTTTTGTGAAATCAAAAGGTGCATCCTTAAGCAATAAATTGGTTAAGGGACGAGCTATCTTGGAAAAATCTTGGATAAAGCGTCGATAGAATCCTGTATGGCCCAAAAGGCTCGAATATCCCTAATAGACTTAGGGATAGGCAAGGATGAAACAAGATCTACTTTAGCTTTATCAACCTGGATACCCTCAGGAGAGACTACATGACCAATAACTATCCCCTTCCTAACCATAAAATAGCACTTCTCCCAGTTAAGTACCAAATTCTTCTCAATGCAACGCTTAAAGACCAAGGAAAGATGACTAAAACACTCTTCAAAAGATGAACCATATATGGAGAAGTCATCCATAAACACCTCCATAAATTATTCTACCATATCACTAAAGATATGTAACATACACCTCTGGAAAGTAGCTGGTGCATTACACAGACTGAAGGGCATACAGGCATAAGCGAAAGTGCCTAAAGGACAAGTAAATGTTGTTTTCTCTTGATCTTCAGGGGTGATAGAAATTTAGTTATAACCAGAGTAACCATCCAAGAAACAATAGAAGGAACGACCAGCTAGGCGTTCCAACATCTGGTCTATGAATGGAAGAGGAAAGTGGTCTTTCCGGGTGACTGTATTAAGCTTTCTATAGTCGATACAAACACGCCACTTGGTTGGAACTCTAGTGTCGACTTGTTCGTTCTTATCATTGGTAACTACAGTCATGTCGGCCTTCTTAGGAACCACATGAATAGGATTAACCCAGGGACTATCCAAAATTTGATATATCACACCTGCATCCAGAAGTTTCAGAATCTCTGCTCGGACGACTTCTTTCATCGCAGGGTTAAGTCATCTCTGAGGTTCACGAGAAGTTTTAGCATCGTCCTCAAGATGAATACGATGAGAACAGACAGAAGGGCTAATGCCTTTAATGTCATGGATAGACCAGGCAATAGCAGAACGATGCTCTAAGATAGCTTCTAACAGCTGACTCTCCTGTTCGGTAGTAAGAGATGAAGAAATAATAACAGGATGACTACCGTCTGAATCAAGATGAGCGTATTTCAGCTCAGGAGGAAGAGGACTCAGAGTAACAAGAGGTGGAGTAATGGTCTCTACTTGGGTCTTAGAATCTATGCTACAAACCGAATCAAGGGCATCAGGGTCTTTAGGTTTAAAGATAGGCACAGTATCAAGAAGTGCATTGGTTTGGGCAATAGATTGTTCAATGTCAAAGTCTACATTATGCATGGCGAGGCAGTGAACAACCGGATCTTCAGGGTAATAACTATGCACCATCTCATAAGGTAATGAGTCTAGAAGGCACACATCTTCAGATAAGGAAAGATCAGGGGGTTGTTGGACGAGGTTAAATATGTTAACTTCAACAGTCATGGAGCCAAAAGTGAGAACCATGGAACCCTTTTGGCAGTTTATGAGAGCATTAGAGGTGGTAAAAAATGGACGGCCAAGGATGATGGGTACCGAGTCATCGGCAGTAGGTTCAGTATCAAACACCACAAAGTCAACGGGGTAGTAAAAGTCAGACACTTTAACTAACATGTCCTCAACTATTCTTCTAGGTACATTCAATGATCTGTCGGTCAGTTGTAAAGACATTTTCGTGGGTTTCATGTTTGTTAGACTAAGGCTGAGGTACAAAGAGTAAGGCAAAAGGTTAACACTCGCTCCTAGGTCGAGCAAAGCTTTGCCTACGAATTTGTCACCAACCTTGTAGGGTATGGTCGGTTTTCCAGGGTCCTTATATTTGTTACCAAACGCGTTTTTAGGGAGATCTGTTTTTCTCTTGGCGGTACACAAGTCTTTCAAAACCTTAGCATAGGAAGGTATCTGTTTAATAGCCGTGAGGAAGGGTATATTAATATTTACATGTTTAAACACATCAAGTACTTCCTCTGCTTGGACTTCCTTTAGAGACGTTGTGAGTCTCTGGGGGTAAGGTACAGGCGGGTTGTAAGTTCGTGGAGGGTCCACAATCTCACAGACAGGCTTCTTCGGCTTAGAGGTGGTCGCCTCATTAGCCGGAGCTTTAGGTGGGGCAACAGGTGCAGAGGTTACCGGGGTCACAATGTTGGGACTCGGTGTATAATTAATTTGATTATCTACCTGTTTTCATGACCTAAGGGTGGAAACCATTTTACTTCAGCAAGCGGTACAGACGGATTTGCAGTATCCGTCGCCAAGGCAACTTCCTTGCCCTTGGGATTCGTGATGGACTGTCCCAGAAATCTACCCTTTTCATCTAGTTTTTGTTCAATCCCCCGGATGGCTTGGGCATTTGACTCAATGGACGCCTGGGTCTGTTGAATGAAACGGACAAGCACATCCTCAAGGGAGGTCTTAGGTGGGGCAGATTGAGTAGTTGGCATATGGTCCCTGGAACCACTCATGTGATGAGCATTGTTCGACTAAGGGGGGACCGGTGCCATGTTCCGATTATAAGTGTTACCAACATACGTGGCATTGCTACATTGCCCATAAGAGTTATTAAAACTAGGTGGAGCCGTATAATTATTATTTGAATAAGAAAGCTTGGAGCGGTCCATGTATGGGTACGTGGCATTGCCCTTAGTAAAGTTGGTTCTCCCGGCGTAGTTAAACGCACAGGCATCCTCAGTTTCTGGTGAATTATAAAGGAGAGGGAAAAACTCGACAGTATGGGTCTGGTCATGACAAGCATCACATGAGAGAGTGGAGGCACTCATACCGGTTGATGGGGGACTTTAAGGACACCTCAAGTGCTTCTACCTTTTGTACTAAACCATAAAGTAAATTTTTAAGCTCAGAGTCAGGTTTGACATCATATAGAGCTCTAGGTTTATCAATTAAGTTTGGGGTAGTGTTTCTCGGGGTTTGTCCAGGTAAGTCTCATTGCTGGCTATTAGTGGCAATCTTTTCAAGGAAAGCCAGAGCCTTGGCGGTGGAATAATCAAGGAAATCTCCACCGCTCATGCTTTCAACCGTGTTTCTAGTCATAGTATTAAGGCCTCTATATAGGATCCTAACTTTTTCAGTGTCATCGACTTTATGGTGTGGACACAGAAGAAATAGGTCTTGAAACCTCTCCCATGCATCATAGAAAACTTTGCCCTCTTTTTGCCGAAAACTTCTTATGCCATCAACTATGTCATTAGTTCTGGTAATAGGAAAGAATTTGATAAAAAATGTTTTACTTAGTTGAGCCCAAGTGGCAATAGAATTGGAAGGAAGGCCATGTAACCAGTGAGATGTTCTATCCTCTATCTCAAGCTAACTTCCTCCTCAGACAAATGTTTCTCCTTAAAAGTATTGAGAACGGTCAGAAACTTATTAAGGTGCTGATATGGATCTTCCCGTGGATGTCCATGGAACTTAGGCAGCATGCCCACAATCTGTGGGCGAATGCCATAGCTATCTGCAGTTATCTCGGGCAAGACTATGCAGGTAGGTAGACCAATGGCCAAAGGTGAAAAGTAATCCCGAAGTGTAGCTTCTTGATCCATAGGGGCAGGTCTTACTTCAGAAAGTGAAGTTGAGTCGTTGAACTCTTCTTCAGAAAGTATGGAGGTTGAGTCTTTAAACTCTTCCTCAAGAGAAGAAGTGAAGTCCATGATTGTGCTCTTTGTGTAGATTGGAGTTGGTTTGGACAAGATTTTACCTGATCTAAGATGCATGCAACATGCGCAGTACAAATGCCACAGAAGTCCTAACCATTCAAAAGCATCTAACAAGGGGTTCAAAAACTGACTCAATTTTGTGCTCACCCAAGTCAATGAGTTCTTTCCAAGCTTCCCTTGTGAATTCTCCCTATATTTCGTGAGTCAAGCAGCGAACAACCAGTGTGGGAGGTTTTTCGTACGTAAGCAACAATCCTTAATTAAGAAACCACAGTGATTCTACAGACGTAATCTGTAGGGGTTCCAGACCCAATTCCTAACTTGTGCTCCAATCAAAGGATGGTTCACGCAGTATTAGTTGAAATATCTGGTCAAGGTCTCAAATGAACATCGTGATAACATGGCTTTAGTTGGTTCAATTTTAAAGCTTAGGATATTGCAATCAATTGATATTAGGTTTCACTTATAGGACAGGTCCCCTTGTAGTCCCGGTTTAACAAGTAAAAACAGAATTAAAATCAAGTAACAATCAAGGTCATGCTAATCATTATAGAAACTCCTCTTGCAGGGGATTCAAGGAGGGTTAGAAGAATGCTTACCTCCCACTTTGTGCTAGAAAAATAAAAGTTGCCAAAGAAGCTCACAAAAGTGCGGAGAAGACGAGTTGAAGTCGACTAAGGGGAAACCGCTCCTTGGGATTCAATCGTCCTTAGGCGTCGTTCCTTAGTAGACTCAAGGCTAACTCCACAACCTTGCTCTAGTATTCGCCGCGAACACACAATAAAATAAATCCTAACAACACCTACTTTAAAAATATTACAACCGCGACCCTTTCGTGGATCGAATAATTAAATACGTTACATGTCTTTAAAAATGCTGAAAAAAATAGACTTCTTAGTTCACCTCACAATCTCTCAACATGCTAAAGATTGGCTGAAAAGGAGTTCTGGAACACTCTGGAAAAATCACACAAAACGAGGCAAATTCCCTGCCTGAAACTCGACTCGAGATGCTTACAGGCCAAACTGAACTCGACTCGAGATCAGGCCCAGTTTCAACCAGTAACCTTCAGGAAAATTTCCTGAACGCGTATCTTTCGTAATAATCACCTCTCACCTATTTCACTACACATCCTTAATCAATATAAATAAAACCATTAAAGCTAGGTCTCCTTAAACCCTAACAATAGTATTTTAATAACATGGATAACAATAGCATGCAAATAATCATACTTACCTCATATCGCGAATTAGAAGTAAATAAGCATTAAGAACTTTGAATCGCAATGAACAATAAGAACAAACATGGTGTTTTTGCATCATCTATAGTGCTTCAACTATCCCCCTAAAGAGATTTAGCTACTCATCTTTGATGATCACACCATGGAATAAATAAATAAATAACAAAACATCATAAAGTAAAGTGATTTGATTTGATTGATATGAATAGAGCTTGATACAAAGAAGAAGAAGATGGACTTTCTCTCACAAAAAAAATTCTCTTTTCTCTCTCTATGACAAACTCTAGATCTAAAAGATGGGAGTCTAAAAGATACCTAAACCTTAACTACTACTTCTCTTATATAGAAATACAAAGTAGAATACTTGCTTGCAAAGACTTCCAAACTAGCTCAAATTTGTGGCTGCTGCTGTTGGTCTTCTAGAGGCATTAGGTTTTTAGCAAAACCTAATTCTCTAAACTTCTGGATCTCCTTGTGGAGCCTTTCTAAGTTTGGACTTTAAATAAAGCCCTAAATAGAAATTCTGACTTGTGGTCCCCAATAGGACCCGATTTGGGCTAAGATCTGGAACGCCCCAATTTGACATAAAGTCAAGTCAACTGGTCTGACCATGGGGTGCCCTCAGCAGATCCCTGGGTGCAAATATCAATTCTTCTCCCCTTGTGCAAATAACACCTTTTTGCTTGCTTTTCTTGACTTGTCGCGGGCTTTAACACAATATTCGCATTTCGGCTCATAAAACCTACAGAATAGACAAGAAAGCACTAATCAATAGATATAACACAATAATATAAGCTAAGTCCTAGACAAACAAGGTGTTATTCGGGGGATAAATATACACTTTTGAGGACTTATCATATAGAACGACACCTCGAACATCCACAGGAATGTCACCATTCGCATTATGCTATGGCACCGAAACTATCATACCCACCGAGCTCAACTTCCTAACAACTAGGTTAGAGCTCGTCGAATCAACAGAAAACAAAAACTTATGGGCACACGAATATATATGCTCGAAGAAAAGAGAGATCAAGCTGCAATTTCAACGGCTCGTTATCAACAAATACTCAAACGAAGCTACAACCAAAATATCAGATCAAGAAAATTCAAAACGGGCGACCTCATCCTCAGAAAGGTTTTTTCCAACACAAAGAAATCAAGAGATGGGAAAGTAAAACCTAATTAGGAAGGTCCATACATTGTCAAGAATGACCTCGGAAATGGTGCATACACACTCATCGACGCAGAAGGTGAACAAGTACCTAGACCTTGGAATTCAAAGTTCCTAAAGCTTTACCTCCCTTAACTGATTCTATAAATAACCTTTCTCCTTTTCTCTTTCAAACTAAAGGATTGGGCCCAAAAGCATAAATCAGATATTTTATGAGCTAAAGTATTAATGCATCAAAATATCTACAATCAAAGCTTACGTCGGCGTATGCCTAAGCAAACATTCATTACTCTTCAAATTCGAGATACAAACCATTCATTCAAATACATCAAGAAAATATGTCAAGTACAAATCGAATTACAGAACAAAAACCGTAGGGCCAACCGAGCAAAAAACAAAAGCCTCACATCTCTCAACAAGCTAAAACGAGCTAAACCTATTACTGAGAAGGCTGCTCATCCATCACCACATCGCCACCTTCACCAGGAGTTTCATCCGGAGAGTCGACGTTGGCACCTTCAGCGAGCTCAGCCTCACCCTCAGCAACAGCCCTAGTCAAGCTAGAATTGCCTACTTCTCAACCCACGTCAACTCATATCTCTCCAAGGCAGAAATCTTAATTGACTCCTGATCAGCACTTGGGTCGAAACCCTCAACCAGGGATGCGATATGAGCCTCACGCCGAAGGCATCTCTCCTCCCATTCATAAGCAATTTTGTGCCATTGAGATATCACTTTAATGGACTTCCGAGCATCAGAATCCCAACTCGAGGTCACATAGGCAACTTGGCTTTCGAGCTTCACAAATGCTTGTTGTGCCTCATCAATATCTTTATTGATGAGTTGAGCATTCTCTTTCTGTGAAGCCTCGAGCATGGCTTTTGAATCTCTCAGGTGAGCTCGAAGCGCGATATTGTCAACATTGGCCTTTTGTAAGCTCTCCGCCTATCGCAGAAAAACATCCACAAATAAAGGTCTATCGCAGAAATACCTTGTAAGCGCACGCAGCAAATTCCTTAGAATTATCCTCTAAGGACTGAGGTCGAATTTTCTTCGCATCCTCAAACAAGATAATTTTTTCCATCAGAGATAAGAACATATCTTTATCATCCATAGCAGAGTCATCCGACTTGATCATGTAAATCCCATGGCAATGGAATACAGGCGCGAAGCGACGAGCCTCTTCAGCAGCTTCGTCAACAACCTCGATGGCCTTCAACTTCTGGTCTTTCGAGCATTGGGATGGAGCTCGCTCCTTCCCTTTACACTTATCACCGACCCCAACTGAATTTCCAGAGTCAGTAGAAGCAGTTGCAACCACGACCTTGGCAGCAACCTTCCTCTTCCTTTGAGCACCTTCAGGCTCAATAGACCTAGACCCGAAGAAATCGCTCAAACTCGGGCCATCGGGAATCTTACTAACAGGCGCCACGATGTCACCAGTAAGGGGGAAAGTAAGAGTATTCTTCTTGGGAGCCATTGGCAGTGCAGCCTGTATCTCGAGTGGAAGATCACCTGGACGAACAACAGCTATGCTAGCAACAGGGGTAGCGACGACAAACTTTCTATTTTTCTTCTTCCTCGACCTAACAGTCTTCGATGTCCCAACCTTCGACGTTGATTACTTATCAAATTTAATTTTCGAATCCTGGAAAAAACGAGCTAAATGCGGAAAAAACTCTCTTTTTTCGCCCCAAGTCTTTTCTGCAAAGTCGATAATATTACTGGGGTGCAGTCGACCGTCGATTGGCTCGTTATACTCCTTCGTTTGACCTGCACGATATGCATACATTAAAAACAAAGCTCGAAATAAACCATGACACTCAAATGCTAATGTATAAGTATACCTATACTTGGGATAGCATATCGATTCGGACATGCGCTTGGTTGCACAAATTGACCCCGAATTCTGTACACAGGGGAATGTTTCCAACCATCAAAGATAACAATACCTACCGAAATCAGGAAAGTTGTGCTAAACCCTACAATATCCTTCATCGAAAAGTATCTTAATCACACCGGAGAATGAAGATTACAGTTCTGAACAACTACCAATAAAAGAAAGCAGAACTTACAGGAACTCGAGAACAAAGCAAAATGAAGATAACAAACAGCAAAGATGCAGATCAAAAGAGAAGAAGATTCAAACGTAGAGCCAAGGATTCAAAATCAAGATGCAGAAATGAAGAGAAAGATGAACAGAACTTACAAAAAAATGGAGAAGAGAATAGCTTTGCAAATGAGAGGAGAAGCTTTAAAAACCACAGTGCAAAAAACCCTTGGTTTTCCAACCCCACGGTTAGGTCTTATAAAACTCACTAGTTTCATCTCATCCGTTCAGATCAACGCTCAAATGTCACAAGATGAATCTAACCGCTCACACGATTCATTTTCCCCCTTCTTTCAGTTTTATTTCGAAAAAACAATTTCAAATAAACACCCACGTGGCTATTACAACACACTTACCATAACTGCAATCATCACTTTTCTCTCGAAAACCTATTCTCATTCAATTCAGCACACAAAGGAATCTTTGCTTGTCTCAACAATCAAGGAAACCTACTATATCAAGGAAACCCAATGTTTTTTTCGAAAATTTTTTATTATATTTTTATCCAGATCGAAGTCAAACTCTATCAATAAACTTCAATCCGAATGAAAATGGGCTATGTATATACCATTATATTCAGGTTCGCCCACCACGCTAACTAATACTTTTATCGACCTAACTCGACGTGAGCCTATTTTTACTCGAGCTCCCTCGACGCTCATCACTTATAAAAGTCATCCGACCTAAATTCTCTTTAATATCGACCTAACTCGACGTGAGCCTATTTTTACTCGAGCTTCGTCGACGTAAACACTTTCTCACTCGACCTTCATCGACCTAATTCAAACCAAATACGTTTTAATTCTCTTCAGCTACAATATCTTTCTAGATCCAAAATATCCGCTCATTAATTGACCCCACCGTTGGACAATCAAGGAGCTATCTATTGTCCCAATTCACCTATAAATATGAACTACGTAGGCTTGATTATGGGACTTGGTCAACCTCAGATACGTAAGCAACTATCTTGCTAGATAGCTCAGCCACTTCCATACTTCCAATTCCTTCTCCTCTATTATCCGATCATCTTCTCGGACATTAAAACACTTAACATTTACAATGCATATCATATGTCTGTACAATATACAGTACAATGTGAACATACTACCATACAATTTTTCTCTCATTCAGGTAATATGGTAAAATTAAGTTTGTACCTCATCCCACAACTGCATTTGATCACACCAACTTGATTTCTCTTTGTTTCTGCATTCACTTCACCATTAGTCTCACTGACTTGCTGCAACACAAAAATAAAACAATTCTACTCGCTGATAACTATTAAAATTAAACTGATCAACAAGAAAAAAAATAACCAAGATTTCAAAAACAATTTCTGTAAATAATGTCAAACCTTATTTTTATTTTCATTATCAATTTTATGAACCTCTATTTCTTCTTTTTGTATATTGACTAATTGATTCATCATAGCCAAACAGTCTTCCAATATGTTCGAACCCTTCCGTAATTCAAAACACACACACACACACACATATATATATATATATATATATATATATATATATTCTTTTCTTTCTGATGTTAACCAGCAATGGAGAGGTAACTTTTTATTCTGATAAGAGGTCGATCACTCATCACTCAAACTTCGAGACTGCCGCACGAAGATTTTAGCTTTGTCTTCCATTTTTCAAACTCTCATTCTTATTCATTTTCTAAATTTAGTTTAAGCTCTTTTGAATGTGTATGGAAAAAGCATTGGAAACCATTTAAACTTTCTTCTTTCCAAAGTTGCTAGTTGAGTAAACGTCATTTGCAATTTAGAATTCTTCCAGCAGGTTTTTAGTCTTGGATCTTCAACTGATCGTAAACTAGATGTTTTAAAGATGCCTTAGATATTTAACTTAATTGGTAAAAATGATATAGAAATTTCATCACATTTAAACTGTTTGAGAGCACAATAACTCAGGACAATGTTTTATAACAATTCTAATCGTTGCCGCTCAAATTCACTTGAATGAATTTGGGATTTTGGAGATAATATTTGCAATCGATTTTGTAAACGAACCTCTATAAAAAGCTAAGTAACAAGAAAGGCTCCGAAATGTTAACCCAAGGGATAAAACATCATCAGGAAGGTAAACAAGGCTTAACTAAATGTCTTTGTATCATTTCTAAGTACTGATATGGTGATCACATCTTGAATAAGCTACAAGACCCAAATTTATATTACACCCATTTGATGTTATCTCAAGGCTAACTAGAAAAATGAATATGAGACTAAAAACAGACAAAACTGAGAGGTTAAGTCTTTTGACTCCAGATGTACGTAATAACTCCCCAAGAAAAGAATGGGTCTCAAAAGTTCACTGGGTTAAGTCTCCACACTTATTCCTCAAGATTTTTAAGGTGTAATTGCATGTGCACATGTATCTGTCATGAATGCAAGTGAATGTCATGCTTATGCTCATGCAAATGCAGTATGAGACTCAACTACTCGGTGAAGTAATAAATGTCCTTAAACTTGAAAAAGATAGAAATAAACAATTATGCTCATTATTGATGGTGTACTTATCCTAACTTTGGAAAAGTCTTTGTAACAAAGATTTTTTTGGATTTTTCAAAAATTTTGAATTTTTATACCAGTATGGAAAAAGAAGTTTGAAAATCTTTTGCAAAAAATGTTGTAATACTTCCCCACCACCAAACAAAAAAATTGCCTTGTCCTCAAGGGTCATACTAAGCATAGGAAAGAGAGAAAGAAAGATATTACTATGAATGTACTAAAAATTCAGACCACTTTATAAATTCCTGCCAAACAAAATTATCCCCACATAAATGGAGATTACAAGGAATTCCATACTAAGACACAACTAAAATAAAATATGCTGAAATAAAAGACTAACTCAACACAAAAGGAAATCCTATCCTAAGCTCTCCGTTCCCAAACAACACTTAGTGGGACGCCCTCCAAGTCATCATGCCACTTGATGAACGAATGCATCATCACACCCTCAATAACCTTCGCCATTCGCCACAAACTCATCATCTTTGTGTAAAGCAGGGTAAGTTTCATACTCAGAATCAGCCTCCCAAGTGAATTGGCGGCTTCTCCTGATGTACCGATGAGTTGGATCCATAGATGATAGGCAGGTCCAATCAGTATACTTGGCCCGCCATTCAGGATAACTGAAAAGGATAATCTTACAAATAGCAGTAGGGAACAACAGCTTATTTTGTCCCAAGATGAACACATTACAGATACCATCTAGAATCATAGAAGAGATGTCATGTAACGCCTCGGGATTTTGTCCTCGCTCATCCCGGTGCGTCGAGCACCATACCACTTGCTAATGTCAATATTGTCCCCCTTTAGTCACTGCGGAT
The DNA here is from genome assembly GCA_020826895.1 of Aquilegia kansuensis. NCBI lineage: Eukaryota > Viridiplantae > Streptophyta > Magnoliopsida > Ranunculales > Ranunculaceae > Aquilegia > Aquilegia kansuensis. The sequence goes on from CM037007.1 coordinate 13,896,286, forward strand.
ATCCAGCAGTAGATTGGATCAAGGCCCACCCATGTGGCTTACCCAAAAGGCCTTGACATTAGTTAGAGTATGGTTAAGCTTTATATACTACCGAAACAACCACTTCCTTGGCAATGTGGGACTAACACCAACTCATGGGTTTTACATGTCAAATGCATTATAACCCTGAACTGTATCATACACCGCATGCATAGCAATCTCATTAACATACTCCAACTTCTCATAACCCAATAAATTATTTATGACCCATAAAGCAACAGTAACAACATTAGCAGAAAGAAAAATAGTGGGTGGAACAGGTAACTGAGCTGGGCACAGGGAAAAGGTGTAAGGCCCAAAGTTATCAAGGTAATTTTCAAGGATATCAACTTTATTGTCATGGCGGTAATCATAGTAGGGTGTTATAGGACTGAAGACAAAGGGTTACCAAAGATAAGAGAGATGGCAACAGCATTAAAAACGACCATAGATTCATGCATGTAAACCTGGAAACCATCAAAGGGAAGAGTATCTGCAAAGGGTAACATGAGGTAGAAGTCTCTTACCATAGAAGGTGAGTAATCAACCGTAGAATCATACAAAAAACTTCCCCAACCCTTGTTAAAAATTTCATCCCAAAAGAGGCTCCATAAGGACCATTCTTAATACTAGAAAAATCCATCTCAGGAACAATATCCATACCACTTGGCACCTACAACTCATTCTGGATGTCAGCCATTGAAAAAAGAGAAAGAAAAATACCCAAAACCAGCACGAAAATCGAGAAAATAATACAGAAACGAAGCTAGAAAAACCTTGGCAGACTCGAGATTGAACAGATTCCAGAAAAATAAATTTTTTTTGTAAAGTGATGTCCTCCTTTGTTGATTTTGGTATTTATAGGCAAAATAAAAGAGTAGAAATACACTAATGGTAATTGACATTAAATCCTGCAAGTTAATGCTTTTCTAATTCATATAGAGACAATACTAATAGTGTAATTCAATTTTATTGGTCCACGAAGGATTACCTCTCTTTGTTGTTAAAGCAATCAAATAGTATGGAGAATAAGTATTAATGAGAGGGAAAATATATGGGTGAAAGGGTTTTGATATAGAAGTAGAAATACAAATTGGAGGCTGAGATGAACTATCTTAGAAGAAAAAGTGATGAACAATAGAATAATAGAAATCATTATTATTTGATTAAAAAAATTAAATTCATGGGTTTTTATGTGGGCTTGTCTATTGTGTTAGACTTGCTCAAAACATACCATGTGGCACTTGCTAAGCTCAAAATTGGGCTTAGATCGGGCTTTCTCAAAAAGGTGAGTTGGGCTCAAGGACACGGTTCCCAAATGGTTAGGGCCAAAAGAACACTATAAAATTCCACTCAGTCAAAAGAACAACGTTTTGCAGGTGCCAGTTGGGCTCAACTTGTAAAACCTCTGGGTGATGATACCAGAGGTCTGGGGTTCGAACCCCGCCAGCATTACCGAGTTACTGATCTCATTAAAAAACAGGCTTACCAAACCATTTTTTCGAATGAGCATGTGGCTCAATGGTAGCACCCCTCTCACAAAGTGGAGAGGTTGTGGGTTCGAAATACGTCAACAACTGATTGTTGATATAAGTTTCCACACGTAATTTAAAGGGATAAGGGGTCCCCTCAACTGTGCTTGCCAATATCAAAAATAAAAATAAAAATAACGTTTTTACGATCGTGGGTCTGATCATAATAATTCACTCCCTTGGATAAAAATGCACTTTTTATTACACGTCTAATCATATACTACATGGCACTAAATGCAACTAAAGTATACCCTACCCAAATGAACCTAATTGGAATGCGATCTTACGTAACCCTATGATCAAACCTATAATCATATGATCACAAGTCTAATCATATACTATATAACACTAAATGTAATAAAACTATACCCTACCTTGATGAACCCTAGTTGGAATGCGATCTTACACAACCCTATGATTAGACATATAATCATATTTTTTTTCTTATGAGCAGACCTGCAATCACATTTATTTGTTATGATTAGATATGTAATCATATTTATTCGTTGTGATCACAGGTCTGATTAAACATAACTTACAACACAAGTATGTATGATCACACTTATCACAGTTATTTGTTATGATTATAGGGAAACATTTTATGATTACGAGTATGATTACAGTTGTGATCACATAAATCAAAGGGACAAGTGGTGTATGATCATATTATAATCATAATGTCAATCACTTATATACAAGGGTAAAAATAAAATTTTAAAAAGTGTGACTACATGATTACACATCTGATCATAGACGTTTGTCTTTTTGACAAAATCAAAATCCAAATTTGTCCTTTTGACAAATTATTAACGTGCGTTGTCTTTTTGACAACCACTTTTTAAAATTTGTTATTTTAGCCAAACCAAACCAGAATAAGGTCTTACATCCTAATTCTTTGTTTTCAAAATTGTGAGCTCTTCTTAATCATGTCACCTGGCAAGTTGTTGGCTACAACTATTAATTAAAAGTATAGATTTTCGTCACCACCAAAGATAAATTAAACTACAAATCAATATAACCCAAGTACCCAACCCAGTTTCAATCAAATCAACAGTTTTAAGAAAAAAATAAATCTCAAATAAAATTTCTAAAATAACCCTAGTTTAATAATGTAGAGACAGAAACTTACAGGCTTTCTTCTGCACTTCGTGGTAGGTCTCAAAAGCTTCTACTTTTGAATCAACAAGATCTGAACACATACCCCACTGCTCTGACCACTTACAGAGAAAGAACATGATTTTGGTGAGAACAACAAGAAGGTAGAGAGAAGAAGGTGAATTAGTTTGGTTAATGTCGGTAGGTTAATTGTTTTTTAGGAAACGGGATTGAGGGACCCCTACCTCTTTTAAATTAAATTAAATGTGAAAACTTATATCAATAATCAGCTGTTGACGTGTTCGAACCCACAACAACTCCATTTTGTCAGAGAGTGCTATCATTAAGCCACAGGCCCATTATGTCGGTAGTTGTTGGTTGGTTGTTAGATTCAATTTAGGGTTTTTGATATTTTAATTTTGATAAATTATCTTCTAATGCGTGCAAGACAGGTGACTAAGCGAGATGATTTTTGGTTATGTGGACAAAAAGTAGGACATTGTCGCCACGTAGGCATCATTTGGCCACATCAGATTTTTGGCCTGAAAACCCAACGGGATTCCGTTCCATTGTTAGTTTTGAAAACAACTATCCACCCTATTATCAGTTTGAAAGTTGGTTGCTATTGCAAACAAGTTTTCATCCTGTTGTCAGTTTGCATAATTTGGTCTAGTGGATACATATACTTCAGGTCCTCCACCATTACATTTAATCAGTGAAATTCAAGATACATGCACTGCTTTAAAATACATAGCTATATGTATTATATAACAGCCATTTATTCAATACATTTTAACTCAGTACATTACGGTGCGAGCAGCATTTTCGTCCACACAATGTGACTAGGACAACTTGGTAACCGGTTATGCAATTTTTATTGTTTCTTTTAGTTTTTCAGTCAAACATACAGGTGGCAGCTGTATGGATGACAAAATTGCTATATGGATGACAAGCAGCTGTGTGGATGACAAAATTGCTATATGGATGACAAAATTCAAGAAACAATAAGAGCAAATTTTTGTTGACTTTAGACTAACCGGTAGCAAGTTTCCACTTGAGTCCATGTGGAAGATTGTGTGGTGTACAAGCAAATGTACCGTAATACACCATACCGAAAATGTACCGAATAACAGCTAGTATGTAACACCACATTAGCACTACGTGCATACATGAATGAGAATGACAACTTACTCGGAACTGAAGGAACAGCATAAAAATTCCCAAAATTAATGGAAGGATTAATTCTTCATACACCACAGTATGCCTTGATAGGAGATTTGGATTTCAATTCTCCTTGGTTGACGATGAATTGGCGAAAACCCATATGATCAAAATGCTTAAAAAGTAATGGGTGTTCTTCATCGACCAGTTCTTCTGGAGTTTGTATTATGCCCTTGCAGAACGAAAAAAATGCAATAGCATATCTTGTTCTGTCCACATTCATCATAACTCGATGAGGAGGAGAATGTAATCTCGCGTTGCTCCATGCCAAGAGGGCATCAGCGGCAAAAACAATGAAGGAGGAAGGCCTAGGAGTGACTTTAATCCATTCCCCTTCCTTGCTTTGTATCTCCAATCCATTCACATCATTTTGGCTCAATACTGATATAAAGCCAGAGTCGGTATGCAAGTTTAGGCCAAGATTAGTCTCATTCGCCTTTGGTGGCCTGTATTTATTGACTCGAAGCGTGTAAGTTGTTTGTTCTGCATAAGATTCATAGTATTTTTCCACACCAAAGCTCTCAAAAACCATTCTCTTCACCATCTGCTCCATCTTAGATGCTCGTGTAACATAAGCATAAACAGTTTCACTACATCCATCAACAAAGATATTGATGATATAAGTACATAATTAATAACAAGCTAAGTGACATATGTATTATATGAACAACATATATATAAATGTAGTATCAAAACCGAAATTGTTGTACATACGTACCAAAAAGTGGAATTTCCTTGAGGCCACATGAGATTTGTGAAGTTTTGAAGTTTCTCAAGATCTAGTGCATCATTGAAGCCTATGTTTTCAAAGAGAGGTGTATGAGGGTTGGATCCCTTGTAACGATCGTTGGCAGGGTGTTTACGCCTGATTTCTAAAGGAAGATCATACAACTGTTCCAGTGCAGCTATCATTGCTTTGTGAATTAGCTGATCATTTTCACCACACACGGCTTCAAAGCAACCATATGCTTCAAGTGCATGACGTACCTCTGTTCGTACGGAGCACCAAGAATTAGTTGCTGGACTCAAGTCATTCATGGAGAAATTAATAACAGGAATTTTGGTGGTTCCTATAGAGCCCATTTTCTCTACTTCTCCTCGTCGCCCTGTAAGGTTCAAGAACTCCTTCAATAGAATCCAAGTTCCTTATTATATCTTTTTGGGTAGCTTCAGAATTATGAGAGTAGTAGTTAAATATTCACTCATGAATGTCTATGTGAATCCTGACCCTCCAAAAATCCCATTTCATTACATAAAAAAAAATAAAAAATATCGATATTTCAGTTTACATTTACTAATTAATAAATAAACCTTACAAATATTGATTCCATGTTAGCAAATCAACTGGTCTGTTGTATTTACCACAAAAAAAAAAAAAAACTAATCTGTTGTGATTTGTAGGACCAATGAAAAATCGCCACATGTCTATCAAATTATTAAAAAATTATTTAAATCCCACTAGAGTTATACCCATACGTTGCAGTGGTTTATTTGTCCCACACTCACGACAGACTAAAATCACAACAACCTAAATTCTTGGCAGGTTCAACCATACTGTATTTACTATTTAGTACATATTCTAGGTCAAGTTGCACAATTAATTGTTGATGGGGTCAGGAAAAATAATTGCTAGGATACCTTATTAAATTAAATAAATAAGCAAGTCTTCCACTGACTACTCTCCATGTGTAATACTGTAATAAATAAATAAGCATGTCATTCACGAGTACTAAACACATCTGAAAAGTAATTGCTAGGATATCTTATCAAACTAAATAAATAAGCCAGTCTTCCACTGATTACTCTCCACATGTAATACTGTAATAAATAAATAAATAAGCATGTTGTTCACGAGTATTAAACACATTTGAAAAATAATTGCTAGGATACTTATTAAATTAAATAAATAAGTAAGTCTTCCACTGATTACTCTCCACATCTAATACTATAATAAATAAATAAGCATGTCGTTCACGAGTACTAAACACAACTGAAAAGTAATTGTTAGGATACCTTATCAAATTAAATAAATAAGCAAGCCTTCCGCTGATTACTCTCCACATCTACATTGTAATAAATAAATAAATAAGCATGTTGTTCAGGAATACTAAACACATCTGAAAAGTAATTGCTAGAATACCTTATCAAATTAAAAATAAGCAAGCCTTCCACTGATTACTCTCCACATGTAATACTGTAATAAATAAATAAGCATGTTGTTCACGAGTACTACACATCTTACACATCTAATGTAATTGTTTTGGAGGCACAAGGTACCTCCCAACAAACAACGGAAGCGTCAAACAACTCAATGTGTATGAAAGTGATGCAAACAAACTAACGTAAGTAGTAAAACAATTAAACCTACTTACCGAATAAACAAAACGTAAAGAGAGACACCAAATTTAACGTGGTTCGGCGATCGCCTACGTCCACCAACCAAAGAGGAGAGCTTCTTATTAACAAACCAACAAAGATACAAAGTATCTAACCGATGGAGAAGATCTCCCAAACAAATATCTCACTCACCAAACAAATCTCTCTCTACCAATAATCCTCACAACTCTCACTAGGAGACCATAGACAAATTGAGGATGATCCTCTCCTCACAACTCTCTCAAGGAGACAAACAACTATTGAGGATTGAGGATACTAAACCAATCCCTAAGACCTTATATTTATAGCCTTTAGGGTGTACAAAACAAATTCCTAATAGGAATACCAAACCTAATCAAATTGGAAGTCGTATTCCAATACCAAATTCCAAATCCTTAATATGGACTTAGAAATCCAAATATGAAACGGATTCCTTAGAGAATCGGTTTCCCAACATTTCTCCACCTCGGTAAAGATTTTCCAAATCTGAGCAGATCTTCAAAAACTGACGAAAAACCAAACCAAAGCGGTCGGACCATCAAGTGGTTGTCTACGTACCCTCCATGGGATCAAGCCATCGTAGTTCTTTCAAACGGACATCTTTCGATGCCCACTATGCCCCGAAAGGCCAAATCCCCCTAACGGGCCAAATCAGAACAAATGCCTATCAATGCCCGTAAAGGGCCAACAAACATTCAAAACAATAGGGGTCCAAACTACAAAAAATAGCATCTCCATTTTATGACCATAACCAACTGAAGATGAGTATGCATCAACACCCCGAAACCTACAAAGGTCTTAAACAACGGCTTCACAGCTACAACTGGTTCATGGGTTGAACCTTCAAACAAACATTTGTGTCTAACAAACTAACATCGGCTGTGTCACCAGATAAAATTTCATGAGGGGTGGCATCAATCTCCACCTGTTGAGATATCTCTTCATACTTAAAACTATCATCCAAACAATGATACCCAAAAAAAACTTTACGTACCTTACGACCATTGAACAAACCATGCTTGCAGGTACGTTTACCAAAGCCACAATCAATCAAACTATTAGACAAACTGGGAGGAGTCAAACAATCAACCAAATTGGGAGGAGTACCTCTACCAACAGCAGTACCATTAAGATAGTACAAATTCTTTTTTCTTTTCCCTTTCATAACAACCAATGCACCAGAAACAACCCTTAAAGCCCTATCTTGCAAAACAATATTCATACCATCAGACTCTAAGGTTCCAAGAGAGATGAGATTCACCTTCAACTCCGGAACATACCGGACACCAACTAATTCTTTAACTGTATCATTCTCCAACTTCAACTTGATAGTTCCCACGCCAGATGTTCTGCAGGTACGACCGTTACCTAGCGAAACTTTATAACTTAACTTTTAAAGTTACCAAACATATCCCTATTGGGACACATATGGTGAGAACCACCAGAATCCATAATCCACTCCTTAGCAGGACAATTAACAAAAGCAGCAAAAGAATAATCAGAATCATCATCAACTTCAGCTTGTGCAATATTTGCATTCTTATCTTTTGAGTATTCAGAATCCTTGAATTTCGACAACTTGGGATAATGAAATTTTCAATGTCCTTTTCCACGACAAAAGGCACATTCATCATCAGACAAAGCCTGCGAACCAAGTCTCGACTTAGTTCGAGATCTTCCTCCTTTACCAGTACTATGATCCTTAACAAATTCTTTCCCCATCAACAAAGTGGTGGACAAATGGTCATTTTCATCGAGAAAAGTTTTCAAACAAATTGCTTTCATACCTTTCAACTCGAACCCGAAGATGGATCTGACATATTACCAATCACTTTCAAACACCAGTAAACCAATCAAACAAACGAAACCCCAAAGAGTATCACTAAAACAACAAGGATTTTCAACAAATCTGGAAAAATGGAACCGTCAACTTCAAAGAATTGCTGAGAACAGAATACTTTGAACCAGAGAACACACCATACATTGTTAGAAAGCCTGAAGAGTCTAATTTCCAACCCAAAATATAGATCGAAGTTTCAATATCCGAGCACAAAGTTATGGCCGTTTTACCACAGGGTGTCAAATCTGGACATATTCCTGAAACCGAACAAAACCATACAAACAATGTTCTGCAATCCCTTCTTCAAACCAAAGGAATAACCTTCGGCTCTAATACCAATTTTTGAAGCACAAGGTACCTCCCAACAAACAACAGAAGGGTCCAACAACTCAATGTGTATGAAAGTGATACAAACAAACCAACGTATGTAGTAAAACAATTAAACCTACTTACCGAACAAACAAAACGTAAAGATAGACACCAAATTTAACATAGTTCAGCGATCGCCTACGTCCACCAACCAAAGAGGGGAGCTTCTTATTAACAAACCAACAAAGATACAAAGTAGCTAACCAATGGAGAAGATCTCCCAAACAAATCTCTCACTCACCAAACAAATCTCTCTCTACTAATAATCCTCACAACTCTCACTAGAAGACCATAGACAATTGAGGATGATCCTCTCCTCACAACTCTCTCAAGGAGACAAACAACTATTGATGATTGAGGATACTAAACCAATCCTTAAGACCTTATATTTATAGCCTTTAGGGTGTACAAAACGAATTCCTAATAGGAATACCAAACCTAATCAAATTGGAAGTCGTATTTCAATACCAAATTCTAAATCCTTAATATGGACTTAAAAATCCAAATATGAAACGGATTCCTTAGAGAACCGGTTTTCCAACAATTGTTCCCAAAAGGTAACACATACGACTGAGATTTTTTCCCCCTCACATTGTCACATTGGGACCTATTGACTATTGAGTCTTACCAATAAATAGACATGCAACCAAGCTCATTAAGTGTCAGGGAAGAACACATACCCCTTTTTTTCACTCTTTTGCTATCAATTTTTTGTAATTTTTCCTCTATTCAATGGCTGTTACTCTTTTCATGAACACAACAGCAGCAGCAGCAAAACCTATCTTAAACAACAAATATACAAATCACACTTGGTCTCTCTTCTTCTCCAGATCTTCTAAACCTCAAAATCAACGTATGCTTTCAAGAAATAACAATCACACGTGCGAGTGCCACGGGCCTGAATATATCCCTAATATAATTTATGATCCCAACTATGTCAGAATTTTGGATACAACTCTTCGTGATGGCGAACAATCCCCTGGTGCAAGCATGACAATTAAAGAGAAATTAGATATTGCTGTCCAGCTTTGCAACCTTGGGGTGGATATCATTGATGCAGGATTCCCTGCTTCTTCAGAATATGATCTTGAGGCTGTTAAAATGATTGCCAAAGAGGTTGGCAGTACTATTGATGCTAATGGATATGTTCCTGTCATTTCTGTCATTGCAAGATGTAATCGAAATGACATTGATACTGCTTGGGAGGCCACTAAATTTGCCAAACGACCTAGGATTAGTACATTCATTGCGACGAGTGACATTCATCTTAAGTATAAGCTGAGGAAGTCGAGGGATGAGGCTGTTGCCCTAGCTAAGGAGATGGTGAGTTATGCTAGGAGTGTGGGTTTTAATGACATTTCATTTAGTCCAGAAGACGCAACAAGGTTGGTTTTGTCTCTCTCTACTTAATTTCAATGGTTCACTCACATCCTTTCAAGGTTGACTTAATGTTAAATTTATGTATAACAGGTCAGATAGGGAGTACCTCTATAAGATTCTTGGCGAAGTTATCAAGGCTGGAGCAACAACCATCAACATTTGTGATACACTTGGTTATACTTTGCCACATGAATTTGGACAACTGATTGCAGATATCAAGTTGAATACCCCTGGAATAGAAAATGTGATAATAGGGACACATTGCCATAACGACCTTGGTCTTGCCACTGCCAACACACTAGCCGGAGCATATGCAGGTGCAAGGCATGTAGAACTAACGATTAATGGTATTGGAGAAAGAGCTGGAAATGCTTCTTTTGAAGAGTTTGTGATGGCATTAAAATGCCGTGGCAAAGAGCAACTTGGAGGTCTTTATACTGGGATCAACACCAGACATATTGTCAAGACAAGCAAGATGGTATATTTTTTTTGCAATACCTCGGACTAGATAAAGTTTTCTTCACTTTGTGAACTCAAATAACTATATTTTTAATATCTTACCCAGGTTGAAGAGTATAGTGGAATGCATATACAGCCTCACAAGGCAATTGTTGGAGCAAATGCCTTTTCTCATGAAAGTGGTATCCATCAGGTACGTACCTACGTTATCATTTCTTTCTAACTAAGGTATAGCTACATATGGATTTCTGTTCATTTATCGCCTTGTATCATTGGTTATTTTGTAGGATGGTATGCTAAAATTCAAAGGCACATATGAGTTCATTTCTCCTCAAGACATTGGATTATCTCGATCTAATGATTCTGGAATTGTTCTTGGAAGACTTAGGTATATCTGCATCTTTAATTTTGTTGTGGCAAGCCACAATTTTACACATTGACATCTTACTCTTTCTATGTGTTCTATTTGGAACTTCTCCCTCAATTTGGAAAAATAATGAAAGATTTTTTTGTTAATTACTAGTGGACGGCATGCACTAAGGTCTCGACTTTTGGAGGTAAGGTGATTACAAATTTTACGTACTTCATATGGTGTCTTTGATTAAAATCCTGTTTTTAATTACCCGGCCTGTTCCTTTGATTTTCCCAGCTTGGTTATGAGTTAGATGGCAAGGACCTTGAGGAGGTCTTTTGGCGATTCAAAGCAGCTGCTGAGAAGAAAAGGGTGAACTAGCTAGACTGTAGTAATTAGATTATTATTAATTGATTTGCAAAACACTTATATATATATATATATATTAAGCACAGAAGATAAGTAACTAAGCTAATTAAGCTAAAACGGCAAATTAAACCAAGACACATTAATGTGGTGAAACCTCAAACTCGAGGAAACTCTAGTACTCTACAACCTTCATGTTATCAGTTTACATACATATGAAGATCTGAATATGTAATCTGCGACTCATGTTCATCCTAACATAAATATTTGTCATCTTTGTAGCATCTTTCTGACGGAGATATAAAAGCATTGATTTCTCCAATAGATGAAATTTATAAGTCAAAAACCATTTGGTCTCTTGGTGATCTGCAGGTATATTTTTGTGATGCCATGTTCTCTCACTAGCTAGTTTCTATCCTAGTTTATTTATTATGGTAAACCACTCTTGTTTAATGGTAAAATCATTATATGTCTAAAAAAAATCAAAGTCGAGCCTTCTGGCTCAAGTATATATGGTTCTATGGCCTATGGGATATGATATAATCATTATGGTATCACTTTTTCGCAGCAAGAACATACACGCCTTGGAACTTGGAGAAATTGTGACAATGGAGACTACTAAGGTCTCAAGTGTGTTACAGCCTCGGGATATACCTCTTAGAAGACCTTCATACGATCTTGGAAATGAATGTTGAGTTTCCCATTTGTTTGAAAATATATCTAAACTATTTATAAAGAGAGGAGCTTAAGTCTACAGTAAAATAATATTATTTCTATGGTGATGCGAGCTTAAGTCTACAGTAAAATAATATTATTTTTATGTCACTGCGTCACCAGACATAAAAGTTATGACACGTTTTGTTTTGGTTTTTTTTTTTTTTTTTTGCTATAATCGTACTGTGTATATAGCTGTAAATCAGGCGCGGAGTGCGTGCAGTTACATAGTGTAATGTAAGGCATCTAATAAGCACAAGCTATTCTTCTCCTATATAATAGTTTTTTTTTTTATTTTGTTAAATGAGCTATTATCTCAGCTTAGTTAACCATTTTCTGCAATAAAATTGCCAATGAATCAGGAAATGGAGATATTGTACATAAGGGAGATAATGACAATGAATTTCTACCAAAAAAAAAAACAACAACAACTTGTTAATTTAATTAGGCTACAGATTTTGCCAAAAGATAAAATTGATCTTCCCAAATGTTCATAACTTGATGAGACAAAAGCCTATATAGAAGACACGACAATTACTATTTAAGGTTGTCTTTAGCCTATATTGGTTCACCGACATGTATGATAGTTTCTCGTTAAAACTTTTAGGAATTCCATTAAAATGGTAGTGACCATAAGACATAAAGTGAAACTATGACGATGTGTGGGTGACATACTGACATTGGGTTACTGTTTAAAGTCACCCAAGTCTTTTTAATAAAAAGTAGTACCATATTTGACGTAGGAATTAGCATAGATGTGTAGGTGGGTAGGTATGGATAATTTGTAGGTGGGTAGGTATGGATCTCTAATAATTTTACAAATCCCTTAAATACATAAAATGTGGATTAAGGTAATTTCCCGGAAAGTCAATAATGAGCTTTGATTCTCTTAAAAAAATGTGAAATAAATACATATATGCAAGTCATAGTTTCTTTGGATCAAAGAACTACCTAATTTCTAAGGTAATTTACCTTATCAGGTTCACATATATGCAAGTCATCGTTTCTTTGGATTAAAGAACTACCTAATTTCTAAGGTAATTTACCTTATCAGGATTCTGTTAGTTACACCAAGAATATCACAATACAAGTTGTTAATGCATAATTATGCTTGTCTACACGTGTTACTCAATCTGCCAAGAGCGACATAGGAGAACTTTATCACAATACAAGTTGTTAGTGCATAATTATGTTTGTCTACACGTGTTACTCAATCTGCCAAGAGCCAGATCAGGTGTACCAGATAAGTCAGAAGAGATAAAGTGTACGGATCTGGATCTACACCTAATCTAACAGGCATGAGAGCTTGCATGCAACACACTATAAATAGGTAGTAACCCTGAGAAGTAAGTACATCTTAATCTCACTATCAAAAGAATAATGGTTACAATATTGCTCTCAAAACGCTCTTTTTTCTTTGTAAATCTTAATCTCTTTTACCTTGCCTATTACCACATTGGTTACCAAATTATTACAACATGGTTAAAGGGTACTACAATCGATATTATCAAATTGATATCCTGGAATGAGGTGGGTGGAGAAGATTTATCCACAAGATTAAATGACTGTGTATGAGCTTTATTTTGATTGGTTTGTGTTGTATTTTAAATCATTCTTTCCATAGCCACAATATGCTCCCACGTCGTGTGTGATCAACCACTCGGTTATTCATACCATGTTAAATCCATGGTGTTACAAGATTATATATTTTTTTATTTTTTTTTTGTTTGAGGTGACAAACAGGAAACAAAAAGAAAATGAAATTAGTAGAAAATCACTATTATCATTTTTATTTTATTTTATTTTTTTGTTATGTAGTGAATTACTAATACCTTTGGATATTGGATATGGAGTCGCTTAATTGATATATAGTCAATTCAAAAAATGACTAGCAGAATGTTTGAATAATCAACAACTAGTGGAAATACACGCGCTATGCGTATGGCTACCAAATTATACAATAACTATATACATTGTATGCGCTTTGTGCATTTTTTACACTCGAAGCATTGCACACAGTACATCTAAAATTATTAATCTTATACGTTGTATTTAAGTATTTTGATTATTTTAAGTTATTTTATAAAAAAAACTTTTTTTTAAGAAAAAATATTTTATAAAAATAGGGGCATTTAAGCAATCATGGAAATGAATGCAGGCCCCCATTAAGAGCCCAAAAAGCAACATTTTCCTATCTAAGGAACAAAATGTAAAAAAGGCCCCAAAATTGTGTTGAAACAAAGCATTGAGTTCTTGGCATAGTAAGCATTCATCTCTTGGCATAGTAAGCATTCCTCTTAGCATAGTAAGCATTCACCTCTTGGACTTTAAAATGGGGCCTTTTTTACATTTTGTTCCTTAGATAGGAAAATGTTGCTTTTTGGGCTCTTATGGGGGTCCATTTTTTTTTTCCCTGTTAAGCAATATCAATATATCTGTCTTAAGAGGTATTTTCATAATTTTATAATTTGGGGCCTGTTGATGGAACAATTGAGCAAATATTAACATGTTTGACTGCACTTTTTTTATTGGGCCTGTTGCTTGGGTTTGTTAGGTTAACCTGTTTAATGGGCCAGACTGTTTGTTATGTAAGATAATTGGGCTTTAGCTATCAACAAAAGTGGGTTTCAGATTTTAGTGGTGCGTACACGTGTCAAAAAAATTGAATCAGGTTACGTGAACAATTCTATGACATCATACTCCCCTCCGCTCAGTAAAGATCTTGAGCAATTAAAAAAAATTAAAATCAAATACATAGAAGTTATTAATTTGTTGGGAATGTAAAAAGTAATTATTATAGAAATTATAAAAATAAGTAAAAAAAATGAGTGATATAGTTATGAAACAATGTGATTTACTATGTAATTGTAAATTTCTACTTCAAAAAGATTTGGAGACATTTGTGCAACCACAAAACACCGTCTTTTAAACAAAAATTTGTGCAACCACATTTCTATTTGTGTGGGAGAAACTATCATAAAACATCATTTTTAAATATATTTTACAGCACAACATTGAGTGCACAATATATTGTACATCTTATATGGAATCATGAAATACCTTAATGTGCCCTCAAATGGCAATAGATTTATGAAAACACTTTTATTCAAATTCTAATGCATCTAAAAAAACACATTTACATAAGAAAAAATAATTGATTAACATAAAATAATTGAGCAAAAATAAAAGAAGATAACTTTTTAATTATACAATATTTTCTCAATGATACAGGGCGTTACAATCCTCTCGCAAAATTATTTCAGCGAAAGAATTAGTTATGGGGTAAAATATTCTATACAACAAAAAAAATATATATATATATAAATAAAAAATAAAATAAAGAGAGAGTTGATCATTTAAGATTGTTACATACGTCATGTTTTGAGACCGACTTATGGGGGGGTGAATAAAGGAGGGAGGTATCCCATGAGCATCTATTGCTATATTTAATAATATTCGGGGGGGTGGGGATTCAGACCGATGAGGGACGTAGGTCATAACCTACTCTTCTCTTGTCCTCAACCCCGCTTCATGCTAGAGGAAAGAAAGCCGATAACACTTTTAAAGCGCAGGAGATCCAAGACTTTTTAGCCAAGAAATAAAAATAGTTTAGTATACGTTTTGTCCAATTTATCTTTTATATTTATTAAAATTATTATATTTTTCCTTAAATCAAAGGGGCATTCTGGGAGAGTAACTAAAAAATTCTATAGGGAGAGTTGGCTTAATAGATAGTATAGATGTGTAAGTAGTCTTTGGGTGAATCTGGTTTTTGAATGAGTGCAAAAGAACAAAAGTACCCCCACAATATCCTAAACCCTGAAACCCTAAAGAGATGTGTGTTTTGCAGGGATTTAAGAGGAAGAACTAGGTGAGCATTTAGTCACAACAGACTTGATGGTGTAAGATGCTGGACAGAGTTACATATTGGCGCCCACCGTGGATTTCCACGAACTCATGCCATCTAGTTCTTCGTTTTGTAGAACTATTTATCTTCTATCAGTTTATTTCATGCTAGATCTGACGTCCATACTTTCTTACACTAGATCTATGTTTTCACTGTTTTCTTGCTTGTTATTTGTTTGGTTTTATTTTTTTTGTATTAGGATGGCAGCAAATAGACATAACCGAGCTCAGATAGAAGCAACAAACGAAGCTTCGCAAAATCAGTTACGAGACGCTCGAGAGTGAGAAACGGTTCTTTTCAAACCGAAATCAATCAACTCCAAGAGCAGGAAGCAGCTAGAATAGCTCAAGCAGCTCTGAATCAAGCAGATCAACAACTTGACAACCAAAAGAACCCTCCACCCCCACACAATTGCAGGGAAGATGAACTCCCGCCACCTCCACCACTCGACAATCAACCAAATCAGCAAGATAGACAGCCTAGGGTTCCACGACAATAGAACTAGGAAGATCCAGTTGACGGTGAGGAATCTCTTGCCGTCAACACCGAGAACGAGATCGGAGGAAAGATTGATAACCAAGTTTAGGGTAACGGAGCTCCAAACCTATCAGAAGTCTTGCAGATGGTTCAGCCATTGCAAACTCAGGTAGAACATGGCTCTAAGGCAAACACTTCTGTGGAGAAAGAGATGGAACGACTGAAGAAGAAACCTTTAGCAGATGTATGTTATAGTTTTGCTTTTCCAAGCAAGTTTTCTCCACCAAAAATTGACGGTTAAGACGGAACTACTGACCCAAGCGATCGCCTCATCTACTACAAACAACAGATGGCGGTGTGGGACGAACACCAGTATGACGGATTGTGGTGTCGTTTTTTTTCTCAAAGTCTGAAAACTAACGCACTGAATTGGTTTCTCAGCCTTCCAGAGAAGAGGATCCATATCATATATTCATTCAAAGAGTTGGAAACAACATTTCTTACACATTACATCCATCAGAAAAGGAGAGTCACGGACATTGCTTCACTATTTGATCCGCACCAAGAGAAGGATGAACCACTCAAAGACTTTGTTTCAAGGTTCAGGATGATCGTCTTACAGCTAGATCAGATTGATGACAAGACGGCCATAGTAGCATTCCAGAAGGGGATTCACAAAGATTCTCCAGCTTATAAGACTATTGCATATTCTCAGATGAATACTTTATCAGAATTTTACCTCAAGGTTGAAAAATACATCAGGCTAGAGCAAACAATAGCAAGATTGGCGATTCCAACAAGCCAAGGAACCGTTAATGCAGTGACATTTGGTAGTAAGAAAGCTTGTAAGGGTGGGAAGACTGAACACCCGAGAGACAGTGATAGCAGAGGAGGGCGAGGAGGGTCAGATAAAAGAAGAAAAGGGTGATGACAAGAAGGACACTTCTCCAAGGTGACCACCAAGAAGGACGTCACCACCGAGAGACATTCCACGCTTCAATACAAGTCTGATAGAGGTTTACATAAAGATAAAGAATAGAAGGTACTTTGACGGTCCAGATAACAAATGTGCAAGCATCAGAGGTAACCCTTTCTGTGATTTTCACCAAACTTATAACCATTCAACCAATGATTGCTACTCTTTGCAAAGACTTTTGAAGAAATTAGTAGAAGATGGTCATCTGAAAGAGTTTTTGGCCCGGAAAGACCGACAAACTGTAGCCCAGCCTCAACCTCTTCAGGTAATTGGAACTGTTAATATGATACTTGAAAATTTTCATGAGTCTAACAACAAGCATAAGCAGAAGATCAGGAAATTTCATCAAGTTTGTGAACACAGAGAAGGTCCAGATACTCCAATTGCATTTCTTGTAATGAGAAATGGCTAGCACGTCCACCAGCCAGAGCCGATATATTTCTCTGATGACGATCTCTGCAGAGTTGACACTCCACATAATGATGCACTCACAATTACTATAAATATTGGTAGTTGAAGAGTCAGGAAGGTCCTTATTGACTGTGGAAGGTGAGTGGATATTCTATACACTAGGGGGCTTAATCAAATGAAGCTAGACAAATCTCACTAATCTCATTTTAAGGGCAACGTCTATGTCTTCAATGGAGGACCAAATCTTCAACTGGGTGAGATCACACGTTCTGTTTGTCTTGATAAGAAGACTGTTATGTCTCGTTTTATTGTTGTGGAGGCAGGATCCGAGTACAATGCGATATTGGGTCATAGCTGGATCCATGCAATGAAAGCAATACCATCCACTATGTATCAAAAAGTACGCTTCCCAATAGAAGAAAGACAATATGAGATCCGAGGGGACCAGACTCTCTAAAAACAACGAGTCATGACACAGTTAAGCTCATGAGCAGATCGACAAGCAGAGGTGGGTAACATGTCCGACAACCCCGACAAATATCAACTACAGAAAAGAGATGACGAGAAGGAGACCAAGATCGCTGTTAAAACCGTTAAAACAACAGAATCCGTCAATCTCTCTTAAATAGGGATATAGCGAGTCACCTACGTGGGAACATTACTAGACCCTCAGGTGAACTCGTACCTTATTAATTTCTTGAAAGATAATCAAGATGTTTTTGCGTGGAGTATGTCGGACATGCCAACAATTGATCCTTCTTTAAATTGTCATAAATTGAATATATGTAAAGATGCTAACCCTGTAACTCAGCGAGTGCGGACTATACGACCAGCCTTAGCAGAGGCAGTTAAGTCATAGGTCAAGAAAATGCTTGATGCCGGGGTTGTAAAAGAAGTGCAATATCTTGAATGGGTTTTAAATATTGTCGCAGTGCCAAAAAAGAATGGGAAGGTAAGAGTTTGGATAGACTTTACCAATCGCAACAAAGCATGCCCGAAAGATATGTACGTTATGCCAAGAGTAGATGAACTCATAGACAGAACTGTCGGTTATGAACTACTGTCATTTATGGATGGATATTCTAGATACAATCAAATTGTTATGCTTGAGCCCGATGAACCCAAGGCAACTTTCTATGCCGAGAGTAAAACATTCTGTTATACAAATATGCAATTTCGTTTAAAGAATGCAGGAGCAATTTACCAAAGATTGGTAGAGCATATGTTCAAAGATCACCTTAAGCATACAATGAAAGTGTGCATTAATGATATGTTGGTAAAATACGTGATAGCTGGTAGTCACTTGGCTGACCTGGCTATTACGTTCAACATTCTCAGATCATACCAAATGAAGCTCAATCTAGAGAAATGCACCTTCGGGGTATCGTCTGGAAAGTTCCTGGGATACATAGTAACAAAAGAGGAATAGAGGTGAATCAAGACCAAATCAGAGCCCTGATCGAAATGCCATCACCGACTACAAGGAAGGAAATTCAAATCCTAACAAAAAGGATCACAGCCTTGGGTAGATTCATTTCACGCTCCATGGATAAATGCAAGCCTATCCTTACCCTTCTAAGAAAGAGTATGCAGTTTGAATGGAACAGTGAATGCGAAGTTGCCTTCAAAAAGCCTTGAAGCAGTATCTCATTGAGCCGCCAATTCTAGCGAAACCGAAACCAGGCTAGATTTTATTTCTATATTTGGCTATCTCCAGCATTGCTCTGAACAGTGAATATCACAATACAAGTTGTTAATGCATAATTATGCTTGTCTACACGTGTTACTCAATCTGCCAAGAGCCACATAGGAAAACTTTATCACAATACAAGTTGTTAGTGCATAATTATGCTTGTCTACACTGTTACTCAATCTGCCAAGAGCCACATAGGAGAACTTAGGATTAGGTGTACTAGATAAGCTAGAAGAGACAATGTGTTGATCCGTCATGAAATACAACTAAGACATAATAAAAGGCTAAGAAGGTTACACGTAGTAAGATGAGAACCATTAGATCTACACCTGATCTAACAGACATGAGAGCTTGCCTGCAACACACTATAAATAGGTAGTAACCCTGAGAAGTAAGTACATCTTAATCTCACTATCAAAAGAATAATAGTTACAATATTGCTCTCAAAACTCTTTTCTCTTTGTAAATCTTAATCTCTTTACCTTGCAAATTACCACATTGGTTACCAAATTATTACAACATGGTTACAGGGTACTACGATCGATATTATCAAATTGATATCCTGGAATGAGGTGGCTGGAGAAGATTTACCCACAAGATTAAATGACTGTGTATGAGCTTTATTTTGATTGGTTTGTGTTGTATTTTAAATCATTCCTTTCATAGCCACAATATGCTCCCACGTCGTGTGTGATGAACCACTCAGTTATTCATACCATGTTAAATCCAGGGTGTTACAAGATTATATATTTTTTTATTTTTTTGTTTGAGGTGACAACAGGAAACAAAAAGAAAATGAAATTAGTAGAAAATCACTATTATCATTTTATTTTATTTTATTTTTGTTTTGTAGTGAATTACTAATACCTTTGGATATTGGATATGAAGTCGCTTAATTGATATCTAGTCAATTCAAAAAATGACTAGTAGAATGTTTGAATAATCAACAACTAGTGGAATATCAATACCCTCCATCAATATCCCATACAAGTACTTTCCTATCAGAACCGGCAGTCGCAAGCAATCCACCAGAAGAATCACAAGTCATACTCATAACTGGACCTTCATGTCCCTACACCACAATTATCACTAAATAAATCCCCAACAATTTAAACATATATGGTTTTTTAATCAATTTATATATATATTATATACCTTCCATGAACGCAAGCATTTCAATGTAGAAAGATCCCAAACCATAATTTGTTTGCTATGACTAGCAGTGAAAAGATATTTGTCATCAGGACTAAGAACTAGAGCTGTAACTTTCAATGAATCACCTTCAATTGTTGATTTTATTGAAGCATTCGATGAATCTACAATCTTTATTGTATCATAGCAAGCACAAACTAAAAAAGAACCATCTGAGGAAACTATAAATGGTCCTCCTGTGTAGAAATTTTGTAAAATTGGTACACTTCTGTAATTCTTCTTAAAGCTTGCGTTGTGCGCATGGCTACCAAATTATACAATAACTATGAACATTGTACGCGCTTCGTGCATTTTTAAATACAATACTTTGTATTTAAGTATTTTGATTATTTTAAGTTATTTTATAAAAAGAATTTTTTTTATAAAAAAAATTATTTTATAAAAATAGGGGCATTTAAGCAATATCAATATATCTGTCTTAAGAGTTATTTTCATAATTTTATAATTTGGGGCCTGTTGATGGAACAATTGAGCAAATATTAACCTGTTTGACTGCACTTTTTTTATTGGGCCTGTTGCTTGGGTTTGTTAGGTTAACCTGTTTAATGGGCCAGACTATTTGTTATGTAAGATAATTGGGCTTTAGCTATCAACAAAAGTGGGTTTCAGATTTTAGTGGCCCGTACAAGTGTTAAAAAAATTGAATCAGGTTACGTGAACGATTCTATGACATCATACTCCCCTCCGCACAGTAAAGAAATTGAGCAATTAAAAAAAATTAAATCAAAAACATAAAAGTTATTAATTTGTTGGGAATGTAAAAAGTAATTATTATAGAAATTATAAAAATAAGTAAAAAATGAGTGATATAGTTTATGAAACAATGTGATTTACTATGTAATTGTAAATTTCTACCACAAAAAGATTTGGAGACATTTGCGCAACCACAAAACACCATTTTTTAAACAAAAATTTGTGCAACCACATTTGTATTTGTGTGGGAGAAACTGGTTGGGATTATATTGTATGAACTCAGGAATATAAGATACACGAATTACAGAAACAAAGAATGTACTAACTCAAAAAGAAAATAAATAATATATTAATTGAATTCACGAATACAGTAACACTTACTACACAACTTGATTGATTAAGGAGATGAACAGAGGCTTGCCGAGGCAATATCCTTAGGACAATATTACATCCCTGCTACTGGTGCACACAGATACTGGACGATAGTCTCCCAAGATACAACTGTTCTACACTCTGCTAGACTACACTGTAATAGACTAATAGTAGAGTACTGGCGAACAAACAAGAAGAACACTTCGAATTTCTATGGAGAGAGAGAGAGAGAGAGAGAGAGAGAGAGAGAGAGAGAGAGAGAGAGAGAGAGAGAGAGAGAGAGAGAGACTTAGTCTGAATTAATTGTGTGCTTACTGGCCAGAACAACACTCAATTTATAGGCTAAGTCGTGCATGTTTACAACAGACACACACCTGTTGGAAAACGTCTTTTCTCAAAAGGCACGTCTCTTGGCAGACTTAATGAAACGGGTCCGACCTTTTGGACGTACTGTTTCATTTTTTAACACACATCTGTTGGTGTAAAGATATAATATGATCCAGTGAACCCATTCACAATTTAACTAAATAAAAGGTGGACCAAAAAGATAAGTTAACTTATCAACCACCACATAGCCCAAGCCCAAGCCCCGAACACAAACACGAACCGAACCGAACCGAGTCGACCGGTCAGATGGTTGCCGCGGCACGCGCTCATGTGTGTGGTGGACAACTAAGTGTATAGCCTTGCGCTATCGCACGGAAACTTGGTAATCCAAAGGGCTACACCCGTAGTGTAATAATTTTGTATTTGAACATCTTTACCCACTTCCCACAACTCATGTGGGACTAAGTGTAAAACTACACTTTTTCATTCAATAAGAATGAGACAGTCTGACAGACCTTGTCAGACCTGTTTCTCCAACAATCCCCCACAATGAATGAAATATGTCTACAAATTTTCAAAATCGTCTTTGAAGAGTATGTTGGAACAACATTGCCTCGGGATAGGTAGATATTTCACTTTGAACCTTCCGTAACATAAACTTATCGGATTTACTTAGCTAATCAGTGAAATATTTCTTCTTGAACTGTCAGTTGTTGGTGTAAATCAAGACAATAAGCCATGCACAATGTTATCCCGATTCTTGTTTAATTCTCGGTTGTCTTCATTTTGGCCCTGAACAATCTTAGGTTCTACAAGTTCTACTAGAGATGTTCTGCCTTTAAGAAATCTCATAGAGCCGACCCAACTCTCACTAACATAGGTGACTGCTCCTATTAAAGGTATCCTACTATACTCCACTTGTATTTCACAAGATATAGGCGTCATTAAAAGCATGGCTTAACCTGTATGACATTGTAGGTTGCACTTGTTGCATCATGGGAATGGGATAGAAACAATCTCCCAAGTGCTCCTGGTGAGTTACTTAGAATTGGTTATCCGGTTGAACCTAGTCTGTGGGATCTCCAGTCGCTAGGTTAGGTTTTCGTATAAGGTAACTCGTTGTTATTAAGACGTGAGCCCCATTCCCCTCGATGCGCAGTCAATTTTCTCTCTATATAAACCTTTAGTAAATGGATCCGCTAAGTTATCTTGTGATTTCACATAATCAATGGAAATAACTCCATGTGAGAGTAACGGCCTCACGGTATTATGTCTACGACGTATATGTCATGATTTACCGTTATACATAAAGCTTTGAGCTCTGCTTAGAGCTGCTTGGTTGTCACAATGGATACATATGGTCGACACAGGTTTCGGCCATAATGGGATATCTTCTAAGAAACCTCGAAGCCACTCAGCTTCTTCACCGGCTTTATTTAAAGCTATGAATTCATATTCCATTGTGGATCTTGCTATGCATGTTTGTTTGGCAGATCTCCATGATATTGCACCACCACTCAAAGTAAACACATACCCACTGGTTGCCTTGGATTCTCCTGTATCAGAAATCCAGTTTGCTTCATCAAAATTTCACCAAATTTGATGAACTTTTGATGAAATATCAAATTTGATGAACTTGTGATGATCTATTAGATGGGTTTTTTTTTTTCACTTTATTATCAAATTTGAGTTTGGTTGTAGATTTGATGAACCATTAGAGATGCCCTAAGCAAGCAATGCTGCAAAGTTTTTTTTTTTTTTTTTAACAAAACAAATCAATCTATAAATGGATATTCTTTTTGTATTATGTTTTAATTACAATCTACAAAAATCTTGTCTGCTTTTTTAATAACAAAACAAACCGGGCTATAGATGGATATCCTTTTTGTATTATGTTTTAATGATAAAATTTTGTGTTTTTTGTCGACAAACCTTTCGACAAAAATATATCACCTAGTTACGTTGTGATCAATCAAACATCTTCAACATCAACATGTTTTAATGTCTACTGACATATAAAAAAATTTCACAGCAAACAAGTTTGAAGGTGTTAACAAAGTTGGTACACACAAAACAATGAATCTAAGTTGTTCGGCTTTTATTTTTAATTTTATTTAAAAAAAAATATTTATCATTCGGCTAAGAATCCATTACACACAGCACTAATATAGTTAGTCCTGCCATGCACAGTCCCTGGTCATGAGATTCTGAGACAGACAACTCTTTCAATTCGATCTCGGTTTTGAGGCAAGGGACCTAGCTTCTCAAATGGATTCAGGCAGTAAGACTGATGCTATAGCCTTTGAGTTTCCACCATATCTTCGAATATACAAAAACGGGCGTGCAGAAAGGACTCAAGAAGTGGAATTTATTCCACCATCAATCGATCTAGCAACTGGTGTTTCATCTAA
Organism: Aquilegia kansuensis; assembly: GCA_020826895.1. Lineage (NCBI taxonomy): Eukaryota > Viridiplantae > Streptophyta > Magnoliopsida > Ranunculales > Ranunculaceae > Aquilegia > Aquilegia kansuensis. The sequence goes on from CM037007.1 coordinate 13,920,487, forward strand.
AGATGTTGTAATCGAACCAGAAACAGGTCTATCTGCGAGATTGTATCTCCCCAAAGTTAAAGATAGACTGTCTAAACTTCCACTTCTCATTTACTTCCATGGAGGTGGGTTTTGTACTGAAAGCGCCTTTTCGCCTTTGTACCATCCATATGTTGACTCACTTGTTGCAGAAGCTAAGGTTGTTGCCATATCAGTAAATTACAGAAGAGCACCAGAACACCCACTACCTATGTGTTATGAAGATTCATGGACTTCACTCAAATGGGTAGTCTCTCAATCTAAAGAAGAGGCTTGGTTGAAAGACAACGTAGATTTTACCCGAGTCTTCCTTGCAGGTGACAGTGCGGGTGCTAACATAGCACACAACATGGCAGTTCGAGCTGGGTGTTCGGCTTTAAATGGCTTGAAGATCAATGGGCTTGTTTTGATTCATCCACATTTTGCCGGGGTTGAACCATTTAAATCAGAAATAGGCAATTTCGGCATGAAAATTGCGGGGAAGCTATGGCGTGCTGTTTACCCATTGACTACGGGGTTGGATGACCCGTTTGTCAATCCAGATAAAGATCCAAATTTTCCGAGATTAGGATGCAAAAGGGTATTGGTGTGCATTGCAGAGAAAGATATATTCAGAGATAGAGGACAGTTTTATTGTGAGAACTTGAGGAAAAGCAGGTGGGATGGAAAGGTAGAGTTTATGGAGGCAGAAGGTGAGAACCATGTCTTTCATCTCTATAATCCTACTTGTAAAAGAGCTAAAGACTTGATGAAATGCGTGGTTTCTTTCATTAACACATCAGAATGAGTATTGCCTTCTATCTGTAATAAGTTGAATTTGGTATCTTAATGTTTCTAACGCAAAGCTATTCTGTACTTCAGAATGGATCACCAACTTGAGTGATACAGAATGACTTCTGATCAATATGTTCATTTCCTAATGGTCTATTTAAAGACTTCGTAAATTCTATGCATCGAAATTAAGTTAATATGATTTACATTATCGTAAGATAGACGTTTCTCTCTGCTACCTGAAACCTGCATGAAAGTTCAATAAATACTTCTTTGAGGTTTCTATAAATCTGATGCTCAGTACCCAAGCTAGTGAGACTTAGACAGTGTACGTAGTACCCATTTATGCAACATACTACCAGCTCTGCGACAACTTTTTTTAAAGGAACTTCGTGGAATCAAAACCCAGAGAAAAGTAAGAGAAAGAAAGAGACAGAGCGGATCTCCTTCGGCAAGAAATATAAATAACACTTGTTTGTAGTCAGATACTACAAAAGATCCCCTAATAGCGGCACAATGCACAAACACTTGAAAACTTGTTGTCTTACACAAAAGAAAGATGAAGTTGATGCCTTATTTAAAGTCACCTAATAGGCAATGCTTCACATGTTACAGATAAAATACAACACATTAAGCACTGTTTTAAACAGCGCCTTCGGTTTCGATTTGCATTAGTGTCCACATTCGAATGCAACATTTTGAACCGTAAAACTTTATTGTTTATATAAGCTCTAGTTACTTACCTTTTGATTTGGCATTTTGGCTACTGGAGTTGTTATTAAACCAGTATTCATCTCTTTCTTTTTAAATCTGCAGGAAGAAGACACACAGCTAATTAGATAATAGTATGATATGAAATAATTGGATCTGAGAAACTCCATAATTTAGACAAGCTGACAAAACCAAAGTGGTTTTTCCATATAAAACACTTGCATTGACTTGTTGGGCGCAATAAATGTAACGATTTGACCTATATACATCACGATATTGTCCCCACTTAGCCACTGTAGTGGTCCGACAGCGTGGGGTTTTCACGGGCAATATAGTCTGTTTCTCAGAGGTTACCCATCCTAAAGTTACTCCCACCCGAGCACGCTTAACTCCGGAGTTCTTTCAAACTTTAAAGTTAGGTGAGCTCAAAATGCTTCGGTGATAATATACGACGGATCTATAGTAGTCCACCCGCTCTTAAGTATCGTAAGACCCACCCCTCGGCAAACCACCTGCCAACCAGAGGTGTTACAATAAATCTACTAGCATGTCAACTTCTATATATTAACAAGCAACATGTTGATGAATGTGGACATCAACTAATTTAAAAGGCAAATAGAATTTGGATCATAATTTACAATAGAATATTGGATAGACGACCTGTAATTAGTTGATAAAATAAAACAAAATTAACCTTAATCACTTATTCACATGGTACTTAATTTAATATATGCTATATTAGTTTTTCTGTATCATGACTTGATCAGACTGGTTTTGAATCTTAATTTAATCATATGATTTACGTTGGCCGTCTTTTCTGGAAGTCAGAACTCTTATAAAATCTGGTAAACATATATACAAAGAAATGTTGATATCTTCACAAAACGTTATTAATGGTTTTTTTATTAGAAAAGGAAAAAACTCCTTGAAAATCTATTTATTCATAGTTTCATAAAAACATCTCTGTATCTAAATTATCATTTCTCCCATTCCTTCAACAATGGTTGGTTCTGACTTCCTAAACTTGACTGTACATGGCATTATTTTCGCCATATCGGTCGTAGCAGTTATCATCTGGACGTCTAGAAGACGTGTTCGCCTCCCATCGAGCCTATTAGTGTAGAACCCAAGTTGTGCAATATTCCAATGATAAACAATAAACAAACAAAAACAATAAAGAATAATAGAGACACGAGTTTTAATGTGGTAAAACCCAATCAATGGGAAACATCCATGACCGTCCTCACGACGATAAATAATCCACTTTATGATGTAAAGTAATATACTCACAATCACAAACTCTGGTTATATCTCTCCAGACTATAACACCTGCAATTCTCTAGGTATACTTTCACTTATACAAACTCTCTTTGTAGATTCACTATCTACAATTGTCTCACTAGCTTCACTCACTAGTATTCTCTGGATGTTGTTGAGATGATGTAAAATAGAAGAAGGAGGATGAAGGATTCTCACACGGATAAACAAACTCTCTAATGGAGGTAGAAGGAGGCTAGAGAGATATTGAATCCTTAGGGTTTCTATCGTAGAGAAAACCCTTATAAACATCACATGTTGGGCCCCATATATATGTTGGGCCTAACTCAACAATGGGCTTGAAGGTCTTCACCTCCATAGTCCACGAATGAGTCAAATCTTTGTAACCGGTCCTCACAATCTCCCCTAACACGTTTCGTGACAAAACACCATAAACTATAATCTCTCATCACTTGAACATCTCAAACCCAAGTAACAAAAGATATTGGTCATATAACCATTACATTGATTCACTCACTCAATGTAACAACACAACACTCTTGAAGACATCTTCTACAACAACGCGAAAGCTTTCTCAAGAGACACAACAGAAGGCAATGATACTCGAGTCTCAAGAACATCTTCCCCTCAATTATTGACTTGTATAATCTTCAAAGTTTTTCGCCCTCACAATTGTGGCAAGCCTGAAATGCGTACACAAATAAGAGACAACACAAACTCGGAGAAAAACAGATTAGAGTCAATCATCTCCCCTTTTTTGTCACAAATAGACAAGCGAGAAGTAACCTAAAGGGAGGGTAAGCATATAAAGAGAGTACTAGTAACAATAATAATCAAAAGAAGGAAAGCGAGGGATTATTATGAAACTAACCAACACCAAAACATAAGAAGAAGAAAAACAAGGAATCAGAGTCCAGAAAACCAGATTCGACACCGTTTAGAAAAAACGATCATGTCTCCTTTTTAAAAATTTCAAATGGCACACTGTCGATTGGGTTAGAAAGAGGACTCTCCAAGCTTCCCAACAAGATACAACGTGCAAACAATGGCTTATTACTCTGTTCTGTAGAAGCCTGCAAAGTTTTGACATAAAACTGAAAACGTCGGGCGTTCGAACATTGTTAGAGGACATTCAAACGTAATCAACTTCATAAGAACAATACTGAAAAATGCATTCGAATGAAGGAACCAGATGTTCGAACGTAAGGATAAATAAATTTTTGTATTTATTTATTTATTTTTTGAAAATCAAGTTACATTCGAACGAAAAGAAAGAACATTCGAACCAAAACTTTGACAAGACACAGAGCAGAGAGCCCTCAAAAACATGTTCGATCGTACACAGACGACGTTCGAACATCAACAAGTCAAAGCAAAAGTCAATTGGTCAATGGTCAAGTCAATGAGAAAATCGTTTGACCAAATGTTTTGTAAAAAATCACCGAATTAATGCGCGATTAATACGTAAAATTCACAAAGAGCCGAATTATTAGACGAACAAACAACCACATAGACGTTCGATCGTTATAGATCAACGTTCGAACGAACCATATGTTGTCAGACACAAGCCGGGGGGTATTATATTAAAAATACGTTCGATCGAAAAAACCACACGTTCGAACAAACATTATCAAGGAAAACTGAAAACTTTTGAGCGGAGATAAAAGACATTCGAACGGAGACACACCGAAAACAGAATTTTAACATAATTTTTTTTTAACAACAAAGAAAGGAAGGTAAGGAAGAGAGACAAACTCTTTCAAACATCCAAGCATGGAGAAACACACCCACTTAGCATGAAGACGCCAATTACACTGTCAAAAATATATAGTAATGCAATTGAAACAAATGAAAGAAAATTAAAAGCACTTGACATGTACCATAAACTAACTTTGGTGTGTGAGTAAGGCAAGACTAGTACAAGTGGAATCGAGTGCACCGCCACTAGTATGCATTGAACACCAAGAACATCATACCAATCACAAGAGAGGATTAAACTAGATAAACTATGCCTTTACTTAAGAAAACACATGAGTTTATTTCGGATACATGACACCTTTATCAACACCTTCTTTATTGGAAATAATATATCATAGGTTATATAAGTTATGGCATAAACTAAATATCCTTCAATACGCATAAAACATGTGCACTCTTTCAATTTTGCCATATGTGGCAGGAATAGAAATCAACATCTTGATGTCACTCATGTGTAAGGGACATTTACCTCCATCTTTTCACAAACATGAGGTAGGATTTAGCCTACATATTTTGACATATCACCACCTCCTAGTAGTGCAATCACCATCGTAACGTGCAACAAGAACTAACATGTCTTGTGCATCCGTCATTGCATGACCCTCACAACCCCAACGGGTGTTCCACCAAATGCATATGCTGACAATACAAGCATAACGCTGGGGATTTAGTGAATGTTTGACCACTACCGAATAAATAAATTACGAAAACACTATAAGGCATAGAGGACCAACTCAAACAACTCAAGTGAAGATATAATGCATTTAGAAGTTCAAAAACACAATAGTGATACCCACAAACACCAACAAGTAAGCATGCAATGCATTGTGTAGGAGATTAAATGAATAGATCATGATACAAATCAAGCACCCAAGAACCTTAAATGAATAGATCATTACAATATGTAAGCAACAAAATATGAGAGGAAATGCACTCATACAAGAGAAAAAGAAGAAGAAAAATTTCTCTCACCACCTTTTTTTTTTTTTTTTTTTTTTTTGTATTTTAAGAAAGACACACGTACACCTCAAAGGACAAAACGAAAAACAATGAGTCACATAGCTAGACAAAGTAAAAGAAAGCACACAACAAAACCGAAGAGAAAGATAGGAGAAACTCAGTAAGAAGAATAAGAAAGAGACAAGAACAACTAAAACCCAAACATATAGTTTATGTGATAAAAGAAAAGACGATTAATATAACACATAGCTCAAACAAACCATAATCATCCCGAAGACGAAATGCCATTAGACTTTATCAAGTTTAAAACAACCTTCAACTCATCCTTTCTTACCCATACTTGCTTGATACGTGGCTTACACACTCTAGGTGTAGACAAGAGATGGGACTTCTCATTGACTTTGTTATTAACGAACTTTGTCTTGTTATTTTTCTTCCTTTTGTGAGAGGACCTGTTTTTCTGAAACCTAGGAAAAAAAGAGTTAGAAATCCAAGGTCGAGAAAGTGTAGGAGAAGGAGTATAGGGAACAACATAATCGATAATGTGCCTGCGCAGGGAACAAATTGATTGAGTTCCAATAACCAGTATGTGAGGGACAGACGAGGGAACCAAAAATTGCTTGTTCCAACAAAAAATAGAAGTATGACCAAAACGACCACAAGTAAGACATTTAAAGTACCTATGCTTGGCATTAGTTCTTGATTTTACCCTCTTCACATGAGGCAAGTTAGGATCAACTGTAGGAACAGTTGGAACAACAACAGGTGGTATTGATAACACAACATGAGTAGAAGCAAGAATAAAAGTAGTACTGCCATGGACATTGCTCGAAGAAGCACCATTCCAATCATAACCAAGTTCGATTCATCTGAATGAGACTTGCCACTACTAATGAGAGTCTGCAAGTCAACAGAAACCTTATCAAAATCTGTAAGTTATTTTCTAGCAGCATGTAAAACCTGTTTAAGAACCTCATTCTCCAAGCTCATATGGTGACATTGTTCTTTCAATTCACCATGGAGTTTGTCAAGGGTGGTCAATTGATCGAGTTTGAAGGTCCAACTTTTCTTTAGTAAAAGCCTCAGCCTAAACATTGGTTGTACCTGCTATACCGCAAGACTTGTTTTCCAACAAATCAACTTTATCCTGCAAAAGTTAATTGGATTTCTCTAATGCTACAATTTTACACAAAAGGTCAAAATTTTCTTTATCAAAAACTTTAGACATAGTGTTTTTATAATGAGCAACAAAAAGAACCTGTTTTTCCAAAACCTTATTTGTGTCCTGTAAAACAATATTAGCCATTTCCAAGGTTTTTATTTTAGATTCATAAACTTCACCTTGAAACATATAGTCTGTTGCACCAGATCTAAGTTGTTATTCGAGAGAATCAACCTGAGACTGCATAACATACCATTGTCTGTAAAACAACCTTCACCATAATTATTAGGAAAAAGAGAATTAACTTTATCTAATTTTTTTGCAAATCAATATTAACCTTTTCCAATCTTGTACACTCTTGAACAGAAAGCCTGTAAAAAGTATACCATTCATTAGTGCTAACAAAAAATAATTCATTATCATCATGAACAAAAAATTATTATTAGACATCTTTGAACTTAAAGGATCGACGCTTGAGTATTTAAACTATTAAACAAAGCAACCTGCAACTAATACAAATTGTAGAACCCCCAGTTGTGCAATATTCGAATGATAAACAATAAACAAACAAAAACAATAAAGAATAATAGAGACACGAGATTTAACGTTGTAAACCTAATCACTGAGAAACATCCACGTCTGTCCTCACGACGATAAATAATCCACTATATCATGTAAAGTAATACACTCACAATCACAAACTCTGGTTATATCTCTCACAGACTATAACACCTGCAATTACCCTTTGGGTATACTTTCATTCATACAAACTCTCTTTGTAGATGATTCACTCTCTACAATTGTCTCACTAGCTTCACTCACTAGTATTCTCTGGTTGTTGTTGAAATGATGTAGAGTAGAATAAGAAGGATGAAAGATTCTCAAGTTATTTGTCAAACACATAATCAAATATTGGGGTGTGCCGACAAACATTATCCTGCCGGCCCGCTCTGAAGAATTCATGGGCCGGCAGGCTGGGCGGACGGGGACGTCGAATAAGTGCCCCGACGCGCCGTAGCCACTACTTTGACTCCTTTTATGCAATTATACCTACAGTAATAAACCAGTCTTAAAGGCCTGCGCCAGGGACTCGGTTAGAGCTCCCCACTTTTTAAAACTATGTAGCTAAGTGGACTAGGTGTCGAATGCCCGATCCTATATCCAATGAATGTCGTAGAAGCTCTTTTCAGAGTAAGGGTAATTAGGTAGGTAAATTTTTCTTAAAAAAAAAAACTCTCAACGCAATAGCTTCGGAGCACGCCAAAGAACGTCCCAACGTCAGATACTGAATGAGCGACAAGAGAAACGTTTAGAAGCTTCGTATGACGAACGACTAAAGAAACTCTCTAATAGAGGTAGAAGGATGCTAGAAAGATATTGAATCCTTAGGACTTATATTGTAGAGAAAACCCTTATAAACATCACATGTTGGGACCCATATCTATGTTGGGCCTAACTCAACAATGGGCTTTAAGGTCTTCACCTCCATAGTCCACGAATGTGTCAAATCTTTGTAATCGGTCGTTACGATCTCCCCTTTTAACACATTTCATGACAAAACACATTTCCTAATTGATCTTCAAGTTCTCGCAAATTTTCTCATTTTATTAAGAAAAAATAATCAAATAAAAATGTCATTGGTTAGAATTTAATGGCTCCATATCTAATTTTTGTTTTTCTCTGTACTTTTTGTTTTTTCCATTTCCCACAACACAAAAATCTCTACACTTTTTATCCACTCTCCTACTAATATCTAAGCACAAACCTCTCAGGGAAAAAAAACAGATGATCCCTCTATATAGAGATGGTGAGCTTTCTTTGGTGTGCAAGAAGAGCAGACTTGATGCTTTCATGGGCCATGCGACTCATTGTAAACATTTTACCTCGACTTCAAGTACAGGCATGACAATGTTAGAGATATCTTGTGTCATGTGTTCTGGAGGACTAGAGTACAGGTTAAGAAGGAAGCTCCCCGTAAACTTCCTTACTGATCCTAAGAAATGAAGATCGGCATTATGCCCTGCTGATATTCTGGTCTACATCTGGTCTGAAGGCAAACATGCGTGTGTTGATGTTACGGGGGCATTTACGATGGTCAAGTTGGGTGCTGAGATTTGACATATCATGAAGCTTGTAGGGCTAACTAACATAGTTTCATCCTCTTTGCCTTTGACATATTTGGATTAATGTTAGCCTCAAAAGATGTTGAGTTCCTCGTGAGAGTGCATAAGATAATGGATAGCAACGTGATGACTGTTGGTTCAAACGAATATGTATTTAGAAGAATCGGTTTTGCTATTCAGAAAGGACTTGGAAAAAAAAACACAAAAATTAGCCAAACATAAATTAATTAATCATAAGTAATAATAATAAAAGATAGAGATATCAAAATATAGAGGTTTGGAACTCTTTCTTCTTCCCCGGTGTATAGCATGGGTTTACGATAATAGGGTTCCCGATTCAAAAGGGACTTGCAGTGCAGTTTGTACTGCGCTTGTCCTCTACTTTTGTGTAATTCCTCATGTTTATAACCAAATTATTTAATTCTAGCTTTCTAAAAGAACTTATCTCATGGAATTAAAAATTACCAAAGGAATTTTTATATAGGAATGCATATGAATCTTGTGTGCCAAAGGATGGAGAACAATTTAGTGCAATTTCTATAAATTTTACATTGTCAACTCTTCCAGCTGTCTTTATCTATATACTTTGTCAACCATCTTTTAAAACAATGCCTGGTCTGGTTTAATGTTGTTGGTTATAGCAAATTGCTAAGCTGAGGCATATCATATACATCTTTATAAACATTTTCTTCAACATTCAATCATATCATACACTTGGTTTTGATCGGTCTCAAAACTTGTAACTGATTATAGGCAGATCGACCATGGCAACGTCGTCGTTAGTCTTCAAAGTAGATAGGAGTGAGCCTGTATTAGTTGCTCCTTCAAAGCCAACACCATATGAATTCAAGACCCTTTCAGATCTTGATGATCAAAAGGGTCTACGGATTCAACTTGGAAATATATTTTTTTACCCGAATGTTGTAGGAATGCTAGGCAGAGATCCAGTGAAAGTTATCAAAAAGGCAATTGCGGAAACACTTGTTTATTACTACCCGTTAGCAGGTCGGCTTAAAGAAGGTCCTAATGATAAGCTTATAGTTGAATGCACTGGCGAAGGTGTTATGTTCATTGAAGCCAATGCTAATGTGAGTTTAGAACAATTTGGTGATGTTTTTCACCCACCTTTCCCAGGTTCAGATGATCTCATCTATGATGTCCCGGGCTCTGATGGTATGCTTAACTGCCCTTTGTTGTTGATACAGGTATAAACCTTACTAGCTACTACTGATTTGAATATTTTTAACCTATCATCTGAGTAGTTCTTTTGATTTTGTCGCAAGCATCAACATGTAAAAGCTTCACTATTATATGATATGAAATAAAACATAAACAAGCTAACGGCCTTGACTCCTTGAATAAACCTTGCAGGTGACTCGTTTAATGTGTGGAGGATTTATCTTTGGCATTCGTCTAAACCACACAATGTGTGATGGAACTGGGATGGTACGATTCCTGACAGCCGTAAGTGAGTTTGCACGTGGTGGACTAGTTCCATCAGTTCAGCCTATATGGAAACGGGAAGTTCTTACTGCACGAGACCCACCACAAGTAACATGCGTACATCATGTGTACAAAGAATTGCACCAAACAAAAGACAGGCCCCTTGATGACATGGTCGAGTTTGTTCGTCGCCCGTACTTCTTTAGTCTAAAAGAAATAGCGGCCGTAAGAAATAATGTGCCACATTACCTTTGCAAGTGCTCCACATTTGATATACTCGCAGCAAGCCTTTGGAGATGCCGAACGATTGCACTCAATCTTGATTCTGATGAGGAAGTTCGCTTTGCATGTTTCGTGGATGGACGTTCAAAATTCAACCCACCTTTGCCACTTGGATTCTACGGTAATGCTGTTGGGTTTTTCGTGGCATCGACAACTGCCAATAAACTGTGCGACAATCCGTTAGGGTACTCGTTGCAGTTGATTAAAACAGCAAAAGCACAGGTGACTGACGAGTTTATGAGATCGTCCATAGACCTAATGGTTAAAGAGGGACGACCCCAGTTTATTATTGCAGGAACCTACTACGTGTCTGATTTAACACGTGCAGGCTTCCAAGACATTGACTTTGGGTGGGGAAGACCACTATATGGTGGCCCGACGGGACATGGTCCCCCTGGCAGCTTCTTTCTACCATCAAAGAACAACAAAGGTGAAGATGGGATTGTTGTAACAGTTTATTTGCCCAAATCTGCCATGGAAAGATTTGCTGTGATAACTGACAAATTGATCAGGAACCCTAATAATGTCAGTGTGCCATCATCCCGTCTCTAGTTCTAGTGTAATCATGTTTCCTTGGTTTTAATTTCATTTTGTGAAACTCTCTTTGTACATGCCCTCTCTGTAACCTGCTTTTGGCCTAATCAATAAAATCGTCATTTATGAAGAACAAAACCAAAGGCAATGAGTTCTAAAGGTTCCTCCATTCTGTTCTTATATATATGAAAGAGTTCTAAAGGATGGTTAAAGATCTTGTAGTGCATTTGGTTTGTTGATTGTATTTGTCAACACCCTCTAACGATCATACTCGATCTTAAGGAGAATTGTAAGTTCTAATCTTTGCTTGCTAATCAATATAAAGTAAAAGATGTGTAAATATAGGGAAAATTGGCGATAACCCCCCAGGTTTTGGTCACTCTTGGTAAGAACCCCCTCATTTGTCCATTTTTTACGTTAACCCCCCAACCTCCCAAATTAGACCTTGTGTTGCCCAGTTTACCCCTGACCCCTCATATTTGAGTAAACCCCCTAATTTATCATGAACAGAAGTTTACTAACACATGTTAACTCCGTTAACAGAAGCCCTATTTGCCTAAACCCCCCGAAAAGTAAAAAACTGAAGAAAAAAAAAAATTTGATTTGGGTAAAAAAAAAAAAAAAAAAAAACTTAAAATTTAACTGGACCAGGTAGGTCAGAGTTGATTTTACTTTTGTTTTTAAATTTTTAACTATAGGGAGTTTTCACAAATATATGTTCTGTTAACGGAGGTTAACGATTGTTAGTAAACTTATGTTACTTAAATTTGGGGGGTTTAGTCAAATAATATGTGATAGGGGTATATTGGAAAAAAATTTGCTGAAGTGGGGGGTTGGGGGGTTAACGCAAAAAATGGACAAATGAGGGGGTTCTTGCCAAGAGTGACCAAAACCTGAGGGGTTATTGCCAATTTTCCCGTATATATACAAGTAATGTCTGACTCGGTTCTGTTCTTATATATATGAAAGTGATAAAGTATAAAAATTATTTTAATTACAATTGGCATGAAAATTGCCGGAAAAAACAGTAGAGAACAATTTAATCATAAAAGAGATTACAATATGTTTATTTCTTGTTTTTATAAAACTCAATCACAGAGAAACTATAAACAGAACACACTGTCTTTACAGAAGCAAAGCCAGCTTGTTTTGCTAATGTAAAAAATTCTTCTTCGGTTCTTTCTTTTCCTCCAGGACTTTGCGATAACATAATAAGGTCTGTTTGGCCAAGGCCCTTCGCGGCAGTAGTATTCTCAGCTGCAACAGGTAAAACTAACTCCACTACTATAACTTTTCCATGATCAGGTAATGCTTTGTAACAATTCTTCAATAAATTTACGTTGTTCTCGTCATTCCAATCGTGAAGTATCCACTGCACGGCAAAAGAAATAAAAATTTGTTTATAATATGTTCATATTTACTACTGTTGCTATTAACTAAGTTCGTGCTTTTTATGAAATGATGCCTCACCTTCATGAAAATGGCTTCAGCGTTGGGAACACTTTCAAACATATCTCCACCAACATGTTCCACTCCTGGGAAAAAAATGTCAGAATTACATGACTTGCACCATGCCAAAAAAATGTTCATGGTTAACCATATATAAATTGAACAAAAATACAATACCAGGATAAGATGGTGCATGTTCTATGACGTGCGGCAAATCAAAGTTAATACCCTTAATTGTAGGATATTTAGCAGTAATTAAGCTAATTGTGGTTCCAACCCCACCGCCCACATCGATAATCTCTTTGTGGTTCTCAAAACCTTTGTATGTCTCTAGTATTTTTTTCATTACTATTGTCGTGTGATCGAACATTGCTCTGTTGAAGACTTGATTGAATCTTGGGTTTAGTCCAGGGTACTCGAACACCTGCATGCCATGAGCCTTGTTGAATGGAATTCCTCCTTCAAGAACTGCATCTTTCAAATGACACCTAAAGCGACATAAACAGAAGATTATCTTTAGTTGGAATTACCATGAAGTGTATTGTGAGTTCATCTATATAGATATGGCCAACTTACCAGCTATCCATAAAGACCTTATCCTGAATCAAAAGCATGATTGGAAACAGTGATACTCCATCTTCATTCTGAACAAAATATTTGCAAACAGGTGCCAAACCATATAATCTTTCAATTACTAAACCATTGTCATTAGTAACAACAGACGAAATGAGCACATCGTAGCTGGTAAGAAGGCGAAGGATTCGATCAAGCATACTGTGAGCATTTGGATTTTGAGTAGGTAAATGGGATGCTATGATCTTTGGTGACAGTTGGGCACCTGGACCTGCTTTAGCTATGATATCAAACACACCAAGCTCAATTGCCCCTTGCATAACCATAGGTAGAACTGAAACTTGTGCTAATTGCATGGCAAACAGAAAATTATCTTCTTCTTCATTGGAAGTTTTTTGTGGAATTTCTATCGAAACCATCTTCGACCTTTAGTTAAAATGCTCGTAGGAGATTGTCAGTTAAATACCTGTCTTTAAAAAAAATAAACTTGTGAAGTCTCTCGCAACCTAGTACCAACATGCAAAATTTGTAATCTCGAAAATAATTATAAGATAAAATAGTTAATATAATGCAAGTCAATGAGAGCCAGTTGTTTTTTTTTATCAGGAAATTTTGCATTAACTTATATTTAATCTTAAATACTCTCAAGAGTCAAGCCGAGCTGCCAAGCCGCATACGAATAGGCTGTACAGGAGCCTAGTCACTTTATTTTTGTTACTCTTCTAATGGTGAAAGAATTTTTGTTGACTCTTTAAGGCTATGGAATCATTCAACAAGCAGAAGCTTTTTAAAATTCCAGAAAATGTGCCGATGAATGCGACATAATGATCACCCTTTCATCACCTTCTGTTTTTGGAGCTTGTGTTATGGGAAGAAAAAAAAAACCCCTTTCAGTTGACATTTAAATATATTATAGAATTGAATCTGTTACGTACACATGGGACAAAGTCGAACATACGTCGTGGACTTCATCTAATGTGCAACATTCCTTAAGAAAAAATATATACTGGCATAGAGCTAGTCAGCTAAGAGATGCTTATTCCCCAGAGATTGGCATTGCTTCTGGCGCGGTGAAAACATGTTCATGACAAATGACCATTTGTGTCCCTGTTCTATTCAATTGGGACAGAACCTATTTCATCATATGATGAACCTAAATGATTGAAAAATCTCTCATTTTAGAGAGTTGCAATTTCATTTCGGACTATCATGTTTCGGACTATCAAGATTGAGTACTCTGTAATAAGCCTTCTCAGCTTACCCAAGTAGAATACCCTTATCAACTTTTCTGGCAAACTTAGTAACACTCTCCCATTAAAAAAATAAAATTTTACTCTTTTAGTGATGAAAGAATTTTTGTCAACTCTTTAAGGTATAATGTCTATGCCTCTATGGAATCATTCAACAAGCAGAAAGCTTTTTAAAATTCCAGAAAATGTGCCCATGAATGCAACATTATGATGACCCTTTCATCACCTTCTGTTTTTGGAGCTTGTGTGATGAAAATAATAAAAAAAAAAAACCCTCTTCCATTTGACATTTAAATATATTATTGAATTAAATCTGTTACTGTAACACCCCGGGTCGGCAGGTGGTTTGCCGAGGGGTGGGTCCTACGGAACTTAAGAGGGGATGTCCTTACATTGGAATATAGGTATAGATTCGTCATATATTATCACTGAGGCATTTTGGGCTCACTTGGCTCCAGGGTTCGAAAGAACTCTGGAGTTAAGCGTGCTCGGGTGGGAACAGTCCCAAGATGGGTGACCTCCTGGGAAGCAGGCTGCTGCCCAATAAAACCCCACACTGTCGGATGTCCGCAGTGGCTAAGTGAGGACAATATCGGTGGTGATATAGATCGGGTCTCTACAAATGGTATCAAAGCCGACGACGATTCTCCTGTCGAGGGTGGGAGAGTGTTGGAAAGGCGCCTAGCCCAGAAAAGGGGTGGCGGTTGCGCCGGGTACTCGTCTCGCGAGGGGCAGGGAACGTCAGAGATCTGGGGCTGTATATTCCAGAGTCGAGGACGGCTCTCCTCTAAGGTGGTGAGATTGTAACACCCCGAGTCGGCAGGTGGTTTGGCGAGGGGGTGGGTCGTACGACACCTAAGAGGGGGATGTCCTGACATTGGAATATAGGTATAGATTCGTCATATATTATCACCGAGGCCTTTTGGGCTCACTTGGCTCCAGGGTTCGAAAGAACTCCGGAGTTAAACGTGCTTAGGTGGGAGTAGTCTCATGATGGGTGACCTCCTGGGAAGCAGGCTGCTACCCAATAAAACCCCACACTGTCGGATGTCCGCAGTGCCTAAGTGGGGACAATATCGGTGGTGATATAGGTCGGGTCGCTACAGTTATACATGGGACAAAGTCGAACATACGTCATGGACTTCATCCAATATGCAACACGCTTATTCGCTAGAGATTGGCATTGTTTCTGGCGCCAGCGGCGGATCCTGGAATTATGGACAACGGGGGCTTCAATTTCGTTTGAAACTATGTTTAAAAATTATCTTCTCTTCCTAGAAATCTTTTTTTGTGTCATCCAAAACATGAAAGGAGAGAGCGCAAGCATAAACAATAGCCCAAAATATCTAACTCAAAATACTTTTATCACTATAATCATATTTTTCATAACAAAATAATACTTACGTAATGTTTTGCTAATATCTAAATTTTCTAAGAATATTTAATATTGTTTTCAACAAAAAAAATATGTAATATTGTGAATTTTATGATCACAATTCCAAAAACTCCTCAGTAGAAATTCACAATTATAACTGCTAATCTAGCATTTTTTTTTAAATTATGAGAGTATAGTTTGAAAGTACATTTTGGAGGAAGACATTGTTTGAGTGCGTCTTTTATTCTTGTGATTAAATAGGCGTTTTATAATAGCATAAATATACTTAATTATTGTGGGCTTGGGAACATGCGGTAAATGGTACTCCAATTGCATAAAATATTTCCATTAAAATTGGTTTTTTTGTAATTTCATGTTAAAATAACAGATTGATTTATAAATACTGGTTTTATTAAAAATAAATAAATACATTAAGAAGTGGTCACCCATCTGTATTGGTAAATGAATTTATACACATGAATGTCAGAATCAAATGCATACTCATATGATACATGCCCATGTACACACGAACCAAACCAAACAGTCTATGGGGTGGGCTATACACCTATACTTGATATATATCACTTAGAAACATTCTTCCTATATTGGTAAACATTTTTTAGTCTCTGGAAAGCACAGAACCTACCCATTAGAAAAAGAAAATGTTACTCTTCTAGTGATGAAATTATTTTTGTCAACTCATGTCTATGCCTCAATGGAATCATCAACGAGTAGAAAGCTTTTTAAAATTCCAGAAAATATGCCGATGAATGCGGAATTATGATCACCCTTTCATCACCTTATGTTTTTGGAGCTTGTGTGATGGGAAGAATAAAAAAAAAATCTTGCACGGTGAAAACATTTATCCAGTGTCCAACATTTATTAAGAAAAAAAAAAAATCTTACGCGGTGAAAACATGTTCATGACAAATGACCCTCTGTGCCCCTGTTCGTTTCAATTGGGAGATAACCTATTTCATCATACGATGAACCTAAATGATTGAAAAATCTCTCATTTAAGAGAGTTGCAATTTCATTTTGGACTATGAAGGTTGAATACTCTTTAAGCCTTACTGTTCTCAGCATACCCAAGTAGAATAATACAGGGCCATAGCAATGGGGGTGTAAGGGTACGCGTACCCTGAAATTTTAAAAAATGTCTAGTGTGTATATATGTATATATATATATATTAAATGTATATATTGTTTAAAACTTAAAACTCCACCTTGTGTTTTAGGTAGAAAACATATGTATGGCTAAATTTTTTTTTTTTTGGAAAAAATTTATTAGCTATGAATATTATGAATAAGATCTAATATTGATTTTGTCATACATATCCCTAAAAATCTGTAATATGGGAGAGAAATAGAGAATGAAGATAATAATTCTTTACAACAAAAAGATAATAAATGTTAGAAATTTAATTTAGTGAAAGTCTTGGATTTCACTTTTTTTTTTAATTATATTTTAACTTTAAAATATTCATTAAATAGTAGTCCTCAATTTGTTAAAGCTCTATTGCTTGATTCTTCAATTTGTTAAGATGCATATCTTTACAACTTTGTCTATTAAGAGTTGATTTACTTGATTGAAGAAATTTATGATGTAAATATGTACCTATAAGAAGTATTTTTTAAATTATAATTCTCTGCAATGTTGTCATTTTTATTTTTGTGGAAATATGTATCCATTTTTGTTATTGATCCAACTTTTGGTGGTGAAAACTTTATACATTCATTTGGTGCGCACCCTCACCAAAAATCGTGCATATGCCACTTGTAGAATACCCTTATCCACTTTTCAGTCAAATTTAATAACATTCTGTTGGAATTATGTTGTATAAACCTAGGAACAATACACAAAAGAATTATAGAAATAGAGATTCTTAATAATACGGATAGAATACAAATAATTTATATTAAATAAATTCACAAAACAGTACCACTTACTACACAAGTTGACGATTAAGGGCTTGCCGAGGCAATATCCTTCAGACAATATTACATCCCTGCTATGGTGCAAACAGATACTGGACGATTAGTCTCCCAAGATACAACTGCTCTACACTCTGCTACACTGCACTGTAATAGCAAAGTACTGGCGAACAAACAAGAAGAACACTTCGAATTTTTATGGAGGGAGAGAGAGAAGCAGACTTAGTCTGAATTAATTGTGTACTTACTAGTTACTGGCCAAAATAACACTCAATTCATAAGCTAAGTCGTGCTTGTTCACAACAGACATTCACCTGTTGGAAAACATCTTTTCTCAACAGACAAATTTTTTGCAGACTTAATGAAACGGGTCAGACCCATTGGACGATCCGTTTCAAAATGAACAACCACATCTGTTAGTGTAAAGGTTTTAATATGATCCAATGAACCCACTCACAATTTAGTTAAATAAAAGGTGGACCAAAAAGATAAGTTATTTTATCAACCAAGCGCAAGCCCAAACCGAGCCGTCCAGTCGGACGGCGAAGTGTGCGTGTGTGGTTGACAATTAATTGCATAGCGCGTCCTACGGTATCGCGCACAATTAAGCCTTTATCTCATAACTTTCAGTTAAATACCAGTATTGTACAGTATAACCTCTTTTTTAAAATAAATAAATATTCCTTGATTTAATATATCTTTTCAATAATAATAAACTTGTGTAGTCTCTCGCAACTTGGTTACTTGGTACCAACATTCTAAATTAGTAATCTCGACAATAATTATAAGATAAAATAGTTAATATAATGCAAGTACACATGTTTTTTTTTATCAGGAAATTTTGGATGACCTTCTCTAAACAACCACAGTAACCGCATACGAATAGTCTGTACAGGAGCCTCGCTAGTCGCCATATTGGTAAACCGGCCTTCTTTAGTTTCTGTAAAACAGAACCTGCCCATTAGAAAAAGTAAATGTTATTCCTCTAGCGATGAAAGAATTCTTGTTGACTCTTTAAGGTATAATGTCTATGGAATCATTCAACAACCAGAAAGCTTTTTAAAATTCCAGAAAATGTGCCGATGAATGCAACATTATGAGTGTCTGTTCACCCTTTCATCACCTTCTGTTTTTGGAGCTTGTGTGATGGGAAGAATAAAAAAAAAAAAAAAAAAAAAACCCTTCCAGTATTATAGAATTGAATCTGTTACACATGGGACAAAGTCGAACATACGTCATGGACTTCATCCAATGTGCACCCCTCTCACAAAGTGGGTAAGTTGTGGGTTCGAAACACGTCAACAGCTGATTGTTGATATAAGTTTTTATTAATAAAGTTGTCCAGTCCTGCGCAACTTGGTTCATACCATCATGCTAAATTAGTAATCTCGACAAAATTATAAGATACAATAGTTAATATAATGCAAGTCAATGAGAACCACTTGTTCTTTGATTATGAAATTTAGCATATAAACTTGTATTTGATCTGAATTCTTAAAAACTCCCCAAGAGTCCAGCCAAGCCGCATCTGTACGGGGAGCCTCGTTACATTGGTAAGCATTCTTTAGTCTCAGTAAAACAGAACCTGCTTACCTGCGCGTAAGATAAAAGAATTTTTGTTTTAATGGTGGTAGTCTTAAAAGTACTACATATAATAATGAGTTAACTAAACCAATAATGTTAATCAACAAGCAGAAAACTCTTTAAAATTCCTGAAAATGTGCCAATGATTATGACATTTTGAGTGTCTGTTAAGTGTTAACTTGCAAAAAAAACGCCGGTTACTCCCAAGAGATAATTCAATCAAACAGTGATCTTCTTCAACCTTGAACAACAACATGAATACAACTAACAACGAAGCAACACAGCTGAAACGTGTCCAAGAACTTGCCCTTAATGGTGAAGAACCACCATTGAACTATCTCAGTAAAGACAAACCTATTACTGAAGCTTCTTCCTCGTCCTCAATCCCAATCATTGACCTCCATCTCTTACTTTCGTCTACATCCACCAAAGAGAAAGAAGATGAGATCGATAAACTAAGATCTTCCTTAGCATCATGGGGATTCTTTCAGGTTAGTCTACTTATTATTAACAACTATATTTATATATATGAATGTATTCAATAGCAATCTAGTAAAAGACTGTTACATTCCTAAGCTAAAAAACAGACCTGACAGCCATCTCTAAACCATGCCAATAGATGAATAGAAAGCTGGATGTTTAACATATGCCTGGAATTTAAGTCATAGTTGGTTGGTATTTGTTGTTAGGCAGTAGGCCATGGGATACCAAGCACTCTACTAGACAAGATATTGAGCACAATGAAGGAATTCTTCCATCTTCCAATGGAAGAGAAACAGAAGTATTCCAGAGTAGGTGAAGATGGCACAATGGAGGGTTTAGAAGGATATGGAAATGATACAGTAAAATCAGAACAACACATTCTTGACTGGTGTGACCGATTGTACCTTTTGGTAAAGCCACAGGAAAGGCGAACGCTGAAAATGTGGCCAGAAAGTCCTAAGCATTTCAGGTGCGTCGTCTCGATATAGATAGAATTATTAAAAGGATATTATATTATTACCTTAAGTGATCCATTTAATTAACCCTTGGATTCAAATTCAATCAGATAACAGTATAACACTAACAATTGAGCTCAGTCCAAAAGTAAATAATTATATTTAGTTCTCATCACTCAATTTAGTTTTTGTATAGATTTTACTCATCAGTCGCAAGATATTCTCCTCAAACAACTTGAATACTGTGCGAAAGATAGAAAGCATATTAACAAAGACAAAGTATTGAAATAGGAAAAACTTGCAGGGAAACTTTGCATGAGTATAGTGTCAAGGCAAGCTTGGTAGCTGACAACATTATCAAAGTCATGGCACAGTCTGTGGGTTTGGAAGAGAATAGCTTCCTCAGCCAGTTTGGGAAAAGTGCTCCTATGTATGCCAGAATGAATTACTATCCTCCTTGTTCAATGCCAGACCTTGTTGATGGTATCAAACCCCACACTGATGGAGGAGGAATCACCATCCTGTTGCAAGACAAAGAAGTGGAAGGCCTTCAAGTTCTCAAGGATGGCGAGTGGATCAAAGTTCCAATTGTTCCACATGCTTTAGTTGTCAACATTGCAGATCAAATGGAGGTATACATGATTTCTCTTATTAACATTTTTCTTGAATGTGTTTTTTTCATTTTTAGTATCTAAAATAGATTGTGACTGGTGGAAGATAATGAGCAATGGGATGTTCATGAGCCCAATGCATAGGGCGGTAACAAATTCAGAAAAGGCTAGGATTTCTTTGGCTTTGTTCTACGCGCCAGACCTCAATAATGAAATAGGGCCGGCAGTTGGATTGATCGACGATACTAGGCCAAGACTTTTCAGGAACATAAAAGGAAAAGATTATGTTGAATTCTTCACAAAAAACTTCTTGCAAGGAAAGAGAGCAATCGACTGGGCAAGGGTTTAATTGCAGTCTGATCCTGTGTTTATTAAGTTTGATATGATCGGATGAAACTTCCTTGATACATTATCAGTAGTTCTCATGTCATAATTGATATTTGAAGACCTACAGAGGTGGAAAACTTCAGTGCTACTTTTAAAACTTCCTAAATATGTTTGTTCAAAATTGTTTGCTACTTATTTCTTGTCAACATTGTGCAAGAAAATTTTGAGATTGGTGATCGTACTTTTCCTACTTGGTATTTTGTAAGAGTGTAATAAAACACAGTATGTTGAATTCTAATCGTTTTTCATCATAATACATATAACACTCTGCAGGTCCCCCCATAAAAACCTCAATAATCAATCCCAATTCTTTGGTATATATATCTTAGATTCTTTTGAAGGTTTGATCATCCAAGATAAAGGGAATGGAGGCTAGCATAACCTTAGGAAAAGTATGAGAAAGAGAGAGGCAGACTGGTTCTCCCTCGGCAACAGATATAAAGAACACTTGTTTGTAGTCAGATACTATAAACATCCCCTACTAGCGGCACTACGTGCACACTTGAAAACTTTCTGTCTTACATTGAAGAAAGATGAAGTTTATGCCTTATTTAAAGTCACTTAATAGGCCAAGCATAAAACATCACACACACTAGGATCCTTTATTTAAGGGTTTTTGTAACACCCCGGGTCGGCAGGTGGTTTGCCGAGGGGGTGGATCCTACGACACCTAAGAGGGGGATGTCCTGCATTGGAATATAGGTATAGATCGATCGTATATTATCATCGAGGCCTTTTGGGCTCACTTGGCTTCAGAGTTTGAAAGAACTCTAGAGTAGTCTCAGGATGGGTGACCTCCTGGGAAGCAGGATGCTGCCCAATAAAACCCCACACTGTTGGACATCCGCAGTGGCTAAATGGGGACAGTATCGGTGGTGATATAGGTCGGGTCACTACAGTTTTACAGCTAATTTGAAAGCAGGGGTAGTTGTGTTGTAAACACCATCAACAAGAAAGTTGAGCGACTTTATGAACAGTTAACTTCAGGTCTATATAAGTTTAGTTACTTACCTTTCGACTACTGGAAATGCAATAGAACCAGTTTTCATCATTTCATCGTTCTCTTTCTTTTTAAATCTGCAGGAAGAACAGACTAAGTTTGTTAGATAATAAAATGATATGAAACACTTGGATCTGAGAAACTCAATTATTTAGACAAGCTGATAAAATCAAAGTTGCATGTTTTTCATATAAAACATTTGCATTGACTTGTTGCACGCAATAAACCTACTAGCATATCAACTTCTATAGATTAACAAGCAACTTGTTGTGGACATCAACTAAATTAAAAACCAAATAGAATTTGGATCAGAATTTACAATCGAATTGATAGACGACCTACAATTAGTTGCCTAAATAAAATTAATCTTATTCAAATATTCACATGGTACCTATTGAGTTTTATGTGCTATACATTAGTTTTCTTGTATGTCATGACTTGATCTGACAGGTTCTGAATCTTGATGATTTACATTGGACGTCTTTTCCGGAAGTCAGATCTCCTATCTGAATAAAAAAAGTCTAATAAACATTTATCAAAAGATAAACAGATACCTTCACCAAACATAATAATGGTTTTTTGTTAGAAAAAGGAAAAAACTCCTTGAAAATCTCGTTATTCCCAGTTTCAAAAAAGCATCTCTGTATCTAACTTATCATTTCTCTCATTCTTTCAACAATGGTTGGTTCTGACTTCCTAAACTTTACTGTATATGGCATTATTTTTGCCATCTCGGCTGTAGCAGTTATCATCTGGAGGTCGAGAAGACGTGTTCGCCTCCCACCGAGCCCATTAGCACTACCTATCATTGGACATCTTCATCTCCTTGGACCAATCCTTCATCAAAACTTTTACAAGCTTTCCAACCAATATGGTCCCTTAATTTATCTCCTCCTAGGTTCTGTACCTTGTGTTATAGCCTCCACAGCTGAAACAGCAAAAGAGTTCCTCAAAACTCATGAACTTGCATTCTCAGGCCGTCCTTTCTTAGATGCTGTTGATTACATAACATACGGTACTGCAGACTTCACTTTTGCTCAATATGGACCCTACTGGAGATTCATGAGAAAGCTATGTACATCTGAGCTCTTAAATGGCCGGACACTTGACCAGTTATACTATGTTAGGCGTGAGGAAATACGTAGATTCTTGGCTGTGATGTTACAAAATCCGATGCAGGTAATAAATAATATAATTAGTCTAATTTAGGTGTATATTTATCTAATAAATTTAGGTAATAAATTTCACACATGTTGGTGTCGGATCCCTTAAATTGCATAGGACTGAATAAGTCTGTTGCTCACTTGGATATATATATTCAACCTCTTCCCTATGTTTTTGCTCATTAACAGATGCCTATGTATATCCTTATTATGTATATCCTGCCGAAGGAAGACCTTACATGGCCTAAAAATCTAGCCTAAATGCCCCCACAGTAAGCTTGATTATCGAATCATGAGCTTCGATTACATTTTATTAGTTAGACTGCAATTATTGTGAAAATGTTTAACTTAATTTCTGTTTCGGGTATTAATGTAATTATCTGATCTTAATATACTTGTTTTCTTATCAACAGAAGAGACTGTCAGTGTCAGTGGCGAACTGTTAACATTAATGAACAACATAATATCAAGAATGATGATGAGTAAGAGGTCTTCAGAGTCTGAAAATGAGACTGCAGAAATAAGAATTTTGGTGAATGAGGTTGCAGAGATTAGTGGGACGCTCAACTTGTCAGATTGTATATGGTTTTGTCGTTATTTTGATTTACAAGGAATCAAGAAAAGGACGGAAGATGTACATGTAAGGTTAGATGCCATAATAGAGAAGATCATTAAAGACCAGCGAGAGCTTCGGAATCAAAACAGTGAGGGAGGTCGTGTGAAACATCTTCTTGATATCTTACTAGACGTAGCTGAAGACGATAATGCAGAGTTCCAGTTGACAAGCGAGAACATCAAATCATTCATTCTAGTAAGACTTCATTATAATCCTATATATACTTGTGTTTGTAGCTCATGCAAAATTGATTTTACGAGGGAAAGCTAGTGAACTCAAACTAAAACTGTTTACATATCACCAGCATCTTCATGAAGTCCCTCAAACTAAAACTGTTTACATATCAACAGGACGTGTTTGTTGCAGGTAGTGATACATCTGCAAAAACCACTGAATGGGCTTTAGCAGAACTTATCAACCATCCAGACATATTTGAAAAGGCAAGAGAAGAAATTGATTCCGTGATTGGAAAGAATAGGTTGGTGGAAGAATCCGACATTCAAAATCTCCCGTATCTTCAAGCAATAGTGAAGGAAACACTCAGGCTGCATTCAACAGGCCCCCTTCTAGTAAGACGAGCAAGTGAAGATTGCAAAGTAGGAGAGTATGACATACCAAAGAACACTAGGCTGTTTGTTAACGTTTGGGCTATTGGAAGAGATGCAGAGCACTGGGAAAATCCACTTGAATTCCGTCCAAACAGATTTATAACAGAAGAGGGAAGTCTGAAGAGTCAGTTAGATGTTAGAGGGCACCAATATCAATTGTTGCCATTTGGGAGTGGAAGAAGAGGATGTCCAGGAATTTCCTTGGCATTACGAAGTGTACAAACGACACTTGCAAGTATAATTCAATGTTTTGAATTCAAAGTAGGGGATGGAAAGGGAGCGACTCTTGATATGACTGAAGGTCCAGGGTTGACTCTCCCAAGGGCACATCCTTTGGTATGTGTTCCGGTTGCTCGCTTGAATATTTTGCCATTACTTTGATAAGTTTATGCTCGCTGCGAATTATGATAATAAGGACAGATATTACAAATAATATGTTTGGTGTGGTTTTTATGGGAAAAACTGTAGTCCAATCTTAGAAACCAATCATCTTCTCTATTCATATGTGTTATTCTATAATGAAAATCTTTTCAATACACATTTCCCAAATATGTTTCTGCTCAAGTTAATGATAATCTAAATATGCATTTTGCCTAATACCATCAGGCAGCTAGTCATGGTTTCACTAGTCGAATCAACAAACTCGAATACCTATATTGACTAAAACTAGATACCATGACTTCAATGTCTCCAACGTAGTCAATTTAAACAGTATACATAATTAAATGGATTCAAATCCCTGCCACCCCCAGTTTATGGATGTCGGAATACAATAAAGAGACGGTGAACCTCAGTTACATTGCTGGGATTATTCTTAGGATCCTGGTGTATTCTGACAGATTGATGGTTGTACATACTCTAAATAAATTAGCTCCTCCTGTCATCCACCATGATACTGTCGTGAACTAAAAAGCTTCATAGATCACATCAGTACATGAACTCGGTTTGAGCTAGCTTGTTTACAGAAAATGCAATCAAGCTGCAGATTAAGTAGTTTCCTGTGTATCTAACCCCCCCCCCCCCCCCCTCTCTCCCCTGTCCCTCTTTTTTTTTTCTCATCTGACGCAGTGAGGCTATGCAAGCATGTAGTATGTGTTCACTGTCCATACAAGAGTATATATATTTTAAGGCATGGAGCCAGTCCCTATCGGACATTAGAGGGACTAGAAACAAATTTAAGGAATTATCGAAGGACTTACGTACTATATATTGTAAGGCATGGAGCCTTGCAATATAGAGAAAACCCCATGTGCAACTACAATCAAGCAAGGTCAGACATAATATCAAACACATTACAAGCATAAAAAAACATTAAAGCAAGAACCAAATAAACAACATACTGGGCTATGGGTGATTCTTCATCGAGCTTGGATGGCTAATGGCTAATGAACCATACCACATGTAAACTTTTACTATGTCCACATCAAATTTAATATATACCCTTAACAGCACATACCACATGTAAACACACTAAAAAATTTATCTGTGTTCCCTAATTATATGTGGGTGTGTACACCCAATCATAGGACGCCACGTGTTTATAAAGTGGTTAGGTAACTGATAGGCCCATTAGGGTTAACTAAACCCATACATAGGTTATATTATTATTGACACATGGCATTTTGTGATTGGGTGTACACACCCACATAATTAGGCTACACAGATAAAATTCTTTGGTAAACACATCACTATTATTTTGAGTAAGGTACGAGGCACAGGGTCAAGCTTTGTATCTTCAACTCTGATGGTATACTTAACTGCCCTTAACTCTGATAGTAAGGTTCAAATGATCTCATCTAGGATTTCCCGGGGTCTGATGGTATACTTAACTGCCCTTTGTTGTTGATACAGGTATGAACCTTACTAGCTATCTGAGTAGTTCTTTTGATTTTGTCGCAAACATCAACTTGGAAAAGCTTCACTATTATATGAAATAAAAAAACCAAGCGAGCTAACGGTCTTGACTCCTTGAATAAACCTTGCAGGTGACTCGTTTAATATGTGGAGGATTTATCTTTGGCATCGTCTAAACCACACAGTGTGATGGAACTGGGATGGTACAATTCCTGACAGCCGTAAGTGAGTTTGCACGTGGTGGACTAGTTCCATCAGTTCAGCCTATATGGGAACGGGAAGTTCTTACTGCACGAAACCCACCAGAAGTAACATGCGTACATCATGTGTACAAAGAATTGCACCAAACAAAAGACAGGCCCCTTGATGACATGGTCGAGTTTGTTCGTCGCCCCTACTTCTTTAGTCTAAAAGAAATAGCGGCCGTAAGAAATAAAGTGCCACATTACCTTTCCAAGTGCTACACATTTGATATACTTGCAGCAAGCCTTTGGAGATGCCGAACGATTGCACTCAATCTTGATCCTGATGAGGAAGTTCGCTTTGCATGTTTCGTGGATGCACGTTCAAAATTCAACCCACCTTTGCCACTTGGATTCTACGGTAATGCTGTTGGGTTTTTCGTGGCATCGACAACTGCCAATAAACTGTGCGACAATCCGTTAGGGTACTCATTGCAGTTGATTAAAACAGCAAAAACACAGGTGACTGACGAGTTTATGAGATCGTCCATAGACCTAATGGTTAAAGAGGGACGACCCCAGTTTATTATTGCAGGAACCTACTACGTGTCTGATTTAACACGTGCAGGCTTCCAAGACATTGACTTTGGGTGGGGAAGACCACTATATGGTGGCCCAACGGGACATGGTCCCCCTGGCAGCTTCTTTCTACCATCAAAGAACAACAAAGGTGAAGATGGGATTGTTGTAACAGTTTATTTGCCCAAATCTGCCATGGAGAGATTTGCTGTCAGGAACCCTGATAATGTCAGTGTGCCATCAACCCGTCTCTGTAACCTGCTTTTTGCGCCTAATCAATAAAATTCTCATTTACGAAGAACAAAACCAAAGGCAAAGAGTTCTAAAGGTTCTGTAGGGGTACTATATACTCCAACCAATAAAAACAAGCCACGTGGCACGGTCATTAATCTATCAGGTCGCTCTGTACTCGACCTACTCAGAACTCGACCAGAGCAGCTCGACTACAGGATTAGCAACGATCTAATTACGCGCACATGCCCTAATTCGACGCACAGATAATATCTCCAGCTGTCATACATTCATTACAACCGTTACCCAATCATTGGAGAATATTGCATCACCATAAATATGTCGGAGAATCTGCAAGATCCCGAGATCTTCGCCTCATCACCTTCTATAAAACAGAACTATGATGGCTTGATCTCTAGGTTCAAGCCCGACGAACTAGAGTACGTAGGCAATCTCGATCTCAACGAGGTGCAGCCACCCCCGATCTAAAACTCCCCCTTTGGTCAAGTCCGTAAGCGACCTGATCTAGTAGATGCATTAATCTAGAAATAGGTTAATACATTTGGCGCCGACTGAAAGGAATTCGATTATATCGAAAAACCCAAACCCTCCCACCCAACTCAAAGTCGTCTATTCAAATGGCTACCCATGAACTAACTATCCAAGATCTGCAAGACCAAATCAATCGTCTTCAGGAAGAAAATGCACAATTGAAGGCTGCACAAACTACCGCGCCAACACCAGTTGCGCAATTAGCAAACGACGGACATGGGGTCATTGCTGTTGAAGACAACAACAAAAAATACGAAGAACTCAGCCAACAGCTCGCAGAGTTCAAAGCCTACCAGGCCGGCATACAGCTCCACAAAGGCCACACAGCCGAACAACTTGATGTCCAGTCCCTTCAGCAATTTCAAGAATCTCCTTTCACCAAGGAGATCCTTGACCATGAATTGCCTAACAAGCTCAACGCCCCCAAATTTGACCAGTATGCAGGAGTTGGAGACCCAACTGATCACATCAAGGGATTTCGTAAGTCCCTACCTCTAATCAAAGAAGATCACCTTCTATGTTTGCTGTTCCAGTCCAGCCTCACCGGACCTGCTTTCGATTGGTTTCACCGTCTGAAGCCAGGATCCATCAGCTCGTTTATGGATCTAGAAAAACAGTTCGTTATCTTCTATATCCATAACAAGAAGCGTCCAGTCACAATCGACGCTATATTCAAAGTCAAGCAACGAGATGGCGAATCACTGAGCAATTTCTTTGCTCGATTCAAATCTGAACTACACTCCATCCAGGATTTTGCAAAGGAACATGAAGCCTTCGCAACAATTGCATTCTCTCACGGTCTGATCCAAGGATCCGACCTGCACAAATCTCTGGCCGTGAAGCGACCAGCATCTCTGGACGAGCTCTACCTTAAGGTAGATCGTTATATCAAGCTCGAAGAAGCCCTAATTGGTAGGGAAAAGACGCATGTCATCTCCAACGTGGAAGGTGGCTCCACTAAGCGACCTCGATCTGACAACCAGAGGTTCAAAGCAAAGTCGTTGCCCACTGAGCAACGAGAGTACCACCGATTCACTCGGCCAGCAGGTTATATCTATGAACGAACCAGGCACAACCATTGGTGCAAGATTCCGAGCTTCACACAACTGGAGGACACATCTGGTCGACCATACTCAGCTGAGAATTCGAGTTTTGCCTAACAAATAAGAATCTTTGTGAGACATGAATCACTGGTCAGTCACTACAGAGGAATTTTAAATTTTGGGAAAGACCGGACAAGCTCATTCCTATCACTTATTTTGGATTAGGACAAAGATTTTGCCCTAGAATGTTGGATGGTCATTTGCTCTAATAGTTGTTGAGTCTGCTATTGCAAATCTCTTATATGTTGTTGGTTTGAATATAAACATAGTGTAAGATCTCGCACGAGTAAGAGGTTGTGAGTTCAAATCCCATCAACAATGTTTAGGGGAATTTCTCATGTATTTCTTAGGTGGATCAGTCTTCAGGTCAGGTTCGAGATTAAAAGGCCCATGCTCTTATGAAGATGATGTGGTTAGGTGTTCTCCCATGATGATGATATGGCTAGGTGTTCTTTAGCGAAAGCAAGTCCCTGAGTAGCAGAATTGCTCGAGTTGCAAGGTGGCGTTATGGACGCTTAGATGGTAGCATTAGTAGCATTCGGGGCTTGTCTTTGTAAGCTTTTTGGGCCCTGTCCTTGTAAGCCTTTGGACTATGATTAATTTTATTTTTTTTTTTTTTTACGCAAGACCTCACGGTTTATCCTGTTTTTCTAAGTCAAAACGATATTTAACTCAATATACCATGGTACATACAAAATAACATATCATTGATATCGCGTGAGATATCAATAATTTCTTGAGATATTGTGATATTTTCAATATATTTTAGCCATCCAAGCTTGCGTTATGACATCGCATAAAGTAGAACATATCCACATAACCGACCACAATCATTAGAAGAGCAATTTGGGGGATTGTTCAACTATGCCCCTATATGTTTCTCAACCAGAATAACCGATTTCTATTGTACTGTGTTTCTTCGAGAACGTGAGTGACTTGTATACCTTTCGAAAAAAATATATTTTTCTTAGATCAACATAATCAACCTACCTAGAATGTTTATACTATGGCGTCAAATCAATATTGCAATGACTATCTTATGAGGCAAGTTGGAACGTACCACTTATAATAGTTATATAGATGAAAAACGTAGGTCTTTGTGGCAATAGATTTAATTAGTTTGTAGTTTAATTATTTATTATATTATTTTATACCTATGGTTTTTTTTACTGTACTATGTTATGCGTGATTATGTGATTGTGTTGATGTATGGTATTAGAATTTGTATTGCATACTAGTATATTGGCCGGTGCTAGGCACTGGTTAATTTTAATTTATCCGTGTACGATTACCATTCGAGTTTTGAGTTATACTCGTAAGCAAGTAAAAATTATATAATTCATTAAATTTAATGAAACAATTATTTCCTTAAAAAATTTAGGTAGAGCACCGGTTAAATTTAATCAGTGTTATCAGACCCTGCAGGTCGACCCAATAAATCGGCGTCCCGGTGCTCTAACCGGGCTGGTTCGGATCGTTCCAAACCCAGCAACGCGAGTTCATGTCAAACCTAGTAATCTAATTAACTCAACAAAGTTAATTAAATAAACTAATAAAATCATTCTAAGATATTATAACATGTTCCAAGTGTAGCAATGTCACCCTTTATACGTTCTTGCCCTCACTTTTGAACCCCCAATAAAAGCAAACTTTACTACAGTTAAACCTCTATAAATTAATAACCTTTGGACCACCTTAATCCTATTAATTTAGAGAGATATAAATTTATCGATAAATTAATAATTTATAGAGATATTTTAATTTTTTTATTTTTGGAGTAAATACATTACTTTCTACTGCCTATTCAGTTATCAAGGTCCATTAAAGATTATTGATCAAAGAGATTGACCAATTTAAAATTTAAAAAATCCAACACTTCATTCAATTTTTCGGTGAATACTAAGAATCATTAGTTAATTCAATT
The DNA here is from genome assembly GCA_020826895.1 of Aquilegia kansuensis. Lineage (NCBI taxonomy): Eukaryota > Viridiplantae > Streptophyta > Magnoliopsida > Ranunculales > Ranunculaceae > Aquilegia > Aquilegia kansuensis. The sequence continues at coordinate 13,951,441 of CM037007.1, forward strand.
TATTGAACCTTGGTGGAATGTATCAAATACACACTATTTAACTCAACACAATCTTGTATCTTGTTTCATTCTACATTTACAATTCAAAAAATCAAATGGCTTCCCATCTCAAAGGTGATAGCAAAAGAACCATGACAGATGAAATGCGTAAAGCACTATGTCAACATAGCCTTGGAGAACTTTGATGAACCCATGGATGGAGATGGTATTCTTGAATTGAGGATGATAATCAATGAGTTGGGTTACAAGGATGTAATGGATGTTAATTACATCTTGGACTATCCTGGTGAAAATGATGCAAGTACAGAAATTTTGAACGTTGATGAAATCGTTGACAACAGGGAGCATCCTCAAGATGAAGAAGAAGATGAAACACAACCTTTAGTACCGGTTTCAAGGAAGGACGCACTTCAAGCATCAATGACACTACAAAACTTCTTGTTCCAATACAAGAATACAACCCCATCACTTTTGGACGCATTGCGCACAATTGGAGACGAAATTCAACTAAATTTGAGTTTCAACCTAAAACAAACTAATATTGATTCATATTTTAACAAAACCTAAGATGTAATCAATTTTTTTATTTATTTAAGTAATTATTAATTTATGGACTATTTGGGTTTTAAATAATGTTATAAGGAAATATTTTACACCTATTATTTTATTATTTTGTCGAAATTTATTAATTAACATAGAAGCCCCAAGTCGGGACCGGAGAATTATATTATCTAAAGGAGATTATCAATTTACCGAGTTTTAATTTAAAGAGGTTCTACTGTATGTTGTTAAGATAAAACATCTGACAATAATATCAAACATAGTTAAAGGTAGCATAATTCAAAGAGTTGTGCATTATTCTAGGTTTTAACCGTAGCTTTCAACATCTCTGTCAAACTTTAAGAGGTGTTCAATGGATTATGCCACAAAAACTGATAATACCTAACTCTTCAAAACAGATGAAAACCAGAACATAGCAATCATCTTCAACTTTATAGTTCAAAACAATCCAATCAACCTACCTACAATATAGACTCTTCTCAAACAGAAACATTAAGTGTAATAGGCAACATAAACTCTGAAGTGTGAAGTAGATCAGACCAATGGGAAAAAGATTTGCAGGCCAATCTATTATTCATAACTTCTTTCCATGGAAATCGTTGTTGATCGATGCTACCTGCATGTTCTTAAGCTTGGGCTCCAAGCTCCAACAATAGAGTATGGCTGATGTCCCTCGATGCTGGTCCATTAAACTGAATGGGACCTGTTCACAAGTATCAACACGAGAATCAGACAGTAGTCTTGACATATTGATACGAAATTTTTGTAATCCTTTTTTCCCCCACACACCAACTAAACTCAGGAGTAAATAAACTATGAGAGAAATTATGCTTCTGTGACAAACAGCTGAGCTGAGCATTTACAGACCAGTTGCAGACATTTCAAACAGTTTGCAAAAGAGATTACTATATCAAACAATTACTTGAATACTGGAAAGAACACAGACCTGGACTGATATATCGGTTCTTGATGGCCCACTCGCCCCGCATGGATGCGAACTTTTTGAATGGTGCACCTGAAATTTCATTATCATAAATAATTTCTGTTAATGTTCTGGTTTGGATTAAATAGGAAAAGGCTACATGAAACATGGTAAACATTCAGTGCCCCGCCACCTTTGTCTTCAGTTTATAAAGCCAAAAGGAAATTTATATTTATTAGGATAAAATTGGGTTTCAGAACAAGAATTCTTACCGTCAAGCTCAACCATTGCCTTCTTGATCACAGGCTTGAACTTACCTGGAAACAGTAAAAAGCATAAGATACTCTAATCATAGAGAAGGCTGTAATATCGTTATCATGCATCAACAGAGTGCTGTATGTTGAGGGTCACATTTGAAAATGTCCTCAGAAGAAACTTAAGTAGTATGTTAAGTTAACTAGAAAAATCTGTTGAATGCTGTCTATCCCGTTAATATCTTAGAAAGCTGAATCTGAATCTTTCTTAAAATGCCTGAGTATTATATTTCCTATATACAATAGAAAATAGTATTCTGGCTATCATGGTATTTATATAGTTATCGACATAATATTAATCATGCTAAATTTAAAACGTCAGAATTAAGATTTTTCTCCTATTAATTGGAAAATTGTTTTTGAGATAACCCTAACTTGAAGTCCACACTCACAAGCACCAGTAAGCATGTACAGATTTATTATACTGAAAGTGACTTCTCTAAAATATAATTATGACAAAGACAAATATTATACCATGTCTCCTCTCCACATCCATTAGTGAGGTCAGTGCAGTGCCACCAACAGTCCACTCTTCAACTGGAGCACCCAAATTTCCAACCTTGAACCATTCAAAAATAGAATCAGCAACCAGTGTTTTTTTCTTATATTTTTTCAAGCTTTTAATTTTTTAGAGACGAAAAATAAGCACATTGAAACATATAAACTATCAAGAAACACAAACCGAGGATATAAGCCCAGTTTTTCCAGAATGTATGAGGGCTCCTGCAGCGTAACCCAATGAATAGCAATAGGTAGAATCAAAATTTGTAGGCAAACCACATCTTCCCTCATAACTGCATGTAAAACAAATTACAGGGTAAGAACCGACATAGAGAACAAGGCTAATTATTTATATTTCATACATAACATTCAGTAAGAGGTCAGACTTCAAAAGAATGACCGAGCAACCCACAAACATATCCCGCACCAGAAGAAAACTATGAGAAATATGCAAATTCAGCACATTCATTATAGGGGGTGTAAGAATGTTACTAGTAGATAATATATGTGAGGTGGGGAAGAAAAGAAAATACTTAAACTCCATACCCAAAAAAGTGGGACTGCCCTTTAAACTCCTTGTCATATCTACCCTCTTGCTTTCTTTTCCCCAACTCTGTTTCAACCATTTGAATTAGCATTTTCTCTGTTTCTATCTTGGCAACCTACAAATTGGACAAGAAATGACATGTATTAGAAACATCTCCATACCAAGTGTATGTATAAACAATCCAAGAATAATATAAAAAAAAAATATAGTTTATATGTTATTGTAATCACCTGAACATTTCCGTGTGGGTCCCTTTCAAGCAAGAGTTGTTCCTGGATTGCTTGGGGCAATAAATCAAAAAGCTTTTGAGATTGAGGTTGAAGTTTATTCTTCCAAACACCACCTTCATCCACAACATCATGAGCTAGAATTTCATTGAGCTCTGCAATAAGTTGTTGTACCTGCAACAATAACATGAGCAAAACCAATGTCAGTGGGAACTCTACAAATAGACGCAACCTGGCACATTACGTACTAAAATACACCAAAAATATCTTGCATGTAATAAATTGCACATATAATTCATATTTTACCTCAGGAATGAAATCAATTAGGCCTTCAGGTATAAGTATTACACCGTAATTATAGCCAAGATCTGCACGTTTGCAGATTATGTCTGTAATATAGTCGGTAACACTTTTCAAAGTCTGCTTCTTGGCAGCAACCTGACAAATAAAGATTCATGACAGTCAATATCAACATATGGTGTTCTAAAGTTTACATCAATTTTAAGCATCATCCTAAAATATCACAATGAAAATACCAAAATTGCAGCAGAGGACGTTTCTGGCCTACCATACCACTTGTTACCAACTAATAACATTGACTGGTATGTGGTCCGTATAAAGTGTCTGACGCGGCATCCTAAAACTAGCCAACACATGGACATGGATTGTGATTTATGTTATTATGTTTAAGTTCATTTTCCATATAAAGAATACAAAATCTCTCATTCTCACTTTCTTTTTTTATTTTTTTCAATTGTAATTAGATGAAGGGATAATTGTTGCACATTTCTCTCCTTGTTTCTCTATGCTTATCTCCCCTGTTCAATTCTCTGTATATGTAACCTTTCTAATCTGAAATCATGTGCTAGTTTGTAAGTGTGCGTGCATCCGACATGGAATTTTGGCTCAGCCACTAGAAAAGAAAAGTGCAAGGAGAACTTGTAGAATGTAATAGAAGAACAAAAAATTCTATCTGTATCTAATGCTTCACTTGTATTAACTAAAATTAGATACCTTACTAGTTACAACATGATCTCTGCAAACAGCAAACTGTTGTGTGAACATTTAAATCTTTTTTCATGGGAAAAAGAAAGTGCTCTTGACTACTAAGTATTACTGCATCCAACTATTTTTCTGTAAATAAAACAAAAACTTTGGTACCTCTTCTCCAATAATAGTAGCATTGGGATGAGTTTGCAAAGCACACTCCAATGTAATGTGAGAAGCAGCACGCCCCATAAGCCTTACAACTGCAGACAGAGGGACAATTTAAAGACACATAAAGTAATATACCAAGCACAAAGCAAGGTGCATCTTTTAAGTTCTATCCTGGAAGGTAAGAAATTCTATCCAGTTAACAAAGTGTTTAGTTTGTATGTAGTGGGACTGACAGAGTGAATAAATACAGACAACATACTCCAAACAAACAGCCCTCTTTAAGATGATTTCAGAATCAGAAACTTACAGTGATAGTATTTTCCAGTTGACCGAGCATCAATCATGACATTTCCAATCATTTCAGCATAGATCTGCAATCAGGTTCCCATTAGCACACTTACTAATAGATTGCAAAATACACGAGTACATACCTCCTACAAATAAAATTGCTACTTTCAATGAATGGGCTATGTGCCCCATGTTGGTTTCGCCAAAAAAAAGTGAGGACTTGATCGATAAAATGATTTAAAAAGTCATAAGTGGTATAGCATGGATGTAATGAAAGTGTTGAAGAGGGAAATACTTAATAGAAAGCTAAGAGTGATGATTGAAAATTTGGGAATCCAGTTGAGAAAAGCCACCATATCAAACTCAATGAAATAACTAGTCACTTAGTCAGTTGACAGTCCATATATACCATAAACATGCCAGCAATAGAACCACAATCAATCAGGGCTATGGATAACAATTAATGAGAGTGATCACCTTGCATGCTGTATCAAATCCAAAACTGATGGGAACCTCCTTGGATTTCAAATCACCATCAATGGTCTTTGGACATCCAATTACACGAGTTTTCAAATTTTTGCCCCTAAGTTTCGAAGCAAAGAAACAAATTTGTATCAATAAAACATTGGAAACAAATTCATAGTCTTCCCAGATGTTGCCCTTGATCTATAGATCCTTCAAGTTCATGACCACAAAACAGATGTTATTACCCAAATATACAGATTCCTCCAGAAATGTTGTTACTTCCCCAGTAAAAGGAAAAACAAAAGAAATATCGCTTCATGCTCTACCTGAAGTTTTCAGCAAGAACGCAAGCATTTTCAATACATTTTCAAGCCATTTATTCAATACATTTTAACTCAGTACATTACGGTGCGAGCAACATTTTCGTCCACACAATGTGACTAGGACAACTTGGTAACCGGTTATGCAATTTTTATTGTTTCTTTTAGTTTTTCAGTCAAACATACAGGTGGCAGCTGTATGGATGACAAAATTGCTATATGGATGACAAGCAGCTGTGTGGATGACAAAATTGCTATATGGATGACAAAATTCAAGAAACAATAAGAGCAAATTTTTGTTGACTTTAGACTAACCGGTAGCAAGTTTCCACTTGAGTCCATGTGGAAGATTGTGTGGTGTACAAGCAAATGTACCGTAATACACCATACCGAAAATGTACCGAATAACAGCTAGTATGTAACACCACATTAGCACTACGTGCATACATGAATGAGAATGACAACTTACTCGGAACTGAAGGAACAGCATAAAAATTCCCAAAATTAATGGAAGGATTAATTCTTCATACACCACAGTATGCCTTGATAGGAGATTTGGATTTCAATTCTCCTTGGTTGACGATGAATTGGCGAAAACCCATATGATCAAAATGCTTAAAAAGTAATGGGTGTTCTTCATCGACCAGTTCTTCTGGAGTTTGTATTATGCCCTTGCAGAACGAAAAAAATGCAATAGCATATCTTGTTCTGTCCACATTCATCATAACTCGATGAGGAGGAGAATGTAATCTCGCGTTGCTCCATGCCAAGAGGGCATCAGCGGCAAAAACAATGAAGGAGGAAGGCCTAGGAGTGACTTTAATCCATTCCCCTTCCTTGCTTTGTATCTCCAATCCATTCACATCATTTTGGCTCAATACTGATATAAAGCCAGAGTCGGTATGCAAGTTTAGGCCAAGATTAGTCTCATTCGCCTTTGGTGGCCTGTATTTATTGACTCGAAGCGTGTAAGTTGTTTGTTCTGCATAAGATTCATAGTATTTTTCCACACCAAAGCTCTCAAAAACCATTCTCTTCACCATCTGCTCCATCTTAGATGCTCGTGTAACATAAGCATAAACAGTTTCACTACATCCATCAACAAAGATATTGATGATATAAGTACATAATTAATAACAAGCTAAGTGACATATGTATTATATGAACAACATATATATAAATGTAGTATCAAAACCGAAATTGTTGTACATACGTACCAAAAAGTGGAATTTCCTTGAGGCCACATGAGATTTGTGAAGTTTTGAAGTTTCTCAAGATCTAGTGCATCATTGAAGCCTATGTTTTCAAAGAGAGGTGTATGAGGGTTGGATCCCTTGTAACGATCGTTGGCAGGGTGTTTACGCCTGATTTCTAAAGGAAGATCATACAACTGTTCCAGTGCAGCTATCATTGCTTTGTGAATTAGCTGATCATTTTCACCACACACGGCTTCAAAGCAACCATATGCTTCAAGTGCATGACGTACCTCTGTTCGTACGGAGCACCAAGAATTAGTTGCTGGACTCAAGTCATTCATGGAGAAATTAATAACAGGAATTTTGGTGGTTCCTATAGAGCCCATTTTCTCTACTTCTCCTCGTCGCCCTGTAAGGTTCAAGAACTCCTTCAATAGAATCCAAGTTCCTTATTATATCTTTTTGGGTAGCTTCAGAATTATGAGAGTAGTAGTTAAATATTCACTCATGAATGTCTATGTGAATCCTGACCCTCCAAAAATCCCATTTCATTACATAAAAAAAAATAAAAAATATCGATATTTCAGTTTACATTTACTAATTAATAAATAAACCTTACAAATATTGATTCCATGTTAGCAAATCAACTGGTCTGTTGTATTTACCACAAAAAAAAAAAAAAACTAATCTGTTGTGATTTGTAGGACCAATGAAAAATCGCCACATGTCTATCAAATTATTAAAAAATTATTTAAATCCCACTAGAGTTATACCCATACGTTGCAGTGGTTTATTTGTCCCACACTCACGACAGACTAAAATCACAACAACCTAAATTCTTGGCAGGTTCAACCATACTGTATTTACTATTTAGTACATATTCTAGGTCAAGTTGCACAATTAATTGTTGATGGGGTCAGGAAAAATAATTGCTAGGATACCTTATTAAATTAAATAAATAAGCAAGTCTTCCACTGACTACTCTCCATGTGTAATACTGTAATAAATAAATAAGCATGTCATTCACGAGTACTAAACACATCTGAAAAGTAATTGCTAGGATATCTTATCAAACTAAATAAATAAGCCAGTCTTCCACTGATTACTCTCCACATGTAATACTGTAATAAATAAATAAATAAGCATGTTGTTCACGAGTATTAAACACATTTGAAAAATAATTGCTAGGATACTTATTAAATTAAATAAATAAGTAAGTCTTCCACTGATTACTCTCCACATCTAATACTATAATAAATAAATAAGCATGTCGTTCACGAGTACTAAACACAACTGAAAAGTAATTGTTAGGATACCTTATCAAATTAAATAAATAAGCAAGCCTTCCGCTGATTACTCTCCACATCTACATCTAATACTGTAATAAATAAATAAATAAGCATGTTGTTCAGGAATACTAAACACATCTGAAAAGTAATTGCTAGAATACCTTATCAAATTAAAAATAAGCAAGCCTTCCACTCATTACTCTCCACATGTAATACTGTAATAAATAAATAAATAAGCATGTTGTTCACGAGTACTACACATCTTACACATCTAATGTCATTGTTTTGGAGGCACAAGGTGCCTCCCAACAAACAACGGAAGCGTCAAACAACTCAATGTGTATGAAAGTGATGCAAACAAACTAACGTAAGTAGTAAAACAATTAAACCTACTTACCGAATAAACAAAACGTAAAGAGAGACACCAAATTTAACGTGGTTCGGCGATCGCCTACGTCCACCAACCAAAGAGGAGAGCATAGACAAATTTCTCACTCACCAAACAAATCTCTCTCTACCAATAATCCTCACAACTCTCACTAGGAGACCATAGACAAATTGAGGATGATCCTCTCCTCACAACTCTCTCAAGGAGACAAACAACTATTGAGGATTGAGGATACTAAACCAATCCCTAAGACCTTATATTTATAGCCTTTAGGGTGTACAAAACAAATTCCTAATAGGAATACCAAACCTAATCAAATTGGAAGTCGTATTCCAATACCAAATTCCAAATCCTTAATATGGACTTAGAAATCCAAATATGAAACGGATTCCTTAGAGAATCGGTTTCCCAACATTTCTCCACCTCGGTAAAGATTTTCCAAATCTGAGCAGATCTTCAAAAACTGACGAAAAACCAAACCAAAGCGGTTGGACCATCAAGTGGTTGTCTACGTACCCTCCATGGGATCAAGCCATCGTAGTTCTTTCAAACGGACATCTTTCGATGCCCACTATGCCCCGAAAGGCCAAATCCCCCTAACGGGCCAAATCAGAACAAATGCCCATCAATGCCCGTAAAGGGCCAACAAACATTCAAAACAATAGGGGTCCAAACTACAAAAATACCATCTCCATTTTATGACCATAACCAACTGAAGATGAGTATGCATCAACACCCCGAAACCTACAAAGGTCTTAAACAACGGCTTCACAGCTACAACTGGTTCATGGGTTGAACCTTCAAACAAACATTTGTGTCTAACAAACTAACATCGGCTGTGTCACCAGATAAAATTTCATGAGGGGTGGCATCAATCTCCACCTGTTGAGATATCTCTTCATACTTAAAACTATCATCCAAACAATGATGCCCAAAAAAAACTTTACGTACCTTACGACCATTGAACAAGCCATGCTTGCAGGTACGTTTACCAAAGCCACAATCAATCAAACTATTAGACAAACTGGGAGGAGTCAAACAATCAACCAAATTGGGAGGAGTACCTCTACCAACAGCAGTACCATTAAGATAGTACAAATTCTTTTTTCTTTTCCCTTTCATAACAACCAATGCACCAGAAACAACCCTTAAAGCCCTATCTTGCAAAACAATATTCATACCATCAGACTCTAAGGTTCCAAGAGAGATGAGATTCACCTTCAACTCCGGAACATACCGGACACCAACTAATTCTTTAACTGTATCATTCTCCAACTTCAACTTGATAGTTCCCACGCCAGATATTCTGCAGGTACGACCGTTACCTAGCGAAACTTTATCACTTAACTTTTAAAGCTACCAAACATATCCCTATTGGGACACATATGGTGAGAACCACCAGAATCCATAATCCACTCCTTAGCAGGACAATTAACAAAAGCAGCAAAAGAATAATCAGAATCATCATCAACTTCAGCTTGTGCAATATTTGCATTCTTATCTTTTGAGTATTCAGAATCCTTCAATTTCGACAACTTGGGATAATGAAATTTTCAATGTCCTTTTCCACGACAAAAGGAACATTCATCATCAGACAAAGCCTGCGAACCAAGTCTCGACTTAGTTCGAGATCTTCCTCCTTTACCAGTACTATGATCCTTAACAAATTCTTTCCCCATCAACAAAGTGGTGGACAAATGGTCATATTCATCGAGAAAAGTTTTCAAACGAATTGCTTTCATACCTTTCAACTCGAACCCGAAGATGGATCTGACATATTACCAATCACTTTCAAACACCAGTAAACCAATCAAACAAACGAAACCCCAAAGAGTATCACTAAAACAACAAGGATTTTCAACAAATCTGGAAAAACGGAACCGTCAACTTCAAAGAATTGCTGAGAACAGAATACTTTGAACCAGAGAACACACCATACATTGTTAGAAAGCCTGAAGAGTCTAATTTCCAACCCAAAATATAGATCGAAGTTTCAATATCCGAGCACAAAGTTATGGCCGTTTTACCACAGGGTGTCAAATCTGGACATATTCCTGAAACCGAACAAAACCATACAAACAATGTTCTGCAATCCCTTCTTCAAACCAAAGGAATAACCTTCGGCTCTAATACCAATTCTTGAAGCACAAGGTACCTCCCAACAAACAACAGAAGGGTCCAACAACTCAATGTGTATGAAAGTGATACAAACAAACCAACGTATGTAGTAAAACAATTAAACCTACTTACCGAACAAACAAAACGTAAAGATAGACACCAAATTTAACATAGTTCAGCGATCGCCTACGTCCACCAACCAAAGAGGGGAGCTTCTTATTAACAAACCAACAAAGATACAAAGTAGCTAACCAATGGAGAAGATCTCCCAAACAAATCTCTCACTCACCAAACAAATCTCTCTCTACTAATAATCCTCACAACTCTCACTAGAAGACCATAGACAATTGAGGATGATCCTCTCCTCACAACTCTCTCAAGGAGACAAACAACTATTGATGATTGAGGATACTAAACCAATCCTTAAGACCTTATATTTATAGCCTTTAGGGTGTACAAAACGAATTCCTAATAGGAATACCAAACCTAATCAAATTGGAAGTCGTATTTCAATACCAAATTCTAAATCCTTAATATGGACTTAAAAATCCAAATATGAAACGGATTCCTTAGAGAACCGGTTTTCCAACAATTGTTCCGAAAAGGTAACACATACGACTGAGATTTTTTCCCCCTCACATTGTCACATTGGGACCTATTGACTATTGAGTCTTACCAATAAATAGACATGCAACCAAGCTCATTAAGTGTCAGGGAAGAACACATACCCCTTTTTTTCACTCTTTTGCTATCAATTTTTTGTAATTTTTCCTCTATTCAATGGCTGTTACTCTTTTCATGAACACAACAGCAGCAGCAGCAAAACCTATCTTAAACAACAAATATACAAATCACACTTGGTCTCTCTTCTTCTCCAGATCTTCTAAACCTCAAAATCAACGTATGCTTTCAAGAAATAACAATCACACGTGCGAGTGCCACGGGCCTGAATATATCCCTAATATAATTTATGATCCCAACTATGTCAGAATTTTGGATACAACTCTTCGTGATGGCGAACAATCCCCTGGTGCAAGCATGACAATTAAAGAGAAATTAGATATTGCTGTCCAGCTTTGCAACCTTGGGGTGGATATCATTGATGCAGGATTCCCTGCTTCTTCAGAATATGATCTTGAGGCTGTTAAAATGATTGCCAAAGAGGTTGGCAGTACTATTGATGCTAATGGATATGTTCCTGTCATTTCTGTCATTGCAAGATGTAATCGAAATGACATTGATACTGCTTGGGAGGCCACTAAATTTGCCAAACGACGTAGGATTAGTACATTCATTGCGACGAGTGACATTCATCTTAAGTATAAGCTGAGGAAGTCGAGGGATGAGGCTGTTGCCCTAGCTAAGGAGATGGTGAGTTATGCTAGGAGTGTGGGTTTTAATGACATTTCATTTAGTCCAGAAGACGCAACAAGGTTGGTTTTGTCTCTCTCTACTTAATTTCAATGGTTCACTCACATCCTTTCAAGGTTGACTTAATGTTAAATTTATGTATAACAGGTCAGATAGAGAGTACCTCTATAAGATTCTTGGCGAAGTTATCAAGGCTGGAGCAACAACCATCAACATTTGTGATACACTTGGTTATACTTTGCCACATGAATTTGGACAACTGATTGCAGATATCAAGTTGAATACCCCTGGAATAGAAAATGTGATAATAGGGACACATTGCCATAACGACCTTGGTCTTGCCACTGCCAACACACTAGCCGGAGCATATGCAGGTGCAAGGCATGTAGAACTAACGATTAATGGTATTGGAGAAAGAGCTGGAAATGCTTCTTTTGAAGAGTTTGTGATGGCATTAAAATGCCGTGGCAAAGAGCAACTTGGAGGTCTTTATACTGGGATCAACACCAGACATATTGTCAAGACAAGCAAGATGGTATATTTTTTTTGCAATACCTCGGACTAGATAAAGTTTTCTTCACTTTGTGAACTCAAATAACTATATTTTTAATATCTTACCCAGGTTGAAGAGTATAGTGGAATGCATATACAGCCTCACAAGGCAATTGTTGGAGCAAATGCCTTTTCTCATGAAAGTGGTATCCATCAGGTACGTACCTACGTTATCATTTCTTTCTAACTAAGGTATAGCTACATATGGATTTCTGTTCATTTATCGCCTTGTATCATTGGTTATTTTGTAGGATGGTATGCTAAAATTCAAAGGCACATATGAGTTCATTTCTCCTCAAGACATTGGATTATCTCGATCTAATGATTCTGGAATTGTTCTTGGAAGACTTAGGTATATCTGCATCTTTAATTTTGTTGTGGCAAGCCACAATTTTACACATTGACATCTTACTCTTTCTATGTGTTCTATTTGGAACTTCTCCCTCAATTTGGAAAAATAATGAAAGATTTTTTTGTTAATTACTAGTGGACGGCATGCACTAAGGTCTCGACTTTTGGAGGTAAGGTGATTACAAATTTTACGTACTTCATATGGTGTCTTTGATTAAAATCCTGTTTTTAATTACCCGGCCTGTTCCTTTGATTTTCCCAGCTTGGTTATGAGTTTTTTTTTTTTGGTCGGTAAAATTTTTATTGATTCAAGTCACAAAAACCATTACAATTCATTATTCATACTTTCCCCTCTCTCATACAGACACAAGACAAGTCCCTTTTGAATTGTACATAACATTACATTGCATGTTACCCTATCCCAGTTACAGCAAACTTCCAGTCAGTGGCTAACTCCTGAAACTTGTGGCCCTTGCTCTCTGGACGGCCTAATACCCAATTCCACAATGTTGCCAGCACCATTACAGTTCCTTTCTCCCAAGTTGCTTTCTTCTCCTTAAATATACTCTCATTCCTCATCTTCCACACACACCAGATGACCGCGTACGGCGTTAACTCCCATAACTCACTGCCCCACCTAGTTGTATTCGCCTTCGGCCAATTCTCTATCCACTCCCTAACCTGTACTTCATCCATTCTTAAACTGTGGCCTGCGATACCACCCATTATTCTTCTCCAAATTTCCTTCACAAATGAGCAGCTCAAAAAAAGGTGTTGAATTGTTTCCTCCTCACTGTTACAAAGAGTGCACCTGTTCGGCATTGCATTCCCTAGCCTTTTAAGTCTGTCAACGGTTAAAATCCGCTCCCAAATCAAACACCAAAAGAAGAACTTAACTTTGTATGGTATCTCTGGACCCCACACCAATTTTTTCGGAAAATCAACTCCTTCCACGGGTGCAATCAGCTCACACATAGAATTCACAGTATATGCTCCTGTGTTACTTAGAGTCCATCTCATTGTGTCATCTTCAATCTCATTTGGGTGAACTTGCTGTAGCCGTGTTATCAGACTCCCAACTTCTCCAGTTTCCCATTCATATAACCTTGCTCTTATCTTTAAGTCCCATGAAAAATTGTTCTCTTCCCATTTGAGATGGTTTGCCACTGAACCTTCTTTATCCCTTGATCTTAAGTAGATACCAGGAAAATCTACTCTCAAAGCTGTTTCACCACACCAAATATCATTCCAGAAGCTAACTTTGTTACCTTTCCCTATCTCAAAAGCAACCCCTTTCAAAAACTGATCTTTCATTGCCATTATACCTTTCCATACTCCTCTTCCATGCCCTTGCGTCACCTGTTTCGAGAACCAGCCATTGTCCTCAACTCCATACTTCATTCTGATCAATTGTTTCCATAGACAATCACCCCCATTACAGAATTTCCAAAGCCATTGCCCCAACAAAGCATTGTTAACATCAGTGAGGTGCCTGATCCCCAAACCTCCTTTTTCTTTTGATCTGCAGACCTGGTCCCACCCTATAAGATGATATTTCTTCTTCCCTGGTTCAGTTCCCCATAAAAACTCACGCATTAACCGTTCTAATCTCCCAGCTACACTAACAGGAATTGTAAACAGTGATAAGTTATAAATTGGAATTCCTGCCAGGGTACTTTTGATTAACATCATCCTCCCACCAGTAGACAGATGTCTACGTCTCCAACCATTTAATTTCCAGTGAAATAGATCCACCACATTGTTCCATCCATCTTTAGATTTATACCTCCCGCCCACTGTTAACCCCAAATACTTACACGGCATCTCACTTACTTCACACCTGAGAACTCTTTTAATTGCTTCCAGATTATGTACTTCCCCAACCTCTATTAGCTTTGTCTTATCCATATTAGCACTCAGACCTGACACTGCTTGAAATAAAAGTAGGATCGTTCTAACCATCAAACCATTTGCTACAGTAGGCTCCATTAGGAATACGGTATCATCAGCGTACTGTAAAATTCCAACTTCAATGTTCCCACTCCCTATTTTAAACCCCCTAAAAATATTCTCCTCCATAGCTTTAATCACCATCTTTGCAAGAGCCTCCATCACTACCGTAAATAAGAAAGGTGAAATAGGGTCACCTTGACGAAGTCCTTTTTTACTCTTAAAGTTACCTTGTGCCGAGCCTCCAATTAAGATTGAAAAATGAGCCGTTGACAAGCATGTTCTAATCCACTTCCTCCACCTTGTCCCAAACCCCAATCTATATAACATATAATCAACAAAGTTCCAATTAACATTATCATATGCTTTTGCAATGTCAACTTTGCAAAGCACCCCTGGTTTCTTTTCTTTAAACCGGCTGTCAACACATTCATTTAACACCAGCACCCCATCCATGATTTGTCTGTTTGCAACAAAAGCACCTTGCACGTCTGAGATGATCGTCGGCAAAACAACTTTCAAACGAGACGCCAAAACTTTTGAGATTAGTTTATAAACTCCACCTATCAAGCTTATTGGACGAAAATCATTAACGGACAGTATACCCTCCTTCTTTGGGATCAAAGTTATGTAAGTGCAATTGTTTCTCCAGTCAAGAAATGAATTTTCTTGAAACTCTTTGATCACATCCATTAAATCTTTTTTCATAAAGTCCCAGCATAATTTGTAAACCTTCATTGGGAATCCGTCGGGCCCTGGGGCTTTTTCTCCTTTCATTTCTTTTAGCGCCAGCCACACCTCCTCCTCCGTTATATTTGCTTCCAACTGCACCTTCTGCTCATGTGATATTCTCTGAAAATCCATCCCATCCATTACCGGCCGAGAACTTCCATTATCAGAAAATAACTTTTCATAATACTGCAAAATATGTATGCTAATCTCTTCTTCGTCCATGACTTCTTCTTCACCAATTTTAATAACCTGAAGCTGATTTGACTTCCTCCTCCAATTCACCAATTGGTGATAGAAGTTTGTCATATTTTCCCCTTTTACTCGCCAGTTCAGTTTCACCTTTTGTTGCCACTTGATCTCCTTTTGTTGCATTAGCTCTTCTAATTCTCCTTTAAGTAACACCCTCTCAACTAGTTCCTCGTCATCCAATGTTTCACCCTCCTCCTTTCGGTCAAACACCTCTATTTGTTCTACTTTAAGTCTGATCTTCGCATCTACATCACCAAACACTTCCCGATTCCACTCTTTCAATTTACCTTTCAAATTCTTTATTTTTTGCCACCAAACATAACTTGCGCGACCCTCGTAACTTGTTTCTTCCCACCACTCTTTCATGCTAGTAAGACATGTCTGATTTTCTAACCACATCAGTTCAAATCTAAACGGTGTTGGTTTTCTTTGTCTTGGTCGACAATCGAGCATAACAACCCTGTGATCAGAATTGTACCTTGGAAGTTTGATTTCTGTTGCCGCAGTGAAATGAGCATCCCATTCCATAGAAGCTAAGAATCGGTCTAACCTCGACATTGCTCTGCAATCAGCCCATGTAAACAATGCTCCACACGATGGGTAGTCAATGAGCTCCCAATTGTTCACGAAATCTGCAAAGTCCTCCATATCTTTACTGACTTGACACCCTCCTTTCCTTTCGTTGCTGAAGCGGACAACATTAAAATCCCCCCCCAAAACCCATGGTAAATCTGACCACCCCCTCACCTTATTGAGATCCTCCCACAGCCCCCTTCTATTTCTCCGACCACTCGGCCCATATATACAAGACACAACCCAACTAAAGCTATCAGTTCTAGACTTGCAAATTATAGATAAAGAATACACCCCTCGCAAAACATCCACTACTTCTATAGAATTCTCATCCCATAGAATCATCATACCCCCAGACAAGCCTATTGATTCTACTTCCACAAAGCTCCAATTTTCCCCCCAAGTATGAATTAAAGATTGTGCTCTCTCACTTGACATCTTTGTCTCTTGCAAAAGAAAAACATCAGGTTTTTTCTCTCTCATCAAATCCCTCACCTTTCCAACTGCTACAGTATTTCCTAATCCTCTTATATTCCAAGACAAAATGCGTGTTGTCATTTATCAACTGATAAATCCCCTTCATGCAACATCAACAACCTATTCTCCTCTACCCGAGAACTCGCCACCACCTTCCTCCCCTCCATCCTACCCATTTGTTGTAAACAAAGATTTTTTAAAATTTTTTGCAGCATCTCATCACCGAGATTGAAAGTCAGCCCCATCTTCCTCGCTGTCGGTATCACCATATTCTTCCACCACTTGGTTATATCCTCTTCCGTCTCGCATCTTGAAAGACCTATTGTCAGTTCATAATTGTTTTTTACCCAACCAAATTCGTCCTCCGCACTACCAGACACTCTTTCACTATTAATTTCTTCATCAAATCTCACTGCTGGAGTTTCATCAGATCGAGACCCTTCTCTTACTATCACTGCCGTTGCGTTTTTTTGTCTTCTAATTTCATTCTCGCCTCTATCTTTCCTCCCCACTTCCCCTCCTTCAATGAAATTTCCTTTCTCTTTTTCCTTTACTTTGTTTTCCTTTTCTCTGTTCTTCTCCACTCTCTTTTTGATTGTTGACCTTCTATGGGCTTCATACTCAAGTCTCTTAGACAAAATAAGAGATGGAACAAACACAGGCCCAATGCTCCTCGACCCATTATGTTTCCCTTTATTTTTATTTCTTCCTCTACTTTTGGATCGGGCTCGCGATCTGCTAACCGATCTATGTTCACCCTCTTCCAGCCCATCTTCATTTAGATCAATGGACTCCAATACCCTACTAGGCCCAGTTTCAGATCCAACATCTCCAGCTTTATTATTTTCAAGTCTCTCATCTTCTTGACTTAGAAAGTCAAAAGTGTTCTTTGTTGGTGTCACGTGATTCCCTATATTTTCTACTCCATTCTCCCCTACCATTGTACTGATAATGACCTCACCTCTACCAACTCGTACAAAGTCACCTTCACCTCTCACTTCACTTGTAACACTGTCACCACTTTCTCTTCCCAATGTCACTCCCTCATTAATGCCTAGAGTGTCTCTATGAACAACAATAGCCCCAAAACCAGGTGGGCAGTCTGTACCTGTACTTTCTATACCAAAACCTCTCTCTCCATCTAGTCTCACTATCGGTATTTCATTGGTTATCACTGCCAGCTGTCGCCCTTCTCCTGCCACGTCATTCCTTCCCATCTCCGACCCTCCGTTCACCACTACACTGCTCCAGTTTCTGGTACAATACCGATCAAACTCCGGTTGAATTAGAATTCCATATCTGTAGCTTTTCTCAATTAATGTCACCATTCTTGGCATTCTATCTAATGCCAAATCTTTTATCTTAACTCTAGCATTCTCTTGATCAAGTTCGAGGGAACTTTCATCAATATCCACTACCTTACCACACACTCCTGCAATGGCTACCACAATATTTTCACCTTTAAGATGCCATGGAATTCCTATAAGCTTTATCCATCTATTTTTCACTATCCTCACATCAGCTATAGAGTTTAACTCGCACCGCCATCTCTGGACTTTGACATCCACCCCATCTAATGTGTTGATCTGTTGCTTCGTAAACTCCTTAGCTTCTTCAACGGACTTAAAGAAGATCATCATCTTCCCATCTTCCAACCTATTTTTCTCTACTCCTTCATACATTCGATCTATGCATTCACCCACTTTATCCCATACATCTCCTTCTACCATCTTCTCCATCAGCACTGCTCTAACCCATTTCTCTGCATCCACCACTGTAGTCATACCATTAATGGAAACTGTGCTATTTTCCCCTCTAAGATCTGTAACTATGCTATAACCCCCTTTCTCTGGCACCTCTACTCTCGTCACATTCTCCCGCTCCTTCCTCCTTCCCCTATTCTCATTCGCAGAATGTGTTGCGTCAACAAACATTCCAGGACTGAAAAGTTCTATGATTCGCGATCCCACTTCAATCCAACCCCCTCTCTCTACTCCGGCAGGATAGCAAATGCTTCTTGATCTGTACCCTGAGTTCTTGTTATAGAATAAGCACAAAGCATATTCACCACCTCCATTCCTCTTTCTTATCACATTAATTCGCCCGAAATCGTTCTCGAAATACTCCATTCTATTGGAATTCCTTTCCAAACTCCAGTTACATAGTACATTCCCTAACCAGATAACCCCTTCTTTCGAGCTATTCACTTCAAACAGACCTTTCTTTCCCCTCTCATTAAGGTAAATCTCCTCCTCCCCTCCTTTTCCTTTGTTCCATACATATTCAAACACTTTACTCTCCACCTTTGAGAATTTGCACACCCTCCTATGTCTCCTATTACCATCTCGATTCATACCCTAGAATGAAGTATTAGAAGAAGAGCTTGGTTATGAGTTAGATGGCAAGGACCTTGAGGAGGTCTTTTGGCGATTCAAAGCAGCTGCTGAGAAGAAAAGGGTGAACTAGCTAGACTGTAGTAATTAGATTATTATTAATTGATTTGCAAAACACTTATATATATATATATATATATATTAAGCACAGAAGATAAGTAACTAAGCTAATTAAGCTAAAACGGCAAATTAAACCAAGACACATTAATGTGGTGAAACCTCAAACTCGAGGAAACTCTAGTACTCTACAACCTTCATGTTATCAGTTTACATACATATGAAGATCTGAATATGTAATCTGCGACTCATGTTCATCCTAACATAAATATTTGTCATCTTTGTAGCATCTTTCTGACGGAGATATAAAAGCATTGATTTCTCCAATAGATGAAATTTATAAGTCAAAAACCATTTGGTCTCTTGGTGATCTGCAGGTATATTTTTGTGATGCCATGTTCTCTCACTAGCTAGTTTCTATCCTAGTTTATTTATTATGGTAAACCACTCTTGTTTAATGGTAAAATCATTATATGTCTAAAAAAAATCAAAGTCGAGCCTTCTGGCTCAAGTATATATGGTTCTATGGCCTATGGGATATGATATAATCATTATGGTATCACTTTTTCGCAGCAAGAACATACACGCCTTGGAACTTGGAGAAATTGTGACAATGGAGACTACTAAGGTCTCAAGTGTGTTACAGCCTCGGGATATACCTCTTAGAAGACCTTCATACGATCTTGGAAATGAATGTTGAGTTTCCCATTTGTTTGAAAATATATCTAAACTATTTATAAAGAGAGGAGCTTAAGTCTACAGTAAAATAATATTATTTCTATGGTGATGCGAGCTTAAGTCTACAGTAAAATAATATTATTTTTATGTCACTGCGTCACCAGACATAAAAGTTATGACACGTTTTGTTTTGGTTTTTTTTTTTTTTTTTTGCTATAATCGTACTGTGTATATAGCTGTAAATCAGGCGCGGAGTGCGTGCAGTTACATAGTGTAATGTAAGGCATCTAATAAGCACAAGCTATTCTTCTCCTATATAATAGTTTTTTTTTTTATTTTGTTAAATGAGCTATTATCTCAGCTTAGTTAACCATTTTCTGCAATAAAATTGCCAATGAATCAGGAAATGGAGATATTGTACATAAGGGAGATAATGACAATGAATTTCTACCAAAAAAAAAAACAACAACAACTTGTTAATTTAATTAGGCTACAGATTTTGCCAAAAGATAAAATTGATCTTCCCAAATGTTCATAACTTGATGAGACAAAAGCCTATATAGAAGACACGACAATTACTATTTAAGGTTGTCTTCAGCCTATATTGGTTCACCGACATGTATGATAGTTTCTCGTTAAAACTTTTAGGAATTCCATTAAAATGGTAGTGACCATAAGACATAAAGTGAAACTATGACCATGTGTGGGTGACATACTGACATTGGCTCACTGTTTAAAGTCACCCAAGTCTTTTTAATAAAAAGTAGTACCATATTTGATGTAGGAATTAGCATAGATGTGTAGGTGGGTAGGTATGGATAATTTGTAGGTGGGTAGGTATGGATCTCTAATAATTTTACAAATCCCTTAAATACATAAAATTTTTGTAAATATAGTATGGATGTCCAAATCCAAAGCACAAAGCCCAGGCCCATCTGCTGAACTTTATCTCAATCTATGTATAGAGTAATCATCTGATAGGTGTCAAAAAGGGGAACCCAGATGGCACTTAAATGTGCAAGTGAAGCATGACTTGGCATACCTATATGTATAGGTACTTGTACATATAAATGAGTAGGTACTTGCATATGTACAGAATATAACGAAATGAATGAGATACTTCACTTCTGGTGATACATATTTCTGGTCTCTAAAGTTAACTTATTCCCTAGTCTCTAAAGCTAACTTATAGTTAAGTTGTTTCATTTTTAACACGTTATCAGCACGAGTTTGCTCTATTGTTCAACAACTACAAGAAGTGTATACATCAATAAGGTGTTATTACAACAAGGTGTTACCAGTGTAAGTATTTGGGTAAGTTTGTTGATTTTCGTATTATAATCATGTCTAACATTACCAAGTTGGAATTTACTGCTTTGGATATTACTGGTGAAAATTATCTGTCCTGGGTACTTGATATCGAATTACATCTTGCTTCCATGGGTCTGGAAGACTCCATAAAAGAAGGAAATCAACTGTCCCAGCAGGACCGTGCTAAAGCACTAATTTTCCTTCGCCGCCATATCCATAAGGAATTGAAAACTGAATACCTCACTGTCAAAGACCCGCAGATTCTTTGGCAGAATTTCAAAGAAAGGTATGACCACCATAGAAACATTTCCCTCCCAAGGGCTCGACATGAGTGGTCACACTTGAGGTTTCAGGATTTCAAAACTGTTTCTGAATACAACTCGAAGTTGTTGAAAATCGCGTTCACCCTGAAGTTATGTGGGCATCCTGTTACTGAGGAAGAAATGATAGATAAAACACTATCTACATTTCATCCTATAAATATGGTCTTACACGAACAGTATCGGCAATGCCGACTTAAGAAGTACTCGGAGTTAAATGAAATTCTTACTTCTGCCGAGCAAAGTAAGCAGCTCCTGATGAGCAATGCTAACAAAGGGCCACCTGGCTCTGCCCCTGTGCCTGAAGCACATGCATCATCATATCGTGGCAATAAAAGGTGGAATGGGCCCAAAAGAGGCAAAGGCCCCAGAAGTGGCCGATACCACAAGAGTGGTGGTCCTCATCACAACAATTCCAACCACAAAGGGTCCAGAAGTACCCCATACCACCAGAAGTGGGATGACACTGAGCCTAAAAAGGATAAAGAGAAGGGTGCCAGTAGCACTCATTACCATAAGACTGGTGATGACACTTGTCATCGTTGTGGCATGGAAGGACATTGGTCGCGTACCTGTCGTACGGCCAAACACTTGGTTGAGCTTTATCAAGCATCAAAGAATGACAAAGGAAAAAAAGTGGAAACAAACTTTGTCGATCAGTCTGAGCCAGAAGACTCTACTCTTTTTAATGTTGATGATTTCATTGTGGAACCAGAGTATAATCTTGACTTCTTTGATGGAGGTTTCCCCACCAATTAAGTCTATATCTATCGTTTTATATCATGTATCTGTTTATATGTACTTTTGTTCTGTACTACTTGGTATTGTGTCTGTTAATAAATAATAAGTGTGTGTTATCTTAACTCGTACTCACTTTAATTTTCTTGTACTATGAAGGCATATGGATCCCGCATATAGCATGCATAATTGTCTTGCGGATGGTAGATTTGTATGCCTCGTAGACAGTGCCACGACACACACAATTTTATGAGACCGTAGGTACTTTTCACAAATGAAATTTGTGAAGGCTAATGTGGACACTATCTCTGGTACTTCAAGTCTTGTTGAAGGCTCTGGCAGAGCCCGTATCATGCTCCCTGGTGGTACCATGTTCAACATTGTGGATGCTTTATACTCCACAAAGTCCACAAGAAATTTACTTAGTGTTAAAGATATACGTCTTAATGGTTAGCACATCGAGACTATGAATGATCATGATATTGAGTATTTGTGTATAACATCTGAAGTTTCAGGACAGAAGCAGGTTGTAGAGAAACTTAAGGCTATCTCTTCGGGGTTGTACTACACAACCATTAAGCCCCTTGAATCTTATGCGGTAATGGGCCAGAAGTTCCATGACCATAGGACATTTATGTTATGGCATGACCGTTTGGGTCACCCTGGGGCTAGTATGATGCGAAGAATTATTGAAAATTCACATGGGCATAGTTTGCAGAACCAGAAGATTCTTGCATCTAATGACTTTGTTTGTGCTGCTTGTTCTCAAGGTAAGTTGGTCACAAGACCATCTCCGACTAAGGTCACTACTGAGTCTCCTACATTCCTACAACGAATTCAAGGAGATATTTGTGGACCCATACACCCACATTGTGGACCATTTAGATATTTCCTTGTGTTAATTGATGCATCTGCACGATGGTCTCACGTGTCTCTGTTGTCTACACGAAATATGGCATTTGCACGACTTCTTGCTCAAATCATTAGATTACAGGCACATTTTCCTGATTACCCTATTAAATCCATCCGCCTTGATGGTGCTGGTGAATTCACATCACAGACCTTTGATGACTATTGCATGTCTATAGGGATTGACATCGAGCATCCCGTTGCTCATGTACATACACAGAATGGATTAGCAGAGTCCTTTATCAAACATATTCAGATGATTGCACGCACCATGCTTATGAAATCGAAGTTGCCTGTTTCTGCATGGGGACATGCTATATTGCATGCTGTCGCACTGGTTCGACTTAGACCAAATACATATAATCAATATTCTCCTTTACAGCTTGTTTTTGCTCATCAACCAGATATTTCTCATCTACGAACATTTGGTTGTGCGGTGCAAGTTCCAATTGCCCCACCCCAACGCACAAAAATGGGACCGCAACGTAGATTGGGAATTTATGTTGGTTTTGATTCTCCGTCTATTATTCGATATCTTGAGCCTTTGACAGGTGATGTTTTTACCGCAAGATTTGCGGATTGCCACTTTGATAAGACAGTCTTCCCGCCATTAGGGGGAGGAAATTCGTCTGTTCCTGGAGAATGGCGTGAATTGTGGCTTCCCGCAGAAGCACCTAAATTGACCTGGTATACACCAATTCTGTCTCATCTTGATCCACGTACTCATTTGTGTGAAACTGAAGTACAAAGGATCATTTACCTTCAGAAAATTGCTTGGCAATTGCCTGATGGTTTTACAAACGCAGCAAAAGTGACAAGGTCACATGTACCAGCTGCTAATGCGCCTGCGCGAATTGAAGTCCCAGAAGGACGATCTGTCCCTGAAGGACGACACGTCTCTAAAAGACAACCCGCGAATGTGGCAGCAAATGAATCGTCTAAAGTACGCCAGAAGCGTGGACGACCTGTTGTGTCAAAAGACTCAAATCCACGGAAGAGGAAAAGCCAAACAAAACCTCCAGTAAATAGCGCTCCTGGAGAGGCTATAACGCAAGGAAAACACACTCTCTATAAACAAAAACCTCTTGAAGAGGAATATGTCCCAGAAGTGGCACAAGCCCCTGAAGTGGCCGTCCCTGAAGTGACACAAGCCCCAGATGTGGCCCAGGTACCTGGAAATGATGAAATTTCTGTAAATTATGCATGCACAAGAGAGTTGTGGAATAGAAATAAAATTGTCATCGATGGCGTATTCTCCTTTGCCGTAGCTGCTGAGATTGCAGCAGATGATGATGGTCTTGAACCACATACTGTTGAGGAATGTCGACAACGACATGATTGGCTAAAATGGAAGGATGCAATTCAAGCAGAATTGGATTCTCTTGCAAAACGAAATGTGTTTGGACCTGTAGTCCTAACCCCCAAGAATGTTAACCCTGTAGGTTATAAATGGGTATTTGCAAGGAAACGCAATGAGAAAAACGAGATTGTGAGATATAAAGCTCGTCTCGTGGCACAAGGTTTCTCGCAGAAACCTGGGATTGATTATGAGGAGACATATTCTCCCGTGATGGATGCAATTACATTTCGATTTTTAATCAGTCTGGCAGTCTTTGAAAGACTCGACATGCATCTCATGGACGTGGTTACTGCGTATCTTTACGGAATGTTGGATACTGATATTTATATGAAAGTCCCTGAAGGATTAAAATTGCCTGAAGCTAAACCACGTAATATGTACTCTATTAAGCTTAAGAGATCATTGTATGGATTGAAACAATCCGGGCGTATGTGGTACAATCGCCTCAGTGAGTACCTACTGAAAGAAGGGTACAAGAACGATCCCATTTGCCCATGTATATTCATTAAGAAAGCAAATTTAGGATTTGCCATCATTGCGGTTTATGTCGATGACATAAATATAATTGGATCTCCTGAAGAGATTACCAAAGCATCAAACTCTTTAAAGAATGAGTTCGAGATGAAAGATCTCGGTAAAACAAAGTATTGTCTCGGCCTGCAGTTCGAACATACAACGCGTGGAGTATTTGTCCATCAGTCAACGTATACTGAAAAAGTTTTAAAACGTTTTAACATGGACAAATGTCGCCCAAGTCGCACTCCAATAGTCGTAAGGTCACTTGATGTGAAATTAGACCTATTTCATCCTAAAGAGGACAATGAATCTTTAGTTGGTCCTGAAGTACCATACTTGAGTGCTGTGGGTGCTCTTTTATATTTAGCCCAATGTACTAGACCTGACATTTCATTTGCAGTGAATTTGTTAGCCAGGTTTAGCTTAGCTCCAACCCGACGACATTGGACTGGCTTAAAAGAGATTATGCGTTACCTTCGAGGAACGACTGATATGGGTTTATACTATTCCAGAGAACCACCAAATGGCTCCCAACTAAAGGGGTATGCAGATGCTGGATATAGATCTGACCCACACAAAGAAAGATCGCAAACCGGGTATGTATTTACTTATGGTGGTACAACAATTTCTTGGCGATCTTCTAAGCAAACATTGGTTGCTACATCTTCCAACCACTCGGAGATACTTGCACTCCATGAAGCAACTCGTGAGTGTGTGTGGTTGAGGCTCTTGATACACCATATCCAATCAACATGCGGACTCCCCTCAGTTACAGAGACACCAACAGTGATTTATGAAGACAATGCTGCATGTATTGATCAAATCACGGAAGGCTACATCAGAAGTGATAGAACAAAACATATTTCTCCAAAATTCTTTTTCTCTCATGAACTCCAGAAGAATAACGAGATCAATGTCCAGAAGATATGGTCTGATGAGAATCTCGCTGATTTGTTCACTAAGTCACTAGCTCCACCAGCTTTTGAGAAACTGGCATATGGCATTGGGATGCGTCGAAAGTCGAGCTTAATCTGATTTTCATTATGGGGGAGCTATCTTCAGGGGGAGCCGCCAGAACATGAAGCGCACTGTACTCTTTTTCCTTAGCTACGGTTTTTCCCACTGGGTTTTCCTGGCAAGGTTTTAACGAGGCAGTATATAGCGCGTCCAACACCAGTCAAGATATCAACTATTGTACTCTTTTTCCTTCGCTATGGTTTTTCCCACAGGGTTTCCCTGGTAAGGTTTTAATGAGGCAGTGATCTTGATATGGTGGACATTGTACATCCAAGGGGGAGTGTTGTAAATATAGTATGGATGTCCAAATCCAAAGCACAAAGCCCAGGCCCATCTGCTGAACTTTATCTCAATCTATGTATAGAGTAATCATCTGATAGGTGTCAAAAAGGGGAACCCAGATGGCACTTAAATGTGCAAGTGAAGCATGACTTGGCATACCTATATGTATAGGTACTTGTACATATAAATGAGTAGGTACTTGCATATGTACAGAATATAACGAAATGAATGAGATACTTCACTTCTGGTGATACATATTTCTGGTCTCTAAAGTTAACTTATTCCCTAGTCTCTAAAGCTAACTTATAGTTAAGTTGTTTCATTTTTAACAAAAATGTGGATCTCCATTCTGCAATAATACACAGCTTTCAAATATTTGATGCTGTCCAGATCACTAATGCTCAAGCTGTTTGAAAGATTTTTGGAAGCATTAGTCACTATAGCCGGCAGGTGAGCTATATATCACGAGCATGTGACATTGTTTACCATATGACATGTCTAGAAGCCTAACATGTGACATGTCTAGGAAAAATCTTTCAAACCGGTTGTGTAATGTCCCATATCTTTTTTTTTTATAAGCCAACAATTTTATGTATTAAGGGTAATTTCCCGGAAAGTCAATAATGATCTTTGATTCTCTTAAAAGAAATGTGAAATAAATACATATATGCAAGTCATAGTTTCTTTGGATCAAAGAACTACCTAATTTCTAAGGTAATTTACCTTATCAGGTTCACATATATGCAAGTCATCGTTTCTTTGGATTAAAGAACTACCTAATTTCTAAGGTAATTTACCTTATCAGGATTCTGTTAGTTACACCAAGAATATCACAATACAAGTTGTTAATGCATAATTATTCTTGTCTACACGTGTTACTCAATCTGCCAAGAGCCACATAGGAGAACTTTATCACAATACAAGTTGTTAGTGCATAATTATGTTTGTCTACACGTGTTACTCAATCTGCCAGGAGCCAGATCAGGTGTACCAGATAAGCCAGAAGAGACAAAGTGTACGGATCACGTTTAGGTCACGAAATACAACTAAGACATAAAAATGTTTACCACAACATTTTTTTTTTTTTTTTTTTGCGAATGAGTCTGTGGCTCAATGGTAGCACCCCTCTCACAAAGTGGAGAGGTCCTGGGTTCGAAACACGTCAACAGCGGATTGTTGATATAAGTTTCCACACGTAATTTAAAAGGTAATGTAAAAAGTAATTATTATACATAAATAATTATTAATACACACGTAATTTAAAAGGTAATGTTTTGTAATTATTAATTTGTTGGGAATGTAAAAAGTAATTATTATAGAAATTATAAAAATAAGTAAAAAATGAGTGATATAGTTTATGAAACAATGTGATTTACTATGTAATTGTAAATTTCTACCACAAAAAGATTTGGAGACATTTATGCAACCACAAAACACCGTCTTTTAAACAAAAATTTGTGCAACCACATTTGTATTTGTGTGGGAGAAACTATCATAAAACATCACTTTTAAATATTTTTTACAGCACAACATTGAGTGCACAATATATTGTACATCTTATATGGAATCATGAAATAACTTAATGTGCCCTCAATGGCAATAGATTTATGAAAACACTTTTATTCGAATTCTAATGCATCTAAAAAACACATTTACATAAGAAAAAATAATTGATTAACATAAAATAATTGAGCAAAAATAAAAGAAGATAACTTTTTAATTGTACAATACGTTTTCAATGATACAGGGCGTTACAATCCTCTCACAAAATTATTTCAGCGAAAGAATTAGTTATGGGGTAAAATATTCTATACAACAAAAAAATATATATATATATTAATAAAAAATAAAATAAAGATAGTATAGATAGTATAGATGTGTAACTAAAAAATTCTATAGGGAGAGTTGGCTTAATAGATAGTATAGATGTGTAAGTAGTCTTTGGGTGAATATGGTTTTTGAATGAGTGCAAAAGAACAAAAGTACCCCCACAATATCCTAAACCCTGAAACCCTAAAGAGATGTGTGTTTTGTAGGGATTTAAGAGGAAACACTAGGTGAGCATTTAGTCACAACAGACTTGATGGTGTAAGATGCTGGACAGAGTTACATATTGGCGCCCACTGTGGATTTCCACGAACTCATGCCATCTTGTTCTTCGTTTTGTAGAACTATTTATCTTCTATCAGTTTATTTCATGCTAGATCTGACGTCCATACTTTCTTACACTTGATCTATGTTTTCACTGTTTTCTTGCTTGTTATTTGTTTGGTTTTACTTTTTTTGTAGTAGGATGGCAGCAAATAGACATAACCGAGCTCAGATAGAAGCAACAAACGAAGCTTCGCAAAATCAGTTACGAGACGCTCGAGAGTGAGAAACGGTTCTTTTCAAACCGAAATCAATCAACTCCAAGAGCAGGAAGCAGCTAGAATAGCTCAAGCAGCTCTGAATCAAGCAGATCAACAACTTGACAACCAAAAGAACCCTCCACCCCCACACAATGGCAGGGAAGATGAACTCCCGCCACCTCCACCACTCGACAATCAACCAAATCAGCAAGATAGACAGCCTAGGGTTCCACGACAATAGAACTAGGAAGATCCAGTTGACGGTGAGGAATCTCTTGCCGTCAACACCGAGAACGAGATCGGAGGAAAGATTGATAACCAAGTTTAGGGTAACGGAGCTCGAAACCTATCAGAAGTCTTGCAGATGGTTCAGGCATTGCAAACTCAGGTAGAACATGGCTCTAAGGCAAACACTTCCGTGGAGAAAGAGATGGAACGACTGGAGAAGAAACCTTTAGCAGATGTATGTTATACTTCTGCTTTTCCAAGCAAGTTTTCTCCATAAAAATTGACGGTTATAACGGAACTACTGACCCAAGCGATCGCCTCATCTACTACAAACAACAGATGGCGGTGTGTGACGAACACCAGTATGACGCATTGTGGTGTCATTTTTTTCCTCAAAGTCTGAAAACTAACGCACTGAATTGGTTTCTCAGCCTTCGAGAGAAGAGGATCCATATCATATATTCATTCAAAGAGTTGGAAACAACATTTCTTACCCATTACATCCATCAGAAAAGGAGAGTCATGGACATTGCTTCACTATTTGATCAGCACCAAGAGAAGGATGAACCACTCAAAGACTTTGTTTCAAGGTTCAGGATCATCATTTTACAGCTAGATCAGATTGATGACAAGACGACCATAGTAGCATTCCAGAAGGTGATTCACAAAGATTCTCCAGCTTATAAGACTATTGCATGTTCTTAGATGAATACTTTATCAGAATTTTACCTCAAGGTTGAAAAATACATCAGGCTAGAGCAAACAATGGCAAGATTGGCGATTCCAACAAGCCAAGGAACCGTTAATGCAGTGACATTTGGTAGTAAGAAAGCTTGTAAGGGTGGGAAGACTGAACACCCGAGAGACAGTGATAGCAGAGGAAGGCGAGGAGTGTCAGATAAAAGAAGAAAAGGGTGATGACAAGAAGGACACTTCTCCAAGGTGACCACCAAGAAGGCCGTCTCACCGAGAGACATTCCACGCTTCAATACAAGTCTGATAGAGGTTTACATAAAGATAAAGAATGAGAGGTACTTTGACGGTCCAGATAACAAATGTGCAAGAATTAGAGGTAACCCTTTCTGTGATTTTCACCAAACTTATAACCATTCAACCAATGATTGCTACTCTTTGCAAAGACTTTTGAAGAAATTAGTAGAAGATGGTCATCTGAAAGAGTTTTGGGCCCGGAAAGACCGACAAACTGTTGCCCAGCCTCAACCTCTTCAGGTAATTGGAACTGTTAATATGATACTTGAAAATTTTCATGAGTCTAACAACAAGCATGAGCAGAAGATCAGGAAATTCCATCAAGTTTGTGAACACAGAGAAGGTCCAGATACTCCAATTGCATTTCTTGTAATGAGAAATGGCAAGCACGTCCACCAACCAGAGCCGATATATTTCTCTGATGACGATCTCCGCAGAGTTGACACTCACAGTTACTATAAATATTGGTAGTTGAAGAGTCAGGAAGGTCCTTATTGACTGTGGAAGGTGAGTGGATATTCTATACACTAGGGGGCTTAATCAAATGAAGCTAGACAAATCTCACTAATCTCATTTTAAGGGCAACGTCTATGTCTTCAATGGAGGACCAAATCTTCAACTGGGTGAGACCAAACTTTTTGTTTGTCTTGATAAGAAGACTGTTATGTCTCGTTTTATTATTGTGGAGGCAGGATCCGAGTACAATGCAATATTGGGTCATAGTTGGATCCATGCAATGAAGCAATACCATCCACTATGTATCAAAAAGTACGTTTCCCAACAGAAGAAAGACAATATGAGATCCGAGGAGACCAGACTCTCTAAAAACAACGAGTCATGACACAGTTAAACTCATGAGCAGATCGACAAGAAGAGGAGGGTAACATGTCCGACAACCCCGACAAATAGCAACTACAGAAAAGAGATGACGAGGAGGAGACCAAGATCGCTGTTAAAACCGTTAAAACAACAAAATCCGTCAATCTCTCTTAAATAGGGATATAGCGAGTCACCTACGTGGGAACATTACTAGACCCTCAGGTGAACTCGTATCTTATTAATTTCTTGAAAGATAATCAAGATGTTTTTGCGTGGAGTATGTCGGACATGCCAAGAATTGATCCTTCTATAAATTGTCATAAATTGAATATATGTAAAGATGCTAACCCTGTAGCTCAGCGAGTGCGGACTATACGACCAGCCTTAGCAGAGGCAGTTAACTCATAGGTCAAGAAAATGCTTGATGCCGGGGTTGTAAAAGAAGTGCAATATCTTGAATGGGTCTTAAATATTGTCGCAGTGCCAAAAAAGAACGGGAAGGTAAGAGTTTGGATAGACTTTACCAATCTCAACAAAGTATGCGCGAAAGATATGTACGTTATGCCAAGAGTAGATGAACTCATAGACTGAACTGTCGGTTATGAACTACTGTCATTTATGGATGGATATTCTAGATACAATCAAATTGTTATGCTTGAGCCCGATCAACCCAAGGCAACTTTCTATGCCGAGAGTAAAACATTCTGTTATACAAATATGCTATTTCATTTAAAGAATGCAGGAGCAATTTACCAAAGATTGGTAGAGCATAGGTTCAAAGATCACCTTAAGCATACAATGGAAGTGTGCATTAATGATATGTTGGTAAAATACGTGATAGCTGGTAATCACTTGGCTGACCTGGCTATTACGTTCAACATTCTCAGATCATACCAAATGAAGTTCAATCTAGAGAAATGCACCTTCGGGGTATCGTCTGGAAAGTTCCTGGGGTATATAGTAACAAAAGAGGAATAGAGGTGAATCAAGACCAAATCAGAGCCCTGATCGAAATGCCATCACCGACTACAAGGAAGGAAGTTCAAATCCTAACAAAAAGGATCACAGCCTTGGGTAGATTCATTTCACGCTCCATGGATAAATGCAAGCCTATCCTTACCCTTCTGAGAAAGAGTATGCAGTTTGAATGGAACAGTGAATGCGAAGTTGCCTTCAAAGCCTTGAGCAGTATCTCATTGAGCCGTCAATTCTAGCGAAACCGAAACCAGGTTAGATTTTATTTCTATATTTGGCTATCTCCAGCATTGCTCTGAACAGTGAATATCACAATACAAGTTGTTAATGCATAATTATGCTTGTCTACACATGTTACTCAATCTGCCAAGAGCCACATAGGAGAACATTATCACAATACAAGTTGTTAGTGTATAATTATGCTTGTCTACACGTGTTACTCAATCTGCCAAGAGCCACATAGGAGAACTTAGAATTAGGTGTACTAGATAAGCTAGAAGAGACAAATGGTACGTTTGGTTCGCTGGAATCTAAATTCCAGGAAAATCGCTAATTTTAGGCACAGAATCACTAGATTTTAGGAGTGAAATTGGAAAGCAGATTCCGGTGATGTGTAACTTAAGGGAATTTGGTTTCCATATCTGAAATAAGGAAACCAGTTTCCATAATAGATAGTAGAATACCGTCAAGTGTTTAATCTTCGCCAGAATTATACGTTTCTCCGCCTCAAATCTCCTTCTTCTGCGCTCTCTATCTCTCTCCATATCATCCTTCTTTCCATTAATACCCTTCACTTTCCTGGAATTTAAATTCCTCAAACCAAACACAGCCAAAGTGTTGATCCGTCATGAAATACAACTAAGACATAATAAAAGGCTAAGAAGGTTACACATAGTAAAATGAGAACCATTAGATCTACACCTGATCTAACAGACATGAGAGCTTGCATGCAACACACTATAAATAGGTAGTAACCCTGAGAAGTAAGTACATCTTAATCTCACTATCAAAAGAATAATAGTTACAATATTGCTCTCAAAACTCTTTTCTCTTTGTAAATCTTAATCTCTTTACCTTGCAAATTACCACATTGGTTATCAAATTATTACAACATGGTTACAGGGTACTACGATCGATATTATCAAATTGATATCCTGAAATGAGGTGGCTGGAGAAGATTTACCCACAAGATTAAATGACTGTGTATGAGCTTTATTTTGATTGGTTTGTGTTGTATTTTAAATCATTCCTTTCATAGCCACAATATGCTCCCACGTCGTGTGTGATGAACCACTCAGTTATTCATACCATGTTAAATCCAGGGTGTTACAAGATTATATATTTTTTTATTTTTTTGTTTGAGGTGACAACAGAAAACAAAAAGAAAATGAAATTAGTAGAAAATCGCTATTATCATTTTATTTTATTTTATTTTTGTTATGTAGTGAATTACTAATACCTTTGGATATTGGATATGGAGTCGCTTAATTGATATCTAGTCAATTCAAAAAATGACTAGTAGAATGTTTGAATAATCAACAACTAGTGGAAATGCGCACTGTGCGCATGGCTACCAAATTATACAATAACTATGAACATTATACGCGCTTCGTGCATTTTTAAATACAATACTTTGTATTTAAGTATTTTGATTATTTTAAGTTATTTTATAAAAAGAATTTTTTTTATAAAAAAAATTATTTTATAAAAATAGGGGCATTTAAGCAATATCAATATATCTGTCTTAAGAGTTATTTTCATAATTTTATAATTTGGGGCTTGTTGATGGAACAATTGAGCAAAAATGAGTGATATAGTTTATGAAACAATGTGATTTACTATGTAATTGTAAATTTCTACCACAAAAAGATTTGGAGACATTTGTGCAACCACAAAACACCATTTTTTAAACAAAAATTTGTGCAACCACATTTGTATTTGTGTGGGAGAAACTGGTTGGGATTATATTGTATGAACTCAGGAATATAAGATACACGAATTACAGAAACAAAGAATGTACTAACTCAAACAGAAAATAAATAATATATTAATTGAATTCACGAATACAGTAACACTTACTACACAACTTGATTGATTAAGGAGATGAACAGAGGCTTGCCGAGGCAATATCCTTAGGACAATATTACGTCCCTGCTACTGGTGCACACAGATACTGGACGATAGTCTCCCAAGATACAACTGTTCTACACTCTGCTAGACTACACTGTAATAGACTAATAGTAGAGTACTGGCGAACAAACAAGAAGAACACTTCGAATTTCTATGAAGAGAGAGAGAGAGAGAGAGAGAGAGAGAGAGAGAGAGAGACTTAGTCTGAATTAATTGTGTGCTTACTGGCCAGAACAACACTCAATTTATAGGCTAAGTCGTGCCTGTTTACAACAGACACACACCTGTTGGAAAACGTCTTTTCTCAAAAGGCACATCTCTTGGCAGACTTAATGAAACGGGTCAGACCTTTTGGACGTACTGTTTCATTTTTTAACCCACATCTGTTGGTGTAAAGATATAATATGATCCAGTGAACCCATTCACAATTTAACTAAATAAAAGGTGGACCAAAAAGATAAGTTAACTTATCAACCACCACATAGCCCAAGCCCCGAACACAAACACGAACCGAACCGAACCGAGTCGACCGGTCAGATGGTTGTCGCGGCACGCGCTCATGTGTGTGGTGGACAACTAAGTGTATAGCCTTGCGCTATCGCGCGGAAACTTGGTAATCCAAAGGGCTACACCCGTAGTGTAATAATTTTGTATTTGAACATCTATACCCACTTCCCACAACTCATGTGGGACTAAGTGTAAAACTACACTTTTTCATTCAATAAGAATGAGACAGTCTGACAGACCTTGTCAGACATGTTTCTCCAACAATCCCCCGCATTGAATGAAATATGTCTACAAATTCTCAAAATCGTCTTTGAAGAGTATGTTGGAACAACATTGCCTCGGGATAGGTAGATATTTCACTTTGAACCTTCCGTAACATAAACTTATCAGATTTACTTAGCTAATCAGTGAAATATTTCATCTTGAACTGTCAGTTGTTGGTGTAAATCAAGACAGTAAGCCATGCACAATGTTATCCCGATTCTTGTTTAATTCTCGGTTGTCTTCATTTTGGCCCTGAACAATCTTAGGTTCTACAAGTTCTACTAGAAATGTTCTGCCTTTAAGAAATCTCATAGAGCCGACCCAGCTCTCACTAACATAGGTGACTGCTCCTATTAAAGGTATCCTACTATACTCCACTTGTATTTCACAAGATATAGGCGTCATTAAAAGCATGGCTTAACCTGTATGACATTGTAGGTTGCACTTGTTGCATCATGGGAATGGGATAGAAAAAATCTCCCAAGTGCTCCTGGTGAGTTACTTAGAATTGGTTATCCGGTTGAACCTAGTCTGTGGGATCTCCAGTCGCTAGGTTAGGTTTTCGTATAAGGTAACTCGTTGTTATTAAGACGTGAGCCCCATTCCCCTCGATGCGCAGTCAATTTTCTCTCTATATAAACCTTTAGTAAATGGATCCGTTAAGTTATATTGTGATTTCACATAATCAATGGAAATAACTCCATGTGAGAGTAACTTCCTCACGGTATTATGTCTACGACGTATATGTCGTTATTTACCGTTATACATAAAGCTTTGAGCTCTGCTTAGAGCTGTTTGGTTGTCACAATGGATACATATGGTCAACACAGGTTTCGGCCATAATGGGATATCTTCTAAGAAACCTCGAAGCCACTCAGCTTCTTCACCGGCTTTATTTAAAGCTATGAATTCATATTCCATTGTGGATCTTGCTATGCATGTTTGTTTGGCAGATCTCCATGATACTGCACCACCACTCAAAGTAAACACATACCCACTGGTTGCCTTGGATTCTCCTGTATCAGAAATCCAGCTTCAGTATAACCTTCAACAACAGTTGGATATCTTCCATAGTGTAAGGTATAGTTAGGTGTATCTTTTAAATACCCTCACTCGCAGAAGAGCAGCCTAGTGTTTTTTGCCTGGATTACTTGTAAACCGACTTAGTTTACCAACTGCATATGCAATATCAGGTCTTGTACAGTTCTTAACGTACATTAAACTACCAATGATTCGAGAATACTCGAGTTGATCAATGGTAGGACCATGATTTTTATGTAAACCATATTTGGAACAAAAGGTGTATTTGTCTTTTTAATTCCATGATGTTTGAACCTTTCTATCATTTTCTCAATGTAATGAGTTTGAGATAGCCCAATTTCATTAGGTGTTCGAATTATCTTAATTCCCAAGATAACATCTGCGGCACCTAAATATTTCACTTCAAAGTTGTTTTTGAGCATATTTTTTGTAGACTTGATAACTTCACTATTAGTCCCGAAAATGAGCATGCCATCGACATATAAATA
The DNA here is from genome assembly GCA_020826895.1 of Aquilegia kansuensis. Taxonomy (NCBI): domain Eukaryota; kingdom Viridiplantae; phylum Streptophyta; class Magnoliopsida; order Ranunculales; family Ranunculaceae; genus Aquilegia; species Aquilegia kansuensis. The sequence goes on from CM037007.1 coordinate 13,987,364, forward strand.
AACAATGACGTAAGCCCCGCCTACTTTCTTGAAATAGACACACTTGTCACATTCATTGATTTGGAACTCATTCATAATCATGACTTCATTAATGGTTATATGCCATTGTTTTGGAGCCTGTTTAAGACCATAGAGGGATTTAACCAGTTTGCATACTTTGTTTTCTTTTTCGTTGATTTGAAAACCTTTCGGTTGTTCCAAATAAATCTCCTCTTTTAAGTCACCATATAAGAATGCAGTTTTAACATCCATTTGATGTACTTCCATATTAAATATGGCTGCAATCGCGAATAACATTCTAATTAATGTTATCCTCGTTACTGGTGGATATGTGTCAAAATAGTCTAAGCCCTCCTTTTGACGATACCCTTTTGCTACTAGTCTAGCTTTATACTTATCAATCAATTCCTAAGTATTGTTGAATGTCCATCTGGTTTCAATTTTCGTTTGAATGTCCACTTATACCCCCATGGTTTTACTTCCTTGTGAAAGATCAATCAATTCCTAAGTATTGTTGCTTTGAATGGATTCAATTTTGTATTAACCATTTTTGTGAGGTTGGTCAATACATTAATGAAAGATGATGTGTAAATGATATGAACAATAATAATAAAGTAGAGACATGAACACCATTGTTTACGTGGTTCGGCAATTGTGCCTACATCCACGGAGAGGGAAAAAGAAGTTTATTATAGTAGTGGTGATACAAAATGGGAGCTCGATAATGGGGAGAGCTCGAGAGAGAGATGAGACCTGAGAGGTGAGGTCTCATGAGAGAGTGTTGAGGTCTTGTGTATGATTCACCATGAGACCATGTCAAGATGAGTAGTTTGCCTTTATATTTATAAGCTACAATGTAACTCCATTCTTAGCAATTAATAGGGTAATGATGGGGAAAATATCTTTGTAATAATAAGGCTTAACTTTGTAACTTGTGTCATCAAGAGAGAGCCCATTAGATGTTGACACGTGGCACATGATGAACGGTAGAGATGGTGCCACATGTATGTTGTATATAGTACCCCTACATAAGCCCCCTCTTTTTAGGTTGAACGGAGTTCGGGCTGAAAAGAAGAAATCGAACCAATCTAGCCCCCAAGATGAATGAAATATGGGGTTCTTTAACGAAGTCGATCCGCCCCAAATTTTGATGAGCTTGATCATTGAGATTTGTCGGACGTGATGAAGGTCCCTTGTGGTAATGGCAACTCGATCATGAATTTGTGTATAGCGAGCTAGTTAGTTCCAGGGAGACCTGGTAGCTCGTTCAGAAGGCATGTAGACGAGATGGACGGCTGCAAGCAGGTCGTACTGAAGTGGGTCTTCTTGTATACATGGGTGGTTGCCTTTTTATGGTCGAGTTGCATAGACCTGATACTTGTTGATTATGTTAGCATGTGAAATATTAAAAAATTTAGTAAAAGACTTACACTGAACTGTATGTCTTCCTTATGACTTTTGTATGTACTATCTTTGTCGCCTTGTGATTGGACATTCCGATAGATGTGGCACTTTGGAGTGCAAATGTAGCTCGTTTGAGAAAGAGCATTGGTTGACCAAGTGTTTTGAGAGTTACTTGGAACCTTTTGGTGCCCGATCTAGTGAATGGTCGCAGTGTGGAGACCTGTTTGACAATTCTCGGGCATGTGGCCTTTGTGGGTCTGCATTGCGTTGAGAGTGAATGCGTTCGACCAGGCGTGTGGCTATAGAATTGTGGTTGAGGTCGTCCCGCATACGAGTGACTCACTAGTCAATGAGGGTGGCCATATTGTATATCAAGCATTTCACTTGTAAAGAGTTCAGTGAAAGCAATGTGGCACATTTGTGCAAAAATAGCTCATGGGGAGTGAGGTCGTGTTCATGTGACCTGCACATAGAGAGAGCTACAAAAAATATCATTAATATGTGCCAATAATAAGTTAAAGGAATTAGATAAAGTGAGAATAGCCCCCTGTATGGCATAAATATTCTTGAGGTCGTTGAAAGACCTGTAATTTGAGGAGGTCGTTGATAGACCTGGTGAGGTCGCGATGAAGGACCTGGTCGCGATGAAGGACCTGGTGAGGTCGCGATGAAGGACCTGGTGAGGTCGCGTTGAAGGACCTGGCATGAAGGACTTGGTATGAAGGACCTGGCATGAAGGACCTGGTAAGGTCGCGATGAAGGACCTGGCATGAAGTACCTGGTATGAAGGACCTGGCATGAAGGACCTGGTGAGGTCGCGATGAAGGACCTGGCATGAAGAACCTGGTATGAAGTGAGGAGGTCTCTGCAAGACCTTGCTTTCGTCGAGTTTCACATACAGTAATGGTAACCGAAAGTAAACCCCCAATTGGAAATTGCGATTGCAATTCTACCAAATAGAATTTCTTGAACTTGAATTCACCACTTTGAGAACCTTACAACAATGGTGTAATGGTGGGGTTGGTGGGTGGAATTCGCTTGAGAAAATCCCAAGTCCCTGTAGTCTGCGCCAAATGTATTAACCATTTTTGTGAGGTTGGTCAATACATTAATAATAAAGTAGAGACATGAACACCATTGTTTACGTGGTTCGGCAATTGTGCCTACATCCACGGAGAGGGAGAAAGAAGTTTATTATAGTAGTGGTGATACAAAATGGGAGCTCGATAATGGGGAGAGCTCGAGAGAGAGATGAGACCTGAGAGGTGAGGTCTCATGAGAGAGTGTTGAGGTCTTGTGTATGATTCACCATGAGACCATGTCAAGATGAGTAGTTTGCCTTTATATTTATAGGCTACAATGTAACTCCATTCTTAGCAATTAATAGGGTAATGATGGGGAAAATATCTTTGTAATAATAAGGCTTAACTTTGTAACTTGTGTCATCAAGAGAAAGCCCATTAGATGTTGACACGTGGCACCATGATGAACGGTAGAGATGGTGCCACATGTATATTGTATATAGTACCCCTACAAATTTCATTTGCAATTGCTTCCTTCCAAAGTGGAGCATCAGGAGAAGACATCTGGTCAACTCGCCATCACGCGAGTTGACCAACTCCAAACGTGTTCGGTCCTGCGTTGCCTTGACTATAATGGGCCTATACCGATCTAAGTCTATCCTATTTATCGACTTGATATATTTAGAGATGCCAATATGGCCGAACAGTATATATACTCAAGAAAACTAGGGTTATAGATATATAACTCCATATAGAAGAAAGAATACAACTTCTTGTATCTTGAAGCAATAGTTCTTCTTAATTCTTAGGCAAGTTGTATTAGGTTTTTAAGGTTTAAGAGCAATAGAGGCATGTCCCTCAATGGAAGGATAAACCCTTAGGGGATAAGTAGCCGCCATTGATGAAACCATAATTTTTTAATATATTTTTATGTTTGTTCTTCATTGAATCATTTTATACAAAATAGTAATAACAATACATGCACGTTATCGTATCGAGAGAGAAGTAATATGTTAGTATATCTTTATCATGTATTTTGTATGTCTACCATGCCTACATGTTTAATACTTACAATACCTGAGAGGTGAGTACATAATAGGGTTTCAATATAAACTTGGATTGCTTAAAAGATGACATATGTACGCTTGCATGGGTGGAACCATATGATTGATTACTTAGTGTATTGCCACTTTGGGCTTCATCCACTCCATTCATGCATCTCAAGTAAAATAGTTAGAAGCAATAGTTGAGAGGTGAGTGTTTATCTATCCCGGGAATAGTTGAGAGGTGAGCTGGGGAGCTACAATAGCTGAAAGGTGAGTAGTTAAGAACATGCATATTAACTAGATTATTATTATGGTGTATTCATGAGGTGAATATGTCCCCTATTCTCTTTATTGAAGTCGTTAGATAGAAGTAGTTAATTTAATTTATTATAAATCTCTACAAAATATTTTGACATCTCCTTGATACCCTTCCTTGCCGCTATACTCGAATCATTGGAAGGATTATTGTTATAGTAGTATTGAGTCCATGACATCATCACATCAACATTAACATCCATATCCATCCCAACCATACTCAATACCGTTTAGAACACTTATCTCAGAGAACTTATCTTGAGAAGGTCATTGCTCGTTTTAACATGAAGGGTGTAACGCTGGCCTCTACTCTATTATGTAATCACTTTAAACTTTCAGCTAAACTCTCCTGGACTACAGTAAAAGAAAGGGTGTATATGGCTAAAGTTCCTTATGTTAGCGCGGTTGGTTCTTTGATGTATGTTATGGTGCGCACTCGCCCAGACATTGCACAAGTCAAGAGTGTGGTTAGTCATTTCATGGTTAATCCGAGTTCTCAACATTGGGAGGCTGTGAAATAGATTCTGAGATACTTGAAGGGTACCTTAGATGTGGGTTTGGTCTTTGGTGGAGATGTTTGCATATCAAAGGGTTTGTAAATACATTTCATGTCAAGGGTATGTGGATTTAGATTATGGTGGTGATCTAGATAGAAGAAGGTCTACTACCAATTATTTGTTCATTATGCATGGTGCACCAGTTAGTTGGAGATCTATGTTACAGTCTACAATTGTTTTATATGCTACGGAAGCTGAGTACATGGCTGTGATAGAGGCAGTGAAAGAGGTTATATGGCTTCGACGATTGCTAGGTGACTTGGGCGTTGAGCAAGATTTGGTTAATGTCTTTTGTGATACCCAAAGTGCCATTCACTTAGCTAAGAACCAAGTTCATCATGCGATAACCAAGCATATTGATGTCCGTTATCACTTTTGTTCATGATGTGATTGAAGACGGTGGGCCGGGATTGCACTTCCCAAAAGTGCATACCAAGGACAACCCGGCTAATATGTTGAGTAAGGTAGTTGATGGAGCGAAGTTCACACATTGTTTGAACTTGCTTCACATTCGACCTATTGTTTGATCGCCCTTTGGGGCTTAAAGATCGAGAACTACGATCGCTTGCTTCCTTTGGAGGAGGATACGTATACAACTACTTAGTGGTGCAGAGGTTTGGCCCTTCGGGGTATATATGGTAAGATGGTGATGGGTGGTTTCTTATGTTCTCTTTGATGCTCATGTCTTGATGGTTTCGGCTCGGATTTCTTAATCTCCGGCGAGGTGGAGAATTGTTGGTTGTCTATTAGGTGTTTTTTGGTGATAATGTTCAAAAGAAAATTTGAATCTTTAGTGGGAACGTTTGAACCAACAAAAAAAAAATTGAATCTTTAGTGGGAACGTTTGAATGTTTAACAATAACGTTAAAAAATGTTTGAACATTTATTTTGGACATTCAAACCAACAGAAGACGATTTGAGAGTTAGTTGAAACGTTTGAACGTTGATCTTGGACGTTCATACCCCATCGTATTTTTCTGCATTATAAGCCCAATTCCATGAGATTTTGTAAGGCTATGATATACAGGCTAATTGTTGAAAAACCTAATTGAAGAGTTGAGAAGTTAACAATAAGGTTTGAGAAGATCTAATCGAAGTTCATCAAGAGAAAAAAAAAAAGATTGAAGTGAGAGAAAAGAAGAAAATTTCTTCTTGAGTGTTTTGATTAGAGCTTATTGTGTGTGAGGTGAAAGAGACGAGTGATTGCTCTTTGTCTTATCTTTTCTACTTCATAGTGAAACCCTCTTTATCTTGCCCGTGGACGTAGGCTTATGTCGAACCACGTATATCTTGTGTTGTAGGTGTTTGCTTTTATGATCTTGATTACTTTCTAGTTATTTGTGATTGTCTACTTGGTTGATTGATATTCTACTTACTTCAAGGTATTGTCTTTGATAAAGGTTACACCTGTATGGGTGCAAATCATACTTCTGAACAAATCGCTTCTACACTATTGGCGTTTTATCCCAACATTGTTCATGACTGAAGTGCATGTGATTATTCCAAGAAAAATTCGAATAAAATGCTCAAGCCCACCAAAGAGTTACAATCCCGGCATATAACATGGTTTTATTGGTGTTATTTAAGCTACAAAAAAATTATATTGTGACACCACAATATATATTGTGTTGCATGGTCTAGGAGTTCTGGTAAAAATTACAGGATAAACAAAGCAAATAATACATTTTCAGATACATACATACACCAGAAGCTTAGCACCCCCATATATAGCTGAAGAACTTGTGGAACTACACATCAATAGAAATGGATGGAGGTGTGTTGTATTGGTCGTCAAATACATTGCTCAGGGTGCCTAATAATTATACCTCGTTGAGTAAGGTGAATGATTGGTAACATTGAAAGCTAAATGTACGTAGCAAGACTTGAGGGTTTTATAAATGAATCTATGATATTGCATGGAAGAAAATTTTTGAATGTTATTTGGGTAAAAGTAGTTGATGGTTGCTGACGAATTGTATTATATCTACCCAGTAAGGAATTGAGCTTTAGTACATACCCAGTAAACTTTGTCTGCAACAGGCTCTGCAAGATCCACATCCACCAGAACTGATGCAAAGTATCCAAAATTGTGCTTCGCAGTGTTGTCATCAATGTGAAGCGGTCGCCCTATCGCTCTTGCAAGTGACATTAACGACCTCACTTCCCAATATTCCTGACTAAGTCCTGGAAATTTCACCCACACCAGAGCGTGGGATGTGGATTGACTGGCAGTGTTGAAATTCGGAGTCCAAATACTCAACCTGAAAGCTGGCTTGCCCATCCAGAATCCAAGTTCCTTCCCCCCAAATCTTGTTAATTATAATCATCTTCAACATCAAACTTCAACATCACATATATAGCCTCTTCCCAACGGAATAGCTTTGTACGAACCTGTGAGCTTCCACTTCAACTCAATTTCTAACCTAACTTTTGTAAAATCCAAACGCCCCACTAATGACCATCTGCACTGCTCCAACCCCCAACAAGTTTATTTCATACTTTCTAATAAAGGAAATCACCTGGGGCACGTGCCCCAGTTAAGTTGTATGTAGCTCCACCACTGTATTAGAAGGCAGTCATAGTTCTTAGCCGCTTCCAAACCTGTTTTCAACCATAGTAATACTTGAATGCAAACTACCGAATCCACATCATATAAACATGTCGTCTTGAAGATATGATTCAATTGTGATATATATCTCTCCAATGGTATATGGCACGTCTTCTGACGATGCGTATTTTGGCGGGAAAACAGCTCCAAAGTTCTAACAGTTTTTTGCAGGATGGATAGCCACTGGAGATTTCGGAAAATTTGGCAAAGTATGGAATTGTCATGTCCATAGCTGTTGGACACATGTTTTGTCATGTCCATTGCTGCTGGAGTTTTCGATACAATCTAGGCTTGTCGGACCCTTGGCCAGCAACTGCCTCCTCACCAGCCAACCTGTTACCCTCCTCCCTCTCCAGGCTATCACCTTGCCCAACAGCTAGCTCCTCACCAGCCAACCTGTCAGCCTCCTCCCCCTCCAGACTACCACCTTGCCCAGCGACACAACACCCAGCTAAACACCTGCCTACCTTCTTCCCTTCCAGCCTTCCACCTTCTCCAGCGCCTGTCCCTTCACTCGCGGCTGTTTCCTCACGCGTGGCAACCGTCCCAGCAAAAACCTTGTCAGGTGACCTTTTCCTCAAAGGGGTACCTTGGCCAGCGGTTATGTTGCTGCCAGGTACTTTGTCAGGAGGCCTAGCAAGCAACTGTGTGCCCTGGCCAGCGATTGTGCTGTTGCCAGGCACCTCGACAGACAACTTTGTGCGCAGTTCGACACCCAGACCAGCAGCAGTGGCCTTGAGAGACTGTGTTGGCTGCGTTGTGTCGAGAGTTGGTACTCCTCCTCCAGCGACAGTGGACCCCACAGCTGGATTTTGGAATGTCTCGGGACTTGTGCGTGTCTCGTTTGCACCTTGATGTACCCATTGTCCATGCACACCCCCTTCTTCGAGCTCGCGCCCATTTCCATAATCCATCGTCATTCTCCACATCCATTTCTTCGTCACTTGACATCACTCAACATTTATTTCTTTCTACTCGGATTTTTAATCAAACCCAAATTCCGTTCCAATTTCTTTCATTCAATTTATTTTCCTCTATTTTTCTACCGCCTATTTCTTTACTCAGTTGAGTTCAATTTCTTTTCCCATATTTTTCTACCGCCTGTTTCTTTACTCCGTTGAGTTCAATTTATTTTTCTATTATTTTCTACAGCCTGTTTCTTTACTCAATTCGGGTTCACTTTATTTTCCTATATTTTTCTACCGCCTGATTCCTTACTCAGATTGCGTTCATTTTTTCTTCTTTACCCAACGGGTTTCACCCATCGGTTAAAGAGGGGGTGATGTGTTGACCCCCCTTAACGGGCTCAAGCCCAAGTCAATTACAAGTCCAAGTCCAAAACTTGAATCAATAAGAGCCTAAGCCTAATTCAGTTAGTAATAAAGCTTAGGCCCGTTACTATATTCAATATCAATTATGGGCTTTATTTATTTTAAGTCCATTATATTTAATAAGGTTAATATGGTAATTCTACATCTTTATAGAGATTTTTTAACCTAATCCAACTACAACTCCAATATCTCTACAACTCATGTTCCTAATAGGACATGTAATACATCAAGTTACCACTTTTAAGTCCAAATACATGAGACTACAACACTACAATACATTAGGGATCACATTAGGAGTTTTTTTTTTTTTTTTTTTTTTTTGATTTTACATCACATTGGTGTGAAATCCGGTTGAAGCACCCGCCAAAAGCCAAGAAAAGCCGTTAAAAGGATGTTATTTGCACAAAGAAGAGAAATTACTATTTTCACTTGTGCATTGCTAAGGACACTCCTTGGACCAGTCCTACGGACTTGACTTTATGTCCAAAATCGGTGGTCCAAATCCCAGTTCAATCCAACTTATATTGAAGCCCACATGTCAAAAGATCCATCGAAGCCCATTACTTGAAGTCCAATCTTAAAAATGCTCGATCTAGAAATCCGATTTGGGCCCATAAGCTGTCTGTCTGAAGGTATTGAACCAAGATACAACCTAAGCCCAAAATAATTAGAGTTCCACATGGTCTTTCTGCATCTAAAAACTCTACTGTAGCCACCTCAAATTTTGACCTAATTTGAAGATCTTGGATGAAACAAGAAAACTTTGTATGCAAGCAAAATAAAGGAAAACAGGAGAATATCAGGCCACTCTATGGAAGCAACACTCAATTCTCTGTTATTGTTGTTGATGATGATTTGAGATGATGAAGAATAGTAGAAGAAGAACGATGAAGAGATGTTAAATCGTTAGGATTTTCTATGGTAGAGAAAACCCTTATTTATTCCACATTCGGCCTCATATCCATGTTGCCCCGTATTCATCAATAAGCTCAAAGTTTTCAGCTCCGAAGTCCAAAATCCATGAAATATTGTCAACACGTTGTAGCGTAGTGCTTACGAAGCTATCCTTGAATAATCCATGCTTTAATTTCGCAAGTAAAATCATCAACACCCGATCGAATTATTTATTGCTAGGTGGAAGAATAATCTATGTAGGTGCAGGTAGACAGACACTTTCCTGAGCATCATAGTTTGAAAGAAGTTCTAGTATATCATGTTAATTTTGTTGCTATAAGTTTAATTTTCATGATGGTATGACCCGGCCCTAAGCTTTGGCTGTGTTTGGTTCGAGGGTATTCAGTTTCCTGGAAAACAGGAGAATATCAGGCCAAATCAACTGAAATTTTGGGATAAATCAAGAAAACAGATTCCGGCTAAGTGTAACCGGACATAATATGGTTTCCTTATATTTAAAATGGAAACCGGTTTCCAAAAGTGGTTAGACATATATGTCAAGTGTTTCACTTTGAGTAGAATTTGTTAGAATTTCGTCTCTCGTCTCCCTCTTTTTAGAGTAGAATCTCTGTTTGTACCATTCCTTTTTTCCAATCTTACCCTCTGCTTTCCAGGAATTCAGATTCCCCGAACCAAACACAGCTATATATTATTATTAAGCTACATGTGTGTCTACATCAAGTAACTCGTGAAACCGAGAAATACAGGGAAAAAAAAAACATTTTAGCATTGCCTAATTTGGTAGCTTAGAACAGTTCTCGTGGGTTTTTAAATGGGTCTGCATATACGACCAGCCAGGCCTACTCCTAACCACAATGAGTTATGAGTGTGATACCGGAGCAAACTGAAAATTTTGAAGAGCTAAATTAGCTAAGAATAATATTGTTACGAAAAATCAATAGTTTTATGACTTAGTGATAGGAAGCTTAAAAACTCAACAAATTGGATAGGTTGGATGCTAAAAGAAATATAGTATCGAATGATAAAACCAAGAAATTTTGTAGTATCTAATGTTTAGTATCTAATGCTTATTTCTAATTATTTTTTTAGACTACTTCACAAATAACCTAAAAACTCGATATGATAAATAAAACAACTAAAAACTAGTCCAGGGTCCAAATAGAAACGTTTGTTTGGGCTCTGGTCCATAGTTTTGGTTTGGTTGGCCCAAGGACACGGGTTTTGTTTTGGTTTACTAAAAGTCCAATTGTACGGAATGTAATTTTGTTTCCAGGACAAAGTCGCGTATAATTGTGTTCTTCTCTCTTTCATAATACCTGAACTACCCTTATATCAACCATATATATAGATCGTGTTTTGAGATTTTGGAAAGCGGTTTCGTTTTATTTGCGGTTTCTTTTCAACAGCGGTTTCGTTTCATTAGAAAGAGTTCAGATTTCGCGAAACCTTCATTCGCTTTCCTTTTAGGTTTTTGATTTCACAATTCAATTCGGCAAGATCTTCTCAGTTCAATTCAATTCAATTTCACAATTCGTTTCATTCGTGAGAGCTCAGTTTTCAGTTTTGTAATTGGAGCTTTTAATGGCAGATCTTAAAGTTTTAATTCGTGTTTTTAGCTTGAAATTCGATTTGAGATCAGTTTTTTTTGTGTTATCAACTGATTTTTTGGATTGATTTCTCAACTGGATTTCGAGATGGTGATGATTAACGATTGTACAGGTTAGTTTGTTGAGTTCTTAATTCCTGTTTTGATTAATAATTTAGCAATTCTTGTTTTTGTGTTTGATTTCTCAGTGTTTTTTGATGTTGAACGAGTCGTCGTTCAACAGTTTTGTTTGTTGTTTCTTTTCTGTTTTGAGCATTTAGGTTGATTAATATGTTAATCAACCTTCTGAGTACTATGTTAATGTGTTGATTAATGTCGCGATAAAATATAAATGTTTTATATTACAACAATTTGTTGATTAATGTATTGATCAACTGTAAATGATGTTTTTTTTATACAGATGTGCAATTATGTGATGGTGTTGTTTCAACTGAGGTTGCTAATGGTGTTGTTCTTGGGGTAATCAAGTATAACAAATTCTTTTTCCCCTATGAGCTCACGTGTGATAGTATATTGGCTAGTTTAAAGGATGCTATTTGCCAAAATTTTAAGGATTTGTCTCCTTTAGTGTTTCTTCTCACCTACGATCGTTATGGTAAACATCATGAAATTTTTTGTGATGCTGAGCTTCAATCTTTGGTGTGGTTTTACAATAAGAATGGACAGAGAGTTGTTGAACTTTAGTTTGTTTGAAGAAGATGTCTATTGACATTGTTCATTGTGATGTCGGACAAAATTTATTATCACAGTTGTGGAGCAATGATACATGACGCAAAGTCATGCATGGAAAGGCCTCGGAAAACAGAAGCAAAATATACGGGTAAATACATCGTACGTGATGAAAAAATAGACATTTGAGCTAGATTATGATGGCAAGCGTGATCGTTGGAATGGATTTGAATCTGCAAGCTATGCTCGTGTCATTGAACGATATGAAGCAAAGGATGAGGCCAGGAGGAAATATTTGAAAGAGCAGCCGCTGAAAACGTTGGAGGAGAAAAACAGTAATCCTAATGATGATCAGGTAGAGGCTAGCGACGAGGAGGAGGAGGATGACGAAGATGCACTAAAGATAGATGAAGCGAAGGTGGATGAGAGCAAGCAAATGGATTTTGCAAAGGTTGAGAAGCGTGTGCGAACCACTGGAGGTGGTAGCACAGGAACAGTAGTCCGGTGAGTTTATTTAATATTCTCTTAATTGTTGTTAAGTGACAAGTAGCTTATTAGCTATTAGTCATCTAATTGCTGAAAGAAAATGTTGTTTGTTTTCGCTACTCATAATGTCTTATAAGTTCAGCTTATAAGCCCAATGTGTTCATATAAGTTGTTTCTTTGTGTTCTACCTTTGTGGAAAAGTTTGTGCTCTACGCTTATATTATTTTGCAACACATTAATATTCACAAATATGAAAATTTAAAAACAGTAAACTTTAGGTTACAAAGAGAGAAAGAAAAAAAAAATTTACCTACACATTTATTTGAGTTTTGGTTGTAGAAGTAATTCTAATTATTTGGAAGGGCTTTAAATGTTATTCTACATCCTACTAGGTATTTTTTTACTAGCTATTATCTTGGGGATGGAGCTTATAGTAATCACCACCTATTAAGCATTTTCTACTGGTAGCCCAACAAAACAAACATACTTTCTGTTGTTATAATTACCTTATAAGATACATACTTTCAGCAGCAATAGCAAACATACTTTCTGTTGAAAAAACTGTGGTAATGCGTTAAGCAGATAGTATTTTTCGAAATTTGTTTTTAATTATCAATATCCATGGAATCATCTTTGATTTCTATTCTCAATCATTAGCTATATTTTGTTCCTTCAATGCAGGCTGATTAATTACAAGCTCAGTTAAATTATAAGGCATTAGAAGTCAACAGTTTTGTTCTGGAGTTACGTTCACGTTCTTGATGCAAGCACTGAGGTAATCCAGATGAATATAACCGCATTGGTAAAAGTTACAGTTTTGTTATTTGTATTTTACATCATAATCGGGCACATTCCTTTCTATTTGTATTTTACATCATAATAGTCGTCTTAATCATCTTCTTCAGCATCTTCAATCTCTTCAGACTTCAGGTATGTCCTCTCTCATAAATCTCCTTTCTCCTTCAATCAAACCAATTAAATTGGTGAGAAAAGAGAATTTTGAGGGTTTTTTTTTTTTTTTGGAGTTTGATAGTTAGGTTAATTTTGATTTAGTTTAATAATAGATTATGTATCAAAAGGTTTTCTGAATCTCTCCATGTATATATGAAGATACTGGTAATCATTCATTAATCAATAAGGTGGCATGTCCCATTAAAAGATCAATGAACATATTACAGTCCTCACAATGTTAACCATTTGTATTAATTTTATGATTTTTTGATATTTCTTCTCCGAATCTCAACATCGTCAATCTGCGTCTCAGTTTCTCATCATCATCAATTACAATCTCGCAATCTGCATGTCTCTCTCCTCTCATCACCATCAATCTGCCAAGGTGTGTTATATCAAATTAATGTTTCTATATTTGTTCGGTTTACATTGAGTTTCAATTAAAGTTCATTAATCATCTTTTATTTAATTCTCATCTTCTACTATTAATTGTCAAATTCGAAATTTTCAAAGTGATGTAGCGTTTGTCTTGAACATCTTACATATGATAATCAAAACTCTTTTGTGTGTCTACAAGGTTGTGGTTTGTTTAATTGTTAGGTATAAACACTGTTATGGTGTTAAAATAGTGTAACAATACATGACAAGTTGTGTGGTGAGTGCAAGAGCATTGGTGCTTTGGGCCGCACCTTATTACCTCTATTTCACAATTGAATTTATTGTCAAATAGAATTCAAATAACCTGATTCTCACAATCCTTAATAAACCTGTTAAATACATTCTTAGTTCCAATTCTTAATTTTTGACGCAAACTCTTTAATTTTGTGCAGGTGTGATCTTCTTCAGCTTGCCCCTTTTGGCAACATAATTCCCTCTATCAGACTACCAGAGTTGGAACGGTACACATATCTGTCTTATTGTTGGTATACTGTATTTTGCTGAACATTAATATAATTTGTGATTATCTTTACTATACATAATCAATCAACTCTTTCTTATTTGATCATGCCCCCAATGGTTCTTCCATAATTGTAATTAAATAAATTAAAATCAGTTTCTCAATTTTTTAGATCCAATTTCATGAATGATTTTTGAGGAAAAATAAGAGAGAAAGAGAGCACATCTTCATGTCATGTGCAACCATCTCAGACACAACAGGGGTCTTGGTTGGCAGCCTCATCAATTTGGACCACATTAATACCAACCTTCTCAAAATCCTTGACTTCGTCCTGCCAAAGCAATTTGATACCAGGTCTCGAATCTGAGTGAGTACAATACGTATAATACTTAACAAAATCTATTTAGCAGTTAAGAGGACGTAATGCGGGTATAAGACTCTTCCTACAGGTTATTTACCTGGGTTGGTTATTTCTAACAAAAGGCTCTTCATGGACCAAGACATCAATGTCAAGCTTTGAAGGGATGTTATAATCTCGAGCCCCTTGTGTTACATTATAACATAATTAGGGAAGTGATTTTATTATAATTGGGTCAATTTTCCTTTTTACCTGGTATAAATATGATGTTAATCTCACCGTGACTGTGTGTGTTACATTCAGTTTCTCTAAACTCTGAAGAAACCAGTAGTGGGCTCGGGTAAAAAGGGAAGAGGAGGGGAACGGTTATCAGAGAGTGATTGTTGAGGCAGAGAACGATTTTGATCCCAATTTACTGGCCATCCCATCTGAAGATACTGACATCTCATCTCAATTGGGTTGACTTTTTTGAGCTTTGAGATCAACTTGAAATGTTAATGAATTGGTCCTGTATGGATCATAAGTGAAAATAGTGGTTGATGAATACTGAGAAGTAGCTGTAGTCAGCATCAGACCCTCTGTCTAGCTGTTAATACATAAATAAAAGTTGTGGAAAAACTAAGTTAATGGATTAGGGACCACAAACATCAAGATTTTAACAAACGTGCCTGTATGCTCCCAGGCTCTTGAATCGGCATATGCCACACACTGACACATATGAATCTGCTATGGCTATGAAGTAGAGTAATTGGCCTAAGGAGTATCGATAATCTTCTCTTAAGCCTATGTATGGTGATCCACTAATCTGCGTATTTTAGGTTGATGTGTGTGTAGTGGTGGTTCGGGAATCCTTATTCTTTTACGATAATCATAGGTATTAGTGTGGTGGTTAGTTTGGAGAGTGGTGTGGAATAGAAGAGTTTGGCTTATATACTGTGGAATTGGTTATAGTGAAGATCTTCAATTAGTTTTTGTCTTGATGTGTCACCGCACTCTCGGTTGCAATGGTTTTACAAGTTCCAAAATTTGCCTAAGGAACGGGTATATAGCTATATATCCGTGTAGATACAATGAAAAAGGCCCTTTAGACTTTCAACTATTTTCTTAAATTTTGCATAACCAACGGGTAAAGAGTTTCATGATAATCTATAGTTATGTTAATATAGTTGTTGTTCATGTTTTTCTTCTTATTTATTCCTAAGTATTTCGATTTTTCTTCACATTTTAAACAGGGAGTTCTAAATCGTCCTACAATTGAATTTCAGCTGAGTCGCTCGCAAAAAAAACAGAATTGTTTCAATGACTTTAGTTCTGCTGCCGAGTTCCTTGTGTCATCTGGTTATACCCAACCCAAGAAGTTGTGTATTGAACGTGGAAGTAATGGTAGGATACTTATTGTAGCTTGTGTAAATCAGGTATGGCCCTTGAAGTAATGGTTATTACTTCCTTTGGTATTTTGTGATAAATTTTTTGATAAGCTAACCTTTGATGAATATTTTGGTGGCAGCGACCTGATCTTTTCTGTTGTGTTTTAGCTCATGTTGATCTCATGGACATGCTGCGGTTCCACAAGTTCACTATAAGTTAGCATCCAAAATTTGCTAAATTAACTTGGTTATTGTAAGTATAGAAAATGTAGGTTTGATCTGACTGTTGATTTAAATAACATCACTGCATTCATTTGTACCCCAGTCATGAAAATCTGGATATTTGTACAACATCTCTCTGTTATGTATGGTTTGATCGACAGTTGACGATAGATTCAAGGTGTATAATTGCTACTAATTAATAGTTCTCTGCTTGCTTTACTAAATTTTTTTTTATGTGATAATTTCAACACTTCAAACAACAATCCATTCCCAACTTATAATAAAAGATGTATACAGAAAAATGAATTTTTTTTAGTTGTTCCAAGAACAACAACCCATAGACAATTCAACAATCCCACATCAAACTTGATACTTGGACACTGTTGCACCGTTATTTAAACCACCAAAGTTTAGAGACCTTTAGATATACACTTTAGACAAACAGAATTAGTTGGGAGGCTTCCAAGGCCAAAGTATTTGTCATCTCTATGTCTATGTTAAACATTTTATTTCTTCTTAAAAGCATATACAACACTGTTATATATTTTGATACTGAATGATGGCAGTAGTAATCAGATATTGCCAGGGTATAAGCTAGAGTACAGGAGCATGTATAAGTCTTACTCAAATTAGTTTCTTGGATCATCATTATCAGGTAACTCCCCTTATTTTCGTTGGCAGTTTGACCAGTTGAGTTAGTTGCTTAATCTTTTGTTGTGTAATCTGGTGTATACACAAAATAGTGCAAAACACGAAGACCCACATGTATATTCCTGTATTGTGGGTTTCCTACGACTATACCAGCCATGATACGAATAATTCAAAAAAAGGGAAATCTTGAAATAATTCAAAAAATCAAGCAACAAATTCAAGGTAATAAATGATATTTGTTACCACAAAGAAATGATAAGAAAATGATATTGATGCAGTTGACTGAAGAAGAACACATATTTATAGTATTCAAAAGTTCTTTGGGGGTCTATTAATACTTGAAAATGATTGACAAATGGATTGAGACAGTTGAAGTGAGAATGGCATAAGGAATACAGTAGAACCTCTTTAAATTAATACTCGGTAAATTGAAAATCTTTCTTAAATAATATAATTTTCCGGTCCCAACTTGGGACTTCTATACTAAATTAATAATTTCGATAAAATAATAAGATAATAGATGTTAAATATTTCTATGTAACATTCGTTAAGACTCAAATGTTCCATAAACTAATAATAACTTAAATAAATATAAGTTAATTGATTATATCTTAGGTTTCCCTGAAATATGAAAATGTAAAATTATATGGGATACAAGATTGTGTTAAGTTAAATAGTGTGAATTGTATGCACCTAGGTTCAATAAGTTGAATTAACTAATGACTCTATTCACTGAAAAATTCAATAAAATGTTGGATTTTTGAATTTTGAATTGGTCAATCACTTTGATCAATAATCTTAATCATTACTGGACCTCAATAACTGAACATGTAGTAGAAAGTAATTTTTTTACTCAAAAAATTAATAAATTGAAATATCGCTTTAAATTAATATTATTAATTTATCGATAAATTTATCTCTCTCTGAGTTAATAGAATTAAAGTGGTCCGGAGGCTATTAATATATAGATGTTTAACTGTATATAAGTAGTGGTAACCAAGGGCAAAATTGAAATTGCAAAGTCAACCAATATCAAACCATTATAATATACAAGCTGGACTATGATATTTGTTTAACGGATCTTTGTTCATGATATTAGGTCAAATTGTGTTGTTTTATTCAGATATATTTGTTTATAGTTATTCATTGTATTAAGATCATATAATAACCAAAATTAATTTTTTTGTCGTATACGGTTTTAGTAACTATATCTATTTTTCATTTGTAATCATTTATTTATTTCCCGAATTTGGCAGGTTTCATTTAGTGTACACGTGTAAATTTATTGTGCAATGATTCGATTTGAGTATTCGATCTAGTATTTTAAAAAAATAGATGACACTAGAAGTACAGTTTGGAAAATGTATGCCTACTTGCTAGGCTTATATGATAAATTTTAAAATAGCTCATTAAATACTTTTACATATTAATGACTCATTTCAAGTGGAAAAAAAGCTGGTTTGTATAATTCACATGAATATGCTAAAAATTATTATTATTTACACCAAACATAAAAATTTGTAATACAATTAGAATAACTACATTTAGGTCCGTTGCCGATTATGCATAATAATAATAATAAAAAAAAAAAAAATCACTTTATAAACCAGACATCTCGAACTTTGCAAGGTTTATTTCCAATCACTAAATTGTAAACTTTCTACCCACTAATATTCACGATATTCAAAGGACAACCAGTTGCATGCTCTCTCTTTAAATTTTCAGTTTACTCAAGTATTTAGGTGTTAAAATCATTTACGCTTGAGTTGTCCTTAGGCCCTATGAAACGTTATATTTTGGACCTTGGGTTGGGTTAAATTTTCAGTTTGCTCCAATATCACATAAATACACTTACTGTGAACAATAAACATTTTACTGGAATTCATGAAGATAGATGTTTGTGTGGAAATGATGGATCTATATTATATATATAAGAATTTCAGAGTTCAGTACATTCATGTAAATTGTATTTTATAGCAGCAAAAATGTTATAATTTCAAATTTCATAACAAACTGATTTACAGGTCTTTAGTCTTTACTCTTCAAAATGGTAATATGCCTTCCTTTCACTGGTGTGAAGACATTGCAACTCATAAGGATTGATCAGAAACTAAGCATTACCCAGAACTAATACAGTACATCAATATGCAATATGCATTTGTTTGAGCATTTGTTTATGGTCAACAATTCTCAAAACCCTCCCCCCCCCCCTCAGCCGGAGAATTCAACCTTGAATTCACAGATCCAATTTATAAGGATGGATTCCTCCATATCCCCGAAGTAATTCGTGAAGAAGGAGCAAAAATTTGGGAAAACCATGTTGTTGGATTTTTCCTTGACAAAAAGCTACCTTTTAACTATGTCAAGACTGCTGTTGCTAACAAATGGAAGATTTTGGGTAACTTTGAAATGTCTCTGGACTTAGATCTCTTCTACTTCAAATTCTCAAACCCTGAAGATAGAGACCTAGTGCTTGATATAGGCTCATTCCATCTAGCAGGTAAACTTTTTATTATTCGCCCTTGGACTAGAGAAGTTGAGCTCACAAGAGGTATGGTTAAGTCCGTTCCAGTTTGGGTTAAGATGTCAAAGGTTCCTAAGGATTTGTGGACTCCCAAAGGATTTGGTATGATAGCAAGTGCGCTAGGTAAACCCCTTTTTCTGGACAAGACGACTGAGAAATGCACTATGCTCTCTTTTGCTCGTGTTTGTGTAGAAATTGAACCAACTAAAGATCTAATTGATTCTATTGCTCTCTCTCCAACTTGTTCCATTGAATTGGAGTACCCTTGGAAACCCTCTATCTGCACCAAATGTAAATCTTTTGGGCATTCAACATCCAAATGTGAACCCTCACCTCCTCCTCCAAAACACCCAGAATCCTGGAACCCAGCAACATCGAAAAAAGCCTCAAAGCCAATCACTTCAACATCCAAAATAATCACTCATGACACCCCTTCCAGCCCCCATAATCTCCCTTCCACTTCCCTCAATAAAGCTATTACTGTTACTGCCTATTCTAATAGCAAGGCCTCTCTCAACAAATTCTCAGTTCTTGATCAAGAATCAGTCACTATTCTCAAAAATCAAGCCTTACTCCCTACCCCTCCTGTTATTTCTGCTAACTCGTCAGCTCTGGTTAAACCTCTTATTGCCCCCTCTGTGAACAATGATGATCTTATTGAGCTTGAAGATGGTACTCGTCGTTCTTTAGCTACCAATACTCCCTCTTTGACGTCTGCCTCTGAAACTGTCAAACCCAATAAAGGGAACAAGCAAGCTAAGGACTTGAAGCATGTTTGTGATCCACAGGAAGATGGTAAAGGGAAAGGGAGGTTGTCCACTCATAAATACCTTTAATATATGTCGACAATTGCAGTATGGAATATAAGGGGCCTTAATGACCCTACAAAACAAACAGAAGTGAGAAATCTGGTTAATGGGAAGCATATTAAGTTGATTGGTCTTACAGAGACAAAGGTGAAGCATCACAAGTATAGTACTATTCAGCACAAGATTGTACCTAGTTGGAGTAGCAAAAATAATGGTGACTTTGATCCAAGGGGTAGGATATGGTTACTTTGGGACCATAACTATCTTCGAGTGGATATTTTAGCCATCAGTGATCAGTATATTCACTGCAGAATTACTGAAAAAAGCAACAACACCAAATACCTATTATCTGTAGTGTATGGAAGGAACAACAAGTATGATCGAAGGAAACTTTGGCAGTCACTCTCTACGTATAGTTCAAGTACTGAACCTTGGCTATTATGGGGAGATTTCAACACTTGTATTAATACTGAGGATAAAGTAGGAGGTAATTGTCTTAAACACTCTGACGTGATTGACATCAAAGAGTTCCTTTCTGACAATGAATTGGATGACCTCCCTTCTACAGGCAACTTTTTCACTTGGTCAAATAAGTCTGCTGGTCCTGGTAGGATGCTTACTAAAATTGACAGGTGCTTCATTAATCCAACATGGAGGAATATGTATGGGAATTCTTTTGTAGAACTCCTGAATCCAGGAATCTCGGATCATGCTCCTATGGTCTTAAAATGGGGAAATGTTGAAAGCAATCCCAAGCCTTTCAAGTTCTTCAATCATTGGTCGGATCACCCCTCATTCCTACCCCTTGTTGACAATGAGTGGAAAATTGAAGTCACGGGAAATCCTATGATGAAGTTGTGTGCTAAGCTCAAGCATATTAAACACAAGTTAAAGGAATGGAGTAAGACTCGTTTTTCTAGAATGAGTGAGAGACTAGCTGCTGGGAAAGAGGACTTGGACAGAATTCAAACTGAGATCCAGTTGAGACCTTTAGATTATGCACTTGCGCAGATGGAAATTGATGCCGGAAATGAATACGAAGAACTTCTCAGACAAGAAGAAGCATCCCTCTTCCAGAAAGCAAAACAGAAAACTGTCCTCTTAGGGGATGGCAACAACAGCTATTATCATAAACTCATTCAAGGGAGAAGAAGTTTTAACAATATTCTTAATGTTAAGACTCTTGATGGCAACACAATGACTGACCAACAAACTATCGCTGGAGCTTTCATTGATTACTATCAAAAGTTGTTAGCTGAGCAACATCCTAATTCTCTTGATGTAGAAGACCTCGATGCTATGCAATTTACTCCACTTGGCAATCAGTATGCTCTTCAGAACCTTGACGCTGACATCACAAGAGAGGAAATTAAACATGCTCTCTTTGATATTGACATCAACAGTTCACCGGGGCCAGATGGCTTTGGCTCTCATTTTTTCAAGGTATGCTGGAATATTTTACATGAAGACTTTTATAAAGCTATTTTGAACTTCTTTACTTCTTGCAAAATGCTTCGGGGCATCAATGCCACTAACCTGTGTCTCATTCCTAAGAAGTCAAATCCTGAATTTGTGAGTGACTTTAGGCCTATAGCTTGTTGCACAGTTATATACAAATGTATTTCCAAGGTGATTGTGAACAGGTTAAAGCCTTTGATGTCGGAAGCCATCAGTTTGAATCAATCTGCTTTCATCACTGGAAGAAGCATAACAGACAATATCCTTATATCTCACGAGCTCTTAAGGAAATATAACAGGAAGGATATATCTAATAGATGTGTTGTGAAGATTGATATAAAAAAAGCCTATGACATGGTACGGTGGGACCTCATTACTGAAATTCTTACCAGATCTGGTATGCCTCAGAGAATGGTTAACTGGATATACACTATGATTTCCTCTGTTCATTATTCTATTGTCATCAATGGCCAAACCCAAGGTTTTTTCAAAGGTAAAAAGGGACTCAGACAAGGAGACCTCATCTCACCTTTCTTGTTTGTGTTCATCATGGACATACTTGGGAAAATACTCAGTACAAAATTTCAACAAGGCTTGTTGTCTCTGCACCCTAAGTGTAGGAATCCTTTTATTACTCACCTATGTTTTGCAGACGACTTGCTGGTTTTTTGTAAAGGTGACTTGGCATCTGCCTATAGCATCAGTCTATCCCTTGCACAGTTCTACCTTCTCTCCGGACTGCAGGCTAACCCTTTGAAGAGTTCCATTTTGTATGGTGGTGGCTTAGAAATGGAAAGATTGGAATTTGCCTCAGTCCTTGGTATGCCATTAGAGCAGCTTCCAATCAAGTATCTTGGCCTTCCTTTAATCTCTTCCAGATTATCTACTCAAGACTGTCAAGATCTTATTGGTAAATTCAGATCCAAAATCAATTCTTGGGCAAACAGATCACTCACCTATGCTGGTAGGGTTCAACTTATCAATTCTGTTCTTGGCAATAGTCATGTCTATTGGTCACAGATCTTCATGCTTCCAATGGCTACTATCCATGAGATAAACAGAATATGTAGCAGGTTTTTTTGGTCTGGCAATGATAGCAACAAATCACACAGACTTGGCTGGGAGAAAGTGTGCAGTCCTAGAAGTGAAGGAGGACTAGGTGTTAAGTGTATAAAGACCTGGAACAAGGCTGCAGTCAGCAAACTCACCTTTAGGGCAGCCCAAAAAGACGACTCTCTTTGGTATGCTTGGATTAAAAGCAACCTCATTAAACAACAACATTTCTGGACTCTTCAACCTCCTGCAGACTGTTCCTGGGCTTGGCGTGGGATTCTTCAAGCTAGAGAATTCATCAAGCCTTACGTGAGCTACCACATTGGTTCTGGCGAAAGTATTTCGTTTTGGTACGATCCTTGGTCACCTTCTGGTATTTTGAGAGATGTTATTAATCCTGATGATAGATACAGCTCCAGAATTCGAGACAATACTTTACTTAAAGAATTCATCATCAATGGCCGGCTCAGAACTCCAACTGCTTCCTGTCCTAGTCTTGATGCTACATGGCAGTATGCAAGAGACCTCCACATCAGCAGAAATTCGATTGAAGACTTTCTTATATGGCAACCTCACCCTAGGGGCACATTTTCAATCAGAACAGCTTATGAAGTTATGAGGATCAGGAGGCCTGTTCTTCCATGGGTCAAACCCTTGTGGCTGACTTCAGTGGTTCCTAAACATGCCATGATTTCCTGGATGGCTATGCAAGATCTCCTCCCTATGCAGGACAAACTAGTGAATTGGGGCATTATTAAAATTTCTAATTGTGTGCTATGCAACCTTGATCTCAAGAGCAGAGTGGACACCATCAATTCTGACCCTTCGTGTATTCAAACAACGTTTCCTGATTCATTTGTTACTAGAGTGGACTGTTCAGAAAAGCCGAAGATTTGCAGCTGGCAACACTATAGATTCAATAGAAGAAGTACATCCATTTCTAGCACCACCTGGGCTGCCCAACATCATAGTTCCAGTAACAACCCTGTTGCTGAAAACAATCATCATCTTTTTTTCGACTGCTCGTTTTCGAAGGGAGTTTGGCAAAAAATTCTTAACTGGTGCAATATCCACAGATCTGTGGAGAGGTCACCAAGTGAATGGCATTGGATTTTACAGGCGACTAGAGGAAATGAACTTCATCACAATCTAATTCAATCTGCCTTTGCTGCTACTACCTATTGGATTTGGCTTGAGAGAAACAACAGAATCTTTAATAACCAGAAGACTGATCAGAACTCTCTCTTTCGAAGGATTACCAACGATATAAAGTGGAGACTAAGTAATGTAACCAAGGAGCAACCCGACACATGCAGAAATAGAGATGCAGCTCAAATTATTGGAGGCAACTACAACTTCAAAGGTTTCAACCAACTCCTAGTGGCGTGGGAGAAACCTGAACCCCTTGAAATTGCACTTAATACTGATGGCTCCCTCTCTGATCATGAGGCAGGCATAGGAGGAGTGTTTAGAAACCAGCATGGAGTATCTTTACTTGGCTACACAGCAGGGATTACAAGCCCCTCTATCCTCTTCATTGAGATGTTTGCAATTCTTAAGGGGCTGGAAACTGCAACTCTAATGAACTATAGATCTATCTTTCTTCAGACTGATTCGCTTCAGGCTAGTAACATCATCAAAGGATTGTCACAACCAACATGGCGTGTCAAAGGTATACTAGAGAAAATTTTGGAATGCTCTGCTCAGTTGACCAACTTTAGAGTAAAGCATGTCTACAGAGAAACAAACTCAGTTGCTGATTCCTTAGCAAACTCTTGTAGGTCTCAAGATGCCTTTACATTACATTGTAATCCTTTACCTGAGCATACAAGTTCACTGATTGAACAAGATGCAATGGGTATGATGTACACTAGAATTTGATTTTATATAAACTGGTGGGGGTCTGCCTCAACCCCAGCTTGCATCTTGCAAAAAAAAAAATATGCAATATGCAATATGCAATATGCAATTGTGTACTAAATTTCACGCTATTTGTGTCGAGAAGCTTTTTCCAACAGATATACATATACAGTAGAGAACAGATTTGAGAAAAAAGGTGCAATTGGACAAAATTAAGCCAAGTTCAATATATATAAAAGCAAAAGTTCAACTCACAAAAGGCAAATTAATATTGTCTAAACATAGAATATAACAGATTGAAAAGCAACAAGACTACGTTTTGGAACCAAAATGGATTGGGTTTGGCACACAAACTCCGCACTCCTTTTTTCCCTTAAATGTTAGCAAGACCGTGTCAGCTAGGGGTGGCAGATGGGTCGTGTCGGGTCGTGTTCGTGTCGGGTCTATATCGGGTTGCGTGTTAAAACGGTTTAACCCGATACCAACCCGATAACTAAACAGGTCAAAACAGGTCAACCCGAGCACGACCCTGCTTATTTAGTAGGTTATACGGTCGAACACGGTTGACACGCCTCGGTCTTCTTCTCTTCTGTCTCAACAGTTTCTCAAATCTTCGTCTCTTTAAGAAAACAAACAAAAATTACAAATTCAAACAAACCCCAAACCCAAATCTTCTTTTTTTCTCTAAAACTTCAAAACCCATCTTCTTAATCAAATTTGATGAAAAACGAAACCAACAATCCAAAAAACACAAAATTTGTGACTTAATTATTAGTTAACAGAAAACCCACAAATTAAAATCAATTGAACTGATTTCTATGAATGCTAACATCAGCTTCCATGTTTTTCTTGATTAACACAATTGAAACAATTGAGAAATTTGAAAAATTTGAAAGAAAGAAGATTGATAACTAATAATGGGTTTCGAGAAGATTGATAACTAATAAGGGGTTTCGAGATTGATCTGGTTAAGTCTAAGTGGGTGATGAAGCTTTAGGAGATAGGAGACATAGAAAGAAACTTTTTTTGTTTTTTTATCTTTATAACTCTAATAATGGAGGAATTCGATTTTTGTAACAATGGAGGAATTCGATTTTTGTAATGACCTTTTCATATTCAATCTGTATTCTGCAATGCTTTTGATCTTCAAATCCATTTCTACAGTAATTCTTTTGTTCAAACAACAGACACGATAACACAACCGGGTTAACACGACACTACCCATCTGTTTAGCGGGTGAAGCAGATCAACCCATTCATGACACGGACCAGGTAGCGGGTCGTGTTTGGGTCAGTTTATATGGGTCGTGTTCAGGTCGTGTATATGTATCCCGTGTCAAAACTGCCGCCCCTAGTGTCAGCTAGTCAAATCCATACATATGCATAAGCTATATAGTTAATTTACACATACATTACATATATTTTATCCTATCACTAGCTCCAATGTTTCCAACCTATACCTGAAGGCTAAATTGATGGAGGGTCAACTCTTCCAAAGCTGAAAAACTTTTGGGAAGGGTACATAAAAAAAATGGAGACAGGTTGTATCAGCCATGTAAGCATTTCTCAGACGCATGCGCCCCTTTAAATATGGTCAGTTTATCACCTCATACATTCCATTCCCTCTACATCATCAGGCTGGATTACAACACTAGGAATGGTCTTCGATGTCTTCACAGCTTCAGTAGCACACCCATCTGTGCAACATTGTGTTTATTTTCAGTGCCGGATGTGGCCATTTTCTTTTACTCATCATGAAACATTTGCTGAAAGAGCATGTGTATTAAACAACTCGAACCCATGTTCCTCCACACATAGGACAGCAATAAGACCAGCGACTAATCCACCATGCTTCTCGTTCACTCTGATCAGTAAGATTGGTGGTGCCTGGTGAAGCAAATGCTGAAGTTTGTCGTAAACATCTTATGCACTGTAAGAGAGAGGACAAAAGAATTTGCAAATTCAAGACCAAAAGTAAAATATAATGTTGTAAACAGAAATTGAGATTATTTAGATAAGTACGGCTCGTTAAAAACATTCTCTGGAGTATTGGCAAGGAAAATTACTCAGCTATACAGACCATGGGGGAATATGCTAATGTGTTACTCATCAATTGTGCTCATGCTATTAATGAGTGGAGATTCTTCTTCCGCAAGGATTTCATGGGTGTTGCTTCGGTCTAATTTAGAATCTCAAAGGTTGGCAAACAGCAATCGTTCTATACTTAGGTCTCCTAATTGAGAATCTTAAAGATTGGCAAACAGCAATCATTCTATACTAGGTCTTGTGAATGCTATACAAATCAAACGAGAGAATAACAAATAGAGTTTCAGGGTCTAACCTTGTACCAAATCCCTCGCAGACCAGTTTTCCATACAGCTGTCACAACATCTCTCCGTGACCCCATGATACCAAGATATTCCCCCAGACCAACTGAAGTTTTCAGGCCAAAAGCTGCATCTCTCTCAGACAACCTACGTTTTCTTGGCCAAAGTCCTTGGGATCCATAACAACTGTCCAAATCTTCTGATGCTGTAACCTCAAATAGGTTAGATGAACCACTCAGCTTAGGAGTATCATCTAAGTCCTCCGCATCAGACCAGGGCCCACCAAACATGTTACGTCTGTGCCACTCTTCAGCTGGTGGGTGGAGTTCAAGCTCACGGAGTAATAAACCAGCAGCATCTGCACCTCTAGGGCGAGGCATATTCTGTATTTACAGGGAGAAAAGAATACAAGTTTAAGATTGATAAAAAACAGTAATTAAACAAAAATAAGAAATGTTATTTATTTTCGGGTAATTGTCCTTTTTTAAGGGGATATTTTGGGATAGTTGTCATGAAGGACATGCCATTCAAGCCCGAAAGATAGCAAGAAAGTGACTCCCTCTATGCATGGTCAACTGGTCGAATGGCACACATACAAATATCCAATTGATATGGTTGCAGCCAAGAGGCCATCCTCGGTTTGTGCATGGTATAGATTAGAGAAGAGCCAGTTCACTGACTTTGTTCTAATAATCCCTGCTAGACATGGGTATCTTTCCTAGTTGAGGTGCATAAGAAAGTAGACTTTGATATTTGTAATTCATACAATACCCTAAATGTCGAAAATATATGATGGGAGACGCAAATATCTTTAGTTTAAAATTATCGGTATTGTTTTCTTTATTTGCGAAATTGGAGTTGGCATGAATGTTGAGTGGATACCAACTTAGGCGTAGTATATTACCAAGTTTTATCTTTATAATACTAATAGTATATACCCAGTGTCCCTCCCCAACTATCTAGATTGCCGACAGTCGACCAAAAAAGATTACCTGCATGTGTGGACCAAGGGATGCTTCAACAACCTCGGGTAAGACGGTGTAGTTCCCATCAATATAATGCAAGCGGATCTGAATATTGCTACTCGCTACTTGTGAAACCGGTAAAGGATGAGCTAGACTTGCTGTTCTCCTACATAGATCTATCAGTATGAGGAAAAGGACCTTAACCTGCATGATGAGATACATCACATAAGAGGTGTCCGATAACGTTTATTTCAAGAGGTGACCTTAATCTGAAATGAACTTGGTTCAAAATTGTCAAGAAGATGTTTATGTTCAGCAGCAAACAAAGTAACGAAGAACTCAATTTAAAGATCAGTCAATGAACTCAAAAGAATCAAAGCACATGAAATTGCAATATTAAAGCACAGATGTATGTCCCGCGTTTGAATACTAGTTACCTCTTCAAAATTATATCCCTGGCCCCCATTGCCAAAACCAAATCTCTGTGACCGCCCTGCTGGACCTTCTTCAACTCCTTTCGATCCATGCACAAGTTGTCCAGATCGAGCTGCCTGGACTTCTTCCGGCCTCAACATGCCCGATGTTGCTCTCGTTGAGTTGCCGTGGGAGTCCTCCACCTTGCCAGGACCAATAAGCTGAGAGTTCTTCTGTACACCCCCAATAAAACGGGGCAACTGTTTTCTCCAAAAGAAGAAACAAAAAAGCAAGAGTTGGCATAATCTATGAAGAAAATGGCAGTCTCCAATGAGCCTAACTGCAGGTGTTCCTGGAAAGGTTCCCGTATTAATACTAATCGGCATCAAGGGAGATGGTCCACTCATAGGATTTGGTGTTGAACTGGAAACTCCATCAGCAGTGCCACTAATCTTAGCAATAGCGCCTTGTACCCAAGCTTGCATCTGTGAACTTCCAGTGGAGCTTGTGGTTCCATTTTGGCCACCTGGAACCATGTAGAAGAGAATCTTCAGATTTAATGTTGCAGAAATTCAAATAGACAGAAAAGGAAAGAGATATTAGATAACTTCAAATTGTTTCCTTCCTGTTTTGATGAGTACTGACTAGTGACTTTAAAAGAAACCAACCAAACAGAGATAACAGATGTAACATATAGGGGTGTGTATTGAAACTTCGATGAGGAACATCTGTTCTTCAAATAATCTTCTTTTATTTGCATTGAATTTTCTGTTCAACTTGTATCACACGTTAATAGTTCTGCCAGTGATGCAGTCGTGCATAAAGATATGTACTTTGAACCGAATTCAAAGAACTATGACGATTTTCGGGATTCGACAACCAATGTTCTTAACCAAGAACTCACACAAAGAGAAGACTCTTCTCAAAACACACAATTCAATTAACCAATCAACACCTCCTTGGCCAATGGCCTACAACTCTTTAAATAGGAAAAACAATCCTTGGAAAACAAAGAAACCTAAATCTAGACCAATTCTAATGAAAATAGAAAACATAATTCGAAATTAAAATAACCCTAAAATAGAAATACCTTAAAACACCTAAAAACACCAATTAAACATAAACCTAAATATCCCCAATAATTCTAAAAACATATAGTAGCAATCTTAGCACAAATTAGGGGTTTTAAACCCTAGAATGCATCAGCCAGCTCACATGGTTATTGTAGATATAAGATGATAATTTTTTTCATACCAGGATCTAAAAATTAAATTAACATGGAAAGTTAATCATTCTATTAACCTCTCTAAGAATTCCCGTCAGATAAGAACTCTAATACTGAACGATAGAAAGTTTGTTCAATATTATCTTGCATATTTAATTTCGTAAGAGATGTAAACTTACCTTGAGTGGTCGAAGGAGAAGCTGAACTGTGTGTAGGACTTGTGACCATATTTCTATTACTGACTGTGCCAGCAGAAGCTCCAACAGCATGACTCGCCAGTGTACGACAAAAGCTTGCATAACGCCTTAAGCGTGTAATGAAATGTGAAGCGAGATCAAGAATGGCATCAACATATGCCTGTAACATAATACAATAATTAATAAGCCACCGCTCCAAGGTAATGTGACGAACACTATCACTTACTGAGGATCAAAGAGAGACAAAAATTAGAAAAGAAGAAAATTAAGACCAGAGGGTTATAACATCTGTAGATTCTCATCCACCAAATACAACAACAAAAGCAGATACCTAGAAAGTAGGATGGAACAGACAAAAAGGTGCCCGAGGCAGGATTTGACTTCACATAGATTTTGTATACTGCTTGGGCCTCAGTTGTTCTAATACGGACTGGCTCAACCCAGTTCAAGAATGTCTTAACTATACAAATCATATTAATGGCCTATGGCATGCAGCATGCTATAGATGTGAAGACTCATCACAATGAGAAAGAACGCTAGAGGATTGAGAGACCTGAGGTGCTAGGAGAAAATAATATGAAGACAAACATATTACAATTATGAGAAACGTATGACCAAATTTAACCGTATCAGTAAATCCTATAGATATCAAAGTAATGCCAAGAGTCATGTATCATTTTGGTATGAGTACAAAATAGACAGCCATAAAAGACGTGAAAGCAAACCTGTATGCTTGGAACAAGTGCTGTTTCAACAGTCATTGCATTTGGATCAATGCCTGACAACATTTCACCAGAGGCCTGCCAAGGTTCTGATACTAGAGTTTCAGGATTTATGAGAGCTGATTCAATACCCCTTCCTAGCATATCCAGTAACAACCTTGCTTGCATATCCAAAACAAGGGCCCTAACCTCCTGAGCGTTTGTACCTTCCAGCAGCCTGCACTTAATCTTATCCAAACTCTGCATAAAACTACAAAACTGAGTTCAGTTCAAAACTTGCAAGACAACCATCACTACAGTCTACAGGCTATTGGTGAAACTCAAATAAAATTGAATGCGCATAAGATAAGAAATGACATGATTGATGACTAAGACATTTGAAACAGCTAACATCACAAGTTCCTCCATATTCATGAGTTTGCAATAGTAAGTTTGGTTCAAGGTAATAAGTCAGGCAAAGATAGCAATTTGTACAGATGTTAAAATGACTTCATTGAGAGATCAAAGGAAAGACAATTCCAACCTTATAACATTAACCCTGTGGAACATCTATCACCAGTGGCATTGAAATTCATAGTTCAAAATTCATCCACTTGTAAGATTAAGTTCAAAATATATCCACTTTGTGGTTGTACTATAGTATTGTTTCTTTTTCTTTCTCCATTATTTATATAATATAAATAACCACGTAAACTACGCCTACTTTCCTGAAAATCAGACAGTTTAATGAAAATAAAATTGGGAAGATAGTAAGATACAACAAGAAATATACCGGGCCATGCAGCTGCCGATGATGGATAGACGGAAGAGAATGAAAATCTGCATCCAATACTGCAATCACACTATTCAGCGACACTGCAATAAAACCATAGCAAATTAGTCAGGATGAAAGGGCAACTTTACTATACTAAGAAAAAAAAGAACTGAATTATGAGAAATGAAAAGGAAAAACTTCATTATTTAGAGTGTCCAACTTGATTCTCATATGGCATAACAAAGAAATGTAAGAAAAATGCCAAATCATTCAACATCTCAAATGAGATACCCATTTCTCATACAAATTCTTTTTTATAAATTCGGTAACTATGAACCTATTTTCATCCCCCTAAAACCTTACATGCCTAATAGACCTTCCAGAAGGACAGATCTTACATCTTTTCAGTTTCCTTCTAAAACAGGCAGATTTTTTTATGAGCGGCAGCTCCTAAGGGCATCTCCAATGGTTGGGCTAAATGTATAATAGCATTTGGTTTACACTTTTTGCTCCCCAATGGCTGCTTGTAGTATAACAGATGTTTAGCAATGGCCTCATTCTGCTAGGTCAGCGGGTATCTTTACCCTTTGACCTAGCAGAATGAAGTCGTTGTTAAAAAAACCATCAGACTGCAACTCTCTTGCGATTTCAGTATTAAGTCCATGAGACCGCAACTCTCTTGCAGTATGGGCCGGAATCCATATGCTTTTATAGACCAGACTGCAATCCACTTGCGGTGCCATTAAAATCCCCCAGAATACATGCAAACTCTCTTTTGTTATTCTATCAAATTCAATTCTTCTTCGTTCTCTCTCTTCTCCATTAAACCCTGAAAACTCTCTTTTGTTTTTCGATCTAATTCAATATGATTTAAATTGATTTGGGAAGATAAAATTGAAAAGCTAGATTGATTGTTCTCTTTCGCAACATAAGAATCCAAGTTGTTTGTGGTTTTCTAGATTGCAAGGTTTGGATTGAATGAAAAAACAACAAAGAAGAATGTTAGTATAAATTGAATGATCATCATCATCTTTATCCTTTATCAAATTGTTTGAAACCAGAACCCAGTTGCGGTTTGAATCTAAACCCAATGAAACCGCAATATACTTGCGGTGCGATGTTGTTTTTAGCAAAATTTAGCAGCCACCATTGGGCTTTGTTTAGCTGTATAATAGCAAGGTGTATAATGTACGGCCGGAGCTTGTAAAAGCTGACCAACCATTGGAGATGCTCAGATGCACTAATGGAGCAAAACAATTTCACTCAAACAAACAAAATGGATAATACATGGTTCTTCTCCAACAAATACCAGTCTTATGTAAACAAACTTATGGCACAAATCGACACTCACAACAGAAATATATACAGTGCGCAAATATATCCTGTTGAAAAAAGGAATCAGAAGAAAAATGTAACGCCAAATATTGTAAAAGTAATCTTATACACAGTTCTTGTAACTATAGTATAAGAAACAATACTAATGGTTAAAACATATCCGTTATATGAACCAGATGCATTACATAAGGCTCTATATATAGGGATGGAAAGTACATAATTAACCAATTCCCATTTGTCCACATCTACGAGCTCTACTTTGGCAAGAATTTAGAGCAAGTTCGGGCACTTGACCATATCGTGGACCAATTTATAATTTGTTTAACTTTAACCATGAAGTTTTAACCATTGACGGTGATTTTGCTGACTATGTCTACATCCAATACTCATCTTGCAGCCAACAATATTTTCACATACCTATAAAAGAAGCTTGTTTTAGTTTATTAGTTATTTACTTGTTGAACAAGCTTCTTACTGTATAAAAGAAGCTTTAGGTTATTGTAATAGATAGGTTGATTATTATTGAATTGAATAGAAGAATTGCTTCTTTAGTTATCCTTGTTTTCTTGCTCGATTATTCATCTTTTCCTTCCTTTTACTTGGTTGATTCCAAGTTTCACGTTCGTCAAGCCTTTTAACCCTTTCTTCTCTTCTTCTTTGAGAGATTCTAATCTCTTTCTTCTAAGTTCTAGATTAAGTGGTATCAGCAGCCTCACTTTCTAGATCTTTATCTAGAAAGCGGTCCGTCATCACCTTCCGTTCAAGCAGTTTCCGTCCATCCAGATTCAGGAAATTCGTCAACTTTGCAGGGTTCTCCAAGACAGAATACTTTGAACCAGTGTGCGTGCTATAGCTTGTTGGAAAGATTTGTGAATCTTCTTTCTAACCCAATCGACGGTTTGCAATTCGGAATTCTGAGCAGGGAGATACGGTCGTTCTACTACAAGGTGTCAAATCAGTTTTTTTTTTTTTTTCCTGCAACAACACTTTTCTTAAGATCCAATGGCACCTACTCAACAAGATTTTGTTTCAAGGAAAGATTTTGATGCAGCCATCAATTCCCTTAAAGAAAGTCAGACTTTGATGCAAGCTACCATGAAAACAAAGTTGAAAACTTCGCATGATTCATTGAAAGATTCCATTGATCAACTCAGCCACCAAATTTCTCAACTTTTCAAAGGTAAGGACAAGATAGATGAAGAGATCCTGGTATCTACATCCAATATTCCAACCACCAACATCCCTCTACACCTATGATTTCCTCCACCATCCAACCAGTTTCATATTATTCTAAGCTTGTTCTTCAAACCCCTATAGATTCCATTCGTCTCACCCACACCAGAATCCCTCAACATGGATCTTTTCTTAACCAACATGGTTCTGATGATGAAGATGATGATAATATTTGTGAATATGCGAATCCACGCCGTTATCGGCATCGTCGAAATCAACACCAAAGGTATGTTGACGATGATAGGTTTCGTGATAAAAGTGAGTACAAGCTCAAGGTTGATCTTCCAACTTTTAATGGAAATTTGCATATTGAAGATTTTCTTGATTGGCTTCATGATGTCGAAACTTTCTTCGATTTTACGAATGTTGTGGAAGAAAAAAATACCAAACTTGTAGCTTACAAACTGAAGGGAGCAGCAGCCGCTTGGTGGGATCAACTTCAACATCAACGATCTAGGACTAATAAGAAATCAATTCGCTCTTGGTTTAAGATGAAACAACTTTTAAAAGCTCAGTTTTTGCCTACTGATTATGATCAACTTCTCTACCAAGAACTTCAAGTTTGCCATCAAAGAGATCGTTTTGTGGATGATTATGCTTCGGAATTCAATCGCCTGATATATCGTAATGCTCTTCATGAAACAGATTTTCAACTTGTTGCAAAGTTTTGTTATGGTTTAAGGGAGGATATTCAAGAACGCTTCACCAACGTTGTCTACACTTTACAAGAGGCAACCCAACAAGCAAGGAGAATTGAGAGACAGTTAGCACGGCGTCAATCTTTGCACTCTTCTGCTAATAATTATTCTCCATCTCCATCTTTACATCTTCCAACTAAGGTAAATTCGGATGGTCTTCTTCCCACCCCTCCCGCTGGTTTACTACCATCACCATCATATACTAAACCTTCGTCTTCGTTTAATAAACCATCCACCACAATGGCACCGAAACCCAATGATGCGCTTTCACCAAAACAATCTCATGTTCCCGCAAAAACAAATCCATATGTTAAACCTGATCTTGGTAAGTGTTTTAAGTATTTGCAACCTGGACATAAGCAACATGAATGCCCTCTTCGCACTCAACAACTTAATCTTATCAATCAAGAGCATGACAACTATAATGAAGAAGATGATGAAATCATATATGGTGATGAAGAAGGCGGTGAAGTTTTGGGTTTCGACTAAACTCAAGGACGAGTTCATTTTTCAAAGCAGAGGAGACTGATGTAGGACATAGTAGGACTTACTATTTTATTTCTAAGTTTCAAGTAGGTTCTAGAATATGTTATTTTAGGTCTAAGTCATATTATATTAGGAGTTATTATATTTTTAGAAGTTGTTTTAGTTTAGAAGTTATTTACTTGTTGAACAAGCTTCTTGCTATATAAAAGAAGTTTTAGGTTATTGTAATAGAGAGGTTGATTATTATTGAATTGAATAGAAAAATTGCTTCTTGAGTTATCCCTAGATTATTCATCTTTTCCTTCTTTTTACTTGGTTGATTCCAAGTTTCACGTTCGTCAAGCCTTTTAACTCTTTCTTCTCTTCTTCTTTGAGAGATTTTTATCTCTTTCTTCTAAGTTCTACATTACGAATAGACCCGAGCACCAAGGTTTTACAGTGTCTAATAAAGGGAGGGGGGGGATGCAATCAACAAGATGGGACATAATATTTCCAGCATGTCAACAACCAGATCTCATTGAAGTCATATGTTAAGAGAGAAAATGATTGATGTACTGATAAGCATAAAACTGTTTCAGGTCTTCAGTAAATCAAGTAATTCTTCTTACCAATTTCATCCTCTGCAGCACTTTGTGTGCAGCCAACAGCATCCCACCAATCGACACCAACCAAAAGACTCCACCAAAACCTAAACTCACAAAAGAAATTTCTAATAAGCAATGATATGCGCAAAAGGAAACAATTAGACATAGATCAATCCTTAAATCACAAGTACCTATCCGCAAGAGCGCGTTCCCAAGTTGCTGAGTTGACTTTTGCTTCACTGCTTTGAATAGCAGGAGGAAGAACCCGAATTATCTTTAACATGGTACAATCCTTTTCAGTGTTATGCCAAACATAGGCTAGACAGCAACTAGTTGAAGAAAAGGAAGGAGCAGCAACCGCAGAGCCAACACAAACATGGCAGTTTTCAACTGGTGTAAAGTTTTCACCAGAAAAAATGTGGAATCCGCCCTCCAGAAAAGCAACCACAACTTCACCACCATGAGCAGAATACACAATTCGAGCTAGTGCTCGAACATCACTTGGCAAATCACAAGGATCAAAACTGAGCCTGTCCACCTTCTCAGTAACAGAATCCGACATGTTTTGCTCGCTAGATGCAGTTGTAGATGGTCTGAAACTTTTCATCTGAGTCGAGGGTATAATACTTTTATTAACTCTGGTCAACCAAACTGTTTGCATAGGTGCCTGCCCGCCAAAATTGGAAGCAGGAGTTCCAAATATAGGATGAAGGACAACAGGCTTAAGAGAAGATTCCCAGCGTTGCACTCTCCATCCTGTGATAGATGGACCTTCATCAGGATCATAAGGAGACATATACTGCCCTGCAAGAAGTCATTAACTTATTATCTTGAAATTTAAAATGTGCCTATGTAAAAAAATGCATCTAATAAAGAGCAATAATGCTGAATATACTCTATCAATACTTCATTTCCGTATAATACAGACAAAGCTACAATCAAGAAACACTTTCTCAAAAAATTGTGGAAACATACAACATGAATGTTAGTGGGCAAAGGACATAGCAGTAGTTGGATGCAAGAAAAAAAACTTAAAACTACAAGTTGATATCTGCATACATGCAGCATATGTCCATATCCAAGAAACTAGTCAAAGGAAAATGATCTATGGTCGAGATTAAATGTGTCCGTTATACCAAGTTGCAAAATTTCAGTTCAGCCTAGAAGACTAAATGTCGAAATTCTAGTCCTGGTGTCATATTCTTGGATTCTTATATGATGGGATCATAGCTAAATGTGAAATAAGACATCGACAACAAAATCTCATTATATCTCATGAATCCCTAAGAAAGTTTTCATTTTTTACCTCCACATAAAATGCAGCAACCCTACAATCACAATGCATAGAGATAGTTTTGCATCATTAGCTATTTAAACACAAATTCTTTTAAAACTTCTTACATACCCTGTGCATCCACATTATGATAGGTTTTGGATCATTAGCTATTTAGTTAAGTTTCAAAAGGCAATGTTGGTGTTCCAACTTTCAAGTATGATCCTATTGACTTTTCTAGATTCTGACATAGTTTTTGAGGAGTGCTCTCTGCAGCAATATATGCTTACTATTGAAGGAGTGCCCTAGAAAGAGTGGGAACTTAGGAGCCCTTATTTGGAATTTGATCCCTACAGCTGTGCTCTGGCAAAATAGGAAGCAAAGAAGTCAATAATAGAATTCGGAGTAGACAGAGTAGTGATGCTCAAAACGGCAACTAAATAGTATTGTCTGATGAATTCAAGAGAATAGAACGGAAATTGGTCGCATGAATTGAATTTTGATTGAACAGCTTTAATGAATAGCTGATACCTTTGCTGTTTATATTAGCTCTATTACTAAATCAGTAAATCCTTCCTTGTCTTGTACCTCTTACCTAAATGAAAGTCTTATTTAGCCAAAAGAAAACATACTTCATGTCTTTATGTTGTGGATCTTATGTCAACAGCATCGATGCTGGGAAAAATGAGTGATTTTAAAGTTTAAAAGTCTTGTACGGTAACAATGTTTCTCTAAATATCAATTTTAATGATAAAATAGCCTTCAATTTGAATCTTGTTTACAGGGTCATATACACCATATAGGTGATGAAGAATCGTGAGTAAGGCATCTGAGCACCAAAATAATAACATACTGAGCACGAGAAAGAAGTACCTTCAACAATCACAACAGTTATGACAGATCCACTACATGCTGGATCAAAAGCTACAGCAGTGACAGCAGAGCCCCATGTAGTTGCTGTTGACTGAGCTGCTGCCTCAGGGCTGACATATGCTGAAAAGTTTGAAACTGGTGAGCAATGAAGTGATATTGTTTCACTAGAAGCTTGATCATTCTGTATCCCTTGCTTTCCATCAGATCCCAGATACTCCTGCCAACTGAACAAATACGCAGCGAGAGGAGCGAAACCTGTCCAACAAGGAGGATTTAAGGAAGGCGGAACGCCGGTACTCATATTTGATTTCATTGTTACTTGACACTCGTTGCCAGGGCCAGGTGTAACCTCCCAAACAACCACAGTGGATGGATTCACAATTGGAACACCAGCTACATGCATAGTTCCTGATTCAGTTATGATAGCATCAGCGGTCATGATGCCACTAGGACCAGCTCCCAACAATCCTTTTCTTGTAGAAAACCACTTAGACCCTGCACTACTCTGAGTAGGAGACCACTGAGACCAGTGAAGTTGGATAGAGCCTGACGTGAAAACAGAACAGACACAGAGAAAATTCGGCCACCTAGCTGAAATTGGAAATCAAAAGCCTGCATCAGAGCTGAGACAAATATTCAAACTTTAGAATATGTAAAAAGTAAATAGGGCACCAACAATGAATGATAGTAAAATAATTGAAGCAAATAACAATGAAAAACGCATCATGCCGATGGCAAGTTTAGAAAAAGAAATTAACAGTTCCAAGCATGCAACAACAGCTTTAGGTAAGAGTTGCTAAACAACTGCAGACTGATAGTGAAAACACTATGAGCTTCTTACTTCACATATTATTGTAAGCGTCTTTGACAAATGGTATCTGATCAACTACGAGGTCATAAAACAAAATCATTTTTCTATAGTCCCTTTTGCAGTTGCAACCACAATCAATTACTACAAAACGACAACTTTTGTCCTCTTCTGTGCCAGAAACTATTCACCACATATCCTTATTCCCTTTTTTTGCCATTTTTGTATAAATACAAGTTAGCTTTTTAGTAATGAAAGCGACTATAGTCAGGGCTAAGGGAAACGTTACATTAGCAAGATATTAAGGACCAAATAAACCCAATCACCACTAAGAACATATATAATAAGGACACCCCTTACAATGAACTACCTTCTATTCCTTTATAATTACATCCCATTTACACATTAAATCCTGCAAAATGTAGATCCCTGAAAGCAATGCAAGTCCTCAAACAATCATAAAGATGTTACTTCACTTCCAAAAGTAGTTGATGAGCCTTAGTAACGATTAAAGTTTGTACTTGAACTAGGTCATCACTCATCATCTATTACTTAGAATTTGAATCCAATCGGCAACATCAGTAGTCAATAAATTGTGGAAATACGGGTGAGTCTGGAAGGTCCATAAGATGGTAAGAAATCATATTTCCTGATCTTATCAAAACTATAATTGCAAGTACAAGTCTGAGATAGGAACAGAATTGAAGGATAGACTATGTAGGACATTACTGATTGACCACTGTGAGCATGGATGATGGATCAAGAAAATTGTTAGTCTGGTATGCTTGCTGCGCCTCATTTGAAGCAGTTCAGAGTCCCCAGGGTCTTGTTATGGATGAGTCACCCAATGTTAGACCCATGGTTCCTATATATATACATCTTGGGTCCAAGTCTGCAATCCAGTACTAGCAATCAAGGGGTGTTAGTATTTTTGTCCTCATCGTGTTGGTCAGAGTGTGCTGCTGATGATATCTGTCGATGTTTCATGTACAGTTATATGTCACTCCCCAACAGATCAAGGTTCTCATAAAGCTTGTGCTCCTAGGTTTCGAGGCGAATTGGACAATATGTTTTGGCGTAGTTCGTATAGAACTACCACGTATTATTATAGGCAAAAAATTGAGAGACAAATATATTTAGCAATTCTAATCATCATCATTATTATTACCAGGGCCTTTTGACATAATACGGTTAGTACCCCAATACATAAATTTGTGCAGCCGAGAAAATACATATTTGTACAACAAGACCCTCGGTGACCTTTCAATCATTTGACAAAATTATTTATTAGGACTATAAATGCCAAACTTTTCTAGAAAGTGTTTGGACAAAGCATGGAAAAAAAAATTTCATCAAATCTATATTTGACATTTTGACCCCTCAAAACTTATATTTGACCATTTGACATCTTTATCATATCCAGAATAATCAGCAAGATGTGGCACACTGGCACATACTACCCTCGACATTAAAGAGCTATTATGAATTTGGTTGTAAGAAATGGCCGGACATATCGGTTCTTTTGTTTTTTCTTGGGAGTTTGTCCATTTTGGACGGTGGATGTAGCTTTCTTTGGTGTAGTTGTTATTTTTTTAATTATTATTTAGGGATATCTCATCCCTCGGTATATCCTGTACTGAACTCTTTTACGAATATTTTATAATCGTTTACCTCTCCAAAAAAAACTATCGTTGACCCGTGGATACATACAAGAATCACACTCTGTATATAAGAACTTATTCAAATGTGGGTTTTTGGTTTTCAAAATGGCGTTCTCTTGTCAGAACCTGGATTGTCTTCAAACAAAATAGAAAGTTAGGACTACTAGCCTATCTTATTTAAGAAAAGATCAAACTATTAACTACATCAATATTTCAATGTTTCACTGAAAAGGTCATAGGAATGAATTTGGCAATTATGTGTAAGTAGGGTCTTTAGCTTGAGAAATTCACAAATCATTTTGACAGCTCACGCAAAATTACAAGAATCTTCAGTTTGACGATCAACGTATTCCGTTACTTTTGGCACAACGTGAGATTCCACATGCCATTTGTATTTCAGTGATATTTTCTTTTTTTAAAGATGTTGAGGATTGAATGTATCTTAGTGGAATGCCATTGGTTTTCTGTTTGTAGTTTTTCTTTATTGCTCGTGTACATTATCACTGCATAAATCATAGAGAATGACAATAAAATAAAGAAAGGTTGACCATGAAGGGTTTGATGTAGGACAAGAAGGGGAAACTTTGAAAAAAATAAATAAAACTGTTTTATTGCTAAAACGAAATGAGTACAAGGAGAGAATTATACAAGCAAGATAAAACCACTAGCATCACACTAGTAAGGATGACGACTACTAGCATCGCACTAGTACCTACTAGCATCGCACTAGTAGGATTTCCTAGGATTCACTCCTAGGCACCTAGGCTTCACACCCAGGGTTGGTTGCATCTCACAATCCTTACAATAGCATAATTGCTGGAAATTTCTGAAACTTCATTCATACTTCAAAACAAGGTCTTACAAGTCTTTATATAAAGTTTAGAAGATCACTCTAGACTCTTAGGAAGACTAAACTTATTAAAGACAGATTTGACTCTTTGACTACTATTCAAAACAAAACATTAAATGACACTAAAGGCTCTAAAGAGTTCCAGATTTTTCTAGGTTGTTTATTCCTGATTTATGCTGCCATATGTCTCCATCATTTTTGAATGCCAAAATTAAGATATGGTGACCTTAAATACATAGCCATGCAAAAGACGAAAGGAAATTACAATTAAGTCGCATCAATTTCCAGAAAAGATAACTCAAATGGCATAGTAAAAGAAAAACTAGAACACAAACAAACCTGATGCTTGAGTTTGTTGCGAAAGAAATTTTTCTTCGAAAGTAGAACTACTGGAGTTTGAAGAAAGCCACCTATACTGAGTCCAAAAAGAAGTATTAAAAACGAAATTTCTAAGATAGAACATGTGGGACGAGATATAAGGAAATATAAGGATACAGAGACAACTATATATTGATAAATATCCAAATTTTAATATATGAACTGATGCGCCTAAACCGCCGTACTCCTAACTCCCATTTTTCTTTAATTTGTTACTCCTTCTATCAATTGGAGTTCCTTTATTTTTTTGGGGGAATGGATTAGGCCCTGGACTTGACTTTGAGGCTTTTTTAGAAAAGTAAACAAGCATAATATATTGAGAATAAAAAGAATTAGATGAAAAAAAAGCCCAGGGATAAGATCCCTGCTCAAGGCAAACATGCCAAAGTACAACAAAACCTGCGAAATAAAATAAATCACTAATAGTAAGGTAGAAACGATGCATCCTTCCTTTTGGTCCTCCTTTGGAATTTTGAATTCATGGACGTTTCTGGTTTCTCCGGTGGGTGTTGATTTGAAGATGGATTGGCTTTTCAGTTGTCCTGATTATCCGAGTATTTTTATAGGTACTGATTATCTGGCTTTTATTTCTTTTCTAGGTTGCTTCCTATCCTCTTTTCTTTAGCTACAAAGTTCATGGGAGATGGGTCAACTATTATGCTATGTTTCAATTTTAATATGAATATTTTGGGGCCCGGTAAGCTTTGGTGGCTTCTGTCGTGTTTTAAAGTTGCAATTTACTTCTCTTTTTGCTCAATCCTTCTGAACTAAATTCTAATTCGATGAAAATACAAACTCAGATGATATCCCCATGTCTATGAGCCCTTGGTCATGGGTGCAAACCCCCACCTCACCAATTTTACTGTTTCTCGAGCTTAAAAAAGTTGATAAAACAAATAAATAGAAAGGGCTCAATCTTAAACTTTATGGATATGAAATGTAAACGGTAAACCCTTTCCATTAGATTACAACTACATGCCATAATGAAAATTCAACTCCAAACAGATCTTGATGATCGGGAAGGAGATTCAATGTCCGCTTGGTGCCAAAAGGCCACTGGACCACCCTTCCCTCATCTTCAAAAGTTCCTGCACCCTTTTCCCTCAAAGTCTTACATTCACTCTAAAGTCTAAACTACCTTGGGAAGATGCTTTAATACATATAAAATCATGTCATCAAGTAAAAAGGTACAAATGGACAAAAGAGATAATGTTTTTACTAAGACCAAACGAGAAGAACCACTAAAAGCATACCGGAGACATCCATGATAACCATTTTGTCACAACTGCAATATCTTGCCGCCACTCGTATTCACATTGCCAGAAACTAGCATCTTTTATGACATTAGCAGGACCCTGGGTTAAGTCAGAAACAAGCTCAATAAGCTAAGAAGATAAAAAGAAGACCCCACACAAGCATAAATACTATAAAAACAAAGATGACAGTGCCTGCAAGACTGACTGACTCAGACCCGTAAAAGGCTTCAGAAACATTGGTAAAACTAATCAGATTTGGTTGAGAGATACATAAATATATTGGGTGCTATGAATAAAAATGAGATAAGTAAAGGCTGTGCAACAGTTTGTAGAAATTGCCCAGGTCTATCACATCATCATCAAGCCTTGTCACCGTTCATGAAGAAAGAAAGAAAAAAAATACAAAAAACATAGAAAGAAATCCATAAAGGAACTTACTTTAGCAGGCTGTGTCCATATAGTTATTCTCCCATGAAAATTGGCAACTAGTAAAGCACGAGGACAAGAACTAGGGGACCATTCAATAAACTGAACAGAATCCCGAGGGGAGTCTGCAAGACGACATACAAGCAATTGAATACATAAAAAAAAGGAGGGGAAAAAAAAGCATCTAAAGACAGAATGTGCTATAGTACGAACGCCTGTATGTCACTTCATATATATACAATTGGACCGCAAGAGCATAATAAAGATCATTATTCGAGAGCTAAAAATATAGATGATATAGACAAACAACCATTAACTGTTTCTCTGCCTCTGTAAAAATTCATTTCTCCTCTCTTAGAATAAGGAAAAGAAAATATCCTTACAAAAAGAAGAAAAATAATTGGTCATCAATGTATCAAGCAGACTAATCATTTACTTCTGATCCAAACTAAATAGAGAATGCACCGTCAATGTATTCATGCTCCGAGTATAACCGATTTTGCATCCTCTAACAGGCCATCAAAGATACTTTTAATCCAACATCAAATTTGGGTTCAATGAGATTAAAGTTTTATTTTATTTTATGCGTACATACATGAACTTAATTAGATTATCCCAATGAATTCAGTACCCAGCATGAAATCGGGACATACATGATGGTGAACATTAGAGATGCAATATTTCATACCTGCTATCACATTAAATACTGCACATTCAGTTGGTCTCTCTGGGTTGACAATGTGTATTGGAATCCAGAATGCTGAGTTTTCTCTTGAACTATGGAAAAAGAAGTGTGAAATTGAATAAGAAGAAAACTTTGCAAATTAAGAAGTGATAAAATTTCCCCTCTTTCATTACTTAAGAGAAGCAATTACTGAATGGAAAGTGCCACATAAGCCTTGTGT
Source organism: Aquilegia kansuensis (assembly GCA_020826895.1). Taxonomy (NCBI): domain Eukaryota; kingdom Viridiplantae; phylum Streptophyta; class Magnoliopsida; order Ranunculales; family Ranunculaceae; genus Aquilegia; species Aquilegia kansuensis. The sequence continues at coordinate 14,030,843 of CM037007.1, forward strand.
TAAATGGATATAAAAAAATGTAGGGACATAAAAGAGGAAGATGTGAGAACTCACTAAACATTTATTATTCTTCCTAAATATGTATATAAGGACCTATAATAGTATCACATTGAATAAACTAAAATTATCAACGCTTACAGTAAAAATATAATGAGTATGCTGATGTTTCGAATGGGTTCCTTATTAATGGTATTATTTGCTTATCTATTCGATTTGAAATAAATGATCTTATATCTTATAGTTCTTTTTAGTTGAACTTCTCTTAAGGAATGGGTGATAATGGAATCGGCATAAAATAGAAACAAAGGATTACTTGCTATCTAATGGCTACATTAGTTGGACAGGATGACTCATTGACTCCTCTCTATGGAAGGATGTGATCAGCTTTGAGTATGGTGGTGAGGAAGGATGTGGAATGATTTTCTTAAAAACTTAAACTCCTTATGGGTGTTTTCTAGAGCAAACAATCACAGGCCACCATAAGGAGTTCACCAAGCATATCAAATTCAAAGTTGGAGTGTATGATAGATGCGCCTTTGACAACATAGGTGTCATATTTTCATGTCGTAATAACCTGAACTTACAAGGGTCTGTGTGATAGATAATATTAACTTCATCCTTATCAAACCTACTACTTTCTAAAAGGATAGTTTAGGCCATTAGAAAAGAAATGGACATGCATAGTTCCAGACATATATCGACAATATAAGGAAATCACTATTAGAAAAGGAAATAGACATGCATAATACAGTAGACACAGGACAACTCAGAAACCTAGTAGACCCAGAAAACTGCAATTTATTCGACATGCTAAAAATGTATAATGATTTAATCCACTTTAGCTCACAGTAGTCTAAATACATGATACTTCTAAATAAGTATGGCGATTAGTAAAATACATTAATGACTATTACAGTTTGTGGTGACAAATGACAACTACTGGTTTGTGAGACAATATGCAAACCTTGGTATTCTTGCACAAGTTTCTGATGCACATGCAATAACGTTCAGCTTCGCACACCAGGAAACAGCGCTGAAAAAATTTATGAGTGACATCTTAATCAACAATCTTAATAAATAATTACTTAAATAAAGTAAGTTTTCGCTGATCAAATAAAAAGGAACAGCACAAGTAGAGGAAGCATAGATTTGTTGTGAATTGTGATCTACCCATTTGTTTAACTGCAAATGTTATATTTCACATGCCACCTTAACTATATAAAGCACATAAAAAACACTTTGAGAAGTTTATGTGTACAAGTGTGTGTGTGTGTGTGTTGAAATCCGGAGTTTAGGGCATACATGAAGTGCTGTGAAAATAAGTTAATCATGGATTAGGATGAGAGTAATGAGGTTGGATGTGGCCATTCAGATTTGCAACCAACACACGATGTAATTAATTTTCATTATATGATCAGTAGCTAGAGAGCATGGACACTCCAAAATGTTTCATGTCTGTATTTGACACATGTTCAACACCAGGACTGGCGATCACGGATTATATACATCACATTATCAATCTGAATTTTAGGACATGGCTTAAAAAAAGCATGAATATAGTCCTAGGTGATAATTTTGGGTCTAGAGGGATTGTTTTGGTCTTTTGTTATAAGTTATAGAACTCCAAAGTGGTTGTCTATTATTGGTCGATGTGTTGTATAATTGCACATCATTTGGTTGCCTTCGCAATTTTGAGTTATAACTTACATAATAATAACATAAAGGTCTGTCTGATTCGGGTGGGAGATTCTTTCCCAGTAAATTTCTTGAAGGGACATACAAGTAATTGCTCAAAAAAATAAAAACAGATGTTAATTCTCCTCAAAACTCCCTCTCACTTCCATGTCTTCCTCTCCGACATTTAAATTTTATTTCCATCTGATGTCCTCCATTTTCACCGGTAAATGGAAAACTAGTTTACCGCTCGAATCAAACAGACCCTGAGACTATATTTATAATACGATAAAGTTTACAACTATCAAAAAATATAACCTAATATTATTTCACTGTAAAGAACATGACCCTCATATTTGCGAGCAATGAATCAAATTAAGAACTGGGTATCAATTCAAACACTCATTTCTACATATCAAGCACTAAAATTCCTACACATTTCAATCAAATTGCGAAAAGGGGTATCGCAAAAACCACTAATCAATACAAAATAACCCAAATTAAATCAACTAACCTGAAATTTCGACAAAGACCAGGAACACTCATCTTATGTCTCAAATTAGATTTAGGTTGTTTAAGACTAATTTGAAAAACAGTAGCAGGAGTACCATTACCACCACCACCATTACTTAAACTCAAACCTGAAATTGAACCTGACCCACCATTTTCTTTTTCATCAATTGCAATTGAAGAAGAATCTTCCATGATTTTATCAATAAAAATCTCTTCTTTTTTTTCTTTAATTGGAGAAAAAACCCTAACTGGTTGTGGAGGTAGTAAGGGTTCTTCAGTAGTAGTAGTAGTAGTAGTAATGGTAGTTTCAGAGTCTTGTTTAATAACTGCAGAAGAAGAAGTAGTAGTAGTAGTAGTAGTAGTAGAAGAAGAAATAATAATGTCTGTAGTGGTATTAGTGATAGATGAAGAAGAAGAAGTATTGTTATTGTTATTCATATTGAGGGAGAGAAAGTCGTTAAAGAAAGAGACAGGGAAAGAAAGAAAGAAAGAAACAGACAAGATTAGATCTTTTTACTCTTTAGTGGGGTTTTTGTGTTGTGTGCAAGTGCAGCTCATGTGTTTGAGAGTTGACTGCTTTAAAAGTGTTTTGAGAGTTGGAGAAGTCAGGACTCAGGTCTCACAGGAGGTGAGTTTTGTCCAATTTATTCCAAACTCTGAAATGATTTGGCAGACCATAGGTGCTCTCTCAAGGCATACAATGTGTGACTTTGTGTACAGGTCCATAGTTCAAAATGCCGACATAATTCACAAAATTTTGCTGGAATATATCGGTTGTACTAATTTGTTTCTAGATTAATGTATTAACTAGATCAGGTCGTTGTGTGTTTGTACATGATGGATGTTGAGAACAGGGGTGGCTGCACCTCGTTGTGGTTGAGATTGTCTACGTATTCTAGTTCGAGGGAGTGGAACCTAGAGATCAAGTCATCGTAGTTTTGTCTTTATAAAAAGTGGAAGGGCACAGATCGTGGGATCGTGCGGATTCTTAGACATCTATTAACTGTGTGATATCTGGTAATGAATGCGTAACGGACTAAGATATTCTTTGAGCATTGATTGAGCGCACGTGTCTGTATTGAGGTCACCAATGGTTACATGCTGGAGTTGTACTGGTCGGATCAGATGAGCTCGTGTCGTATGCGACCTGGTTGACTGTTGAGACATGTCATGTGTCGTGTTTTGATTGGGTGTAGTATGTAGTACCCTAACATCGATTTTTAGAGAATCAACATTTTAAATTCCAGGAATATCCGAGAATATTTTCGATATTTCAGATGACATATTTGTTTCCACGGTCAAAATGTCGAAATATAACGTTTTTCTAAATCCAAAATTTCGCCCAGATTCTGAATTTTAAACTATATACAGGTCTGCTCATTGTCTCATGCCCTCATTGGAGTGCAGTGCGGCTTTGTACTGCGAGATGGTGGGTCTAATATGCGAGATAATGGAGCCCATTCATGTTGCATGTGGTACCGAGTGGGGCCGATGTGAGGTAGGAAGAAGGATGGAGAAGATTGATGTAGAGGGGTAGTCGGTAGAGGAGAAGAAATTTGGAGAAGTGGCGAAGAGAAACAAATGTGAAGGGACAGATTGTTGAAGAGGTGTAGTCCCACCTGATGTTAAAGAGATCAGGTAGGAAAATACAATTTATCTTTTGTTACTATTGCGTATTATAATAGATCTTTATGAAAAGATTGTTGCATTTTTCTTCCAGGTTGACAGTATAGTGATGACTCAAACAATCTCGAGTTAGAGATGAGATTGTTCCTTAGATCAGACTAAACCAACCTCCCAAAGAGCAAATGAGATCCAATCTCTACTATCAATTGCATATGTTACTGTACACACATACACGTTTTAATGTTTGATCTCGAAGCTCTTCTATATTCATTCACAGACTATATTCCGGAGGTGCACAAACCTAAAAAAGGTATTGTTGGCCTTCTGGTCTCATAACTTGTTCAGCAGTCAACACTTCGAATGTGCTTGATAGTCACCTACATTACATAAAACCTAAACCTAACAAAAGATTGCTCAACCTAACAAAAGATGTATTGTTGGCCTTCGAAAAGGCTAATATTAGGCACATAAGTACTTAAACTTACTTTTCAGGCAAGTTGCTCAACCTAACAAAAGATGTTTGTAATTGTCTCCGACATAAAAAAGGTGCTTTTATTATCAGTTAAAGAAGCAGCTTTTTTTTTTTAGTTAATTCTGGACCTACCTCAGAAATGTAACATGCTAGTATGCTACAGTTCAATCTAGACTGGCAAAAGTGCCAAATGTTCAGTCAACAATATCATGCAAACACTCTAAACACTAAACCTTTGTCCAAAATTATTCAAAGACAGAACACACCTCTTACAAGAACAGATTTGAGTTACTCAATTAGACTAGTTGCAAAGAGTATGCTTTTGTTCCCGCAAAAGTAAACAAATACCTAGCACCAATAAATAACAACAAAGAAACAACTTGAAAAGTACAAGGACTGCAGCATTGGAAGAGGGGGCAGTAACTTGACAAAATCTGCCAATCCATAAAGTATAAATAACCATATATCTGGAAACGACAGATTCATCAATCTTTCCAAATATCTGCAAACTCATCACGCTCCAAGGCATTTGTTTCTTCATGGATTCTTCTCCTCTTCTTGGCCTTCACCTTCTTGGCATACTTGCCTGCCTGTTTCTTTTTCTCCAAGGCTCGAATCTGGATGCATTTGAGAAAGAGGGGTCATACAGTTGTTTATCCAAAAAAGGCAAGGACAAACAAAAGACAGGAAAACTTAAATTTCATGGGACCGGACAGTTGGAGACTTGAAGGTTAGGTTCCCCAAGCGTAAATGACACCAAGAAATGAAGTCACTAAACAATATCACCAAACTACTAAAGTGTGGCAATTCCAGTTCACAACAAGCTGCAAGTTTAGTACTCATGCTGTGAAGATTGGTGCTTAAAAGAGAGGGTCTTTGGCTTGAAGATTTTGTAGTGTGGCAGAGACCCGTAGAGCAGGTCCCATCCTAAGTCACATCGTTTGGCAATAATTTGTAGAAAATGACAAAAAGCTAAAAGAACATGTGTTCTAACCTGGTTTGGGGAAACATAATAGGGATTCTCGTACAATGTAGGGCCACCGAAACTCCCGCCAAAAATCTTAATTGGGTTCAAGCAAAACCTTGGACCAACCTAACACAACCAGTTAAACAGTTCAGTTAAATGTAGAATTACGGGAAGATAAACTATATATTTAAAGTACAATCATTCACCACAAACCTCCACAAGCGTCATTTTGTCAAGACCACCTCTGTCCACTTTATCAATTTCATTGTGAGGAACAGAAATCTGGAAATGGGCAGTAAAACAACAGTAAGAAGCAAACTTATGAATAGAAAAGTAGCTCAAAACTAGTATACATACAAAGAATATTGTAATTTTGAACTGGTCCATATATTTTTCCAAAAGATCAACACAAATTCCTCAATTGTAACTGCCAGCTCAAAGGATCACAAAAATAGATATTACTGAAGTAAGATTAAATACTAGTATGTATTAGTTTAAGCACACATAAACATGATAGATCAAATAAAGTTTTCATAATCAATAAAAGTTTATTTCAGCTAAAAGAAAATTTTAAACAAATAGGTCCATCCTGAAGAATTCCTAGCACAGAATCAACAGAAACAAATTATCTAGCACCTTATTAGAAAACTTATAAACTGTTCAAGTTTACGCCTCAAGGCAAGGCAATTGCCTCGGCCACAGGCTTACCAATTAGCAATTTTTTTTGTATATAATATATTGCAATTTTCCTAAACATTGTTCTTCGTAAGTCAAAAATGCATAGGTATGATGTCTTACATCATTCGACTAGTAGCCTTTAATGAAATTTGAATCATTTGCTTGCCAAATTCCATCAGAAAAGCTACAACAGAACCATTATTGAAATTCAGACACTCTGCAAGTCTGAAACAACAGGGGCATATCTAAACCGATGCACACTTGATGGAGCAGGTAACAGAATAACATGGTGCACATTTATTTCAGTAGCAATTTCAAATGATTACATTAACTAATCAAAATGGGAATTTCAGAGCTAGCACAGAAAAGAAGGTAAAATTCTGATTATATGATTTTGTTTGATGCAAAGACCGCAAACCATAATGGTTTTAGCGATCTCATTCAAATGAAGCCACAAAATCATAAAATGAAACCCTATGCAGCAACATAATCATAAAAGATCCGTAATCCTTTAATCGATACTACTGAAATGAAGGATGCAGATGTTTACCTGATAATTACGGAACCATATATGATCGTCAACAATAGAGAAGACAAAGACGTGGTCATGAAAAGGTTTAGCTTTCCTGTGATCCTTTGGAACTCCAAATATCTGCCAAAATGGCGAAAAGGAGATCAAGATTGCCACAATTTTTGAGAAGCAAAATTCAAAGAGCAATTTTATTTAACAGCCAAAAAATCTCCACAATAAACCCAAAGAACAACAATAAAAGATCAAAAGGCCCTTTTCAAATGCTTAATAACGCCTTCTGTCTACTTTAGAACTGAGAAACTAAAGGGTTAACAGGCAAAGTAAACCTTAAAGAGTATGGATAGCTGATCAGAGTTGGATGCCTAAGAAAACGTGTCAAGATATTGGAAAGCCCTATAGATAGCTCCCTCAATGTGCATTAATAGAAAACTCTTTCCTTTTTACCGATTTTTATGAGTATGATCAAAGAAACCACTGTGTGATGTGCGGAGAGCAGATACAAGAAAATGATATCTCTTTTTTTTTTTTCTTCATAATCGGATAAACTAATAAACCTTTCTCAACTTTCTTTGTTCTTACTTCTCCTCTCTTCTTATTCTTCATAGTTTGGATCAGTGTGTCCTAGTGTACAGCATGCATGCCTTGTGTTCTTGTAAAACCTTGGTGTGTCTATGCTACATAGATCAGAACTGAGTGCAGTAAGTAGCACTTTATAAAAGGAAAGAAACCAACATATTTTGTGTGCCATAACATCATCCAATAAAAGTTGAGTAAAAAAGGTGACCTAGAACTAGAGTTCAATGGACAGTACCAGAAGTGACGAGGATAATAAGATAAACAAATTACCACTACTGACAGAAATTAAACTGAGGGAAAAAAATATTTCCTAGGAATTGTTATGCAAGGAAAAATAAGGTGGAAACCATATAAGAAAGAAAAATATTTGGAGATGGAAGTACCTGGGTAATAATCTCTTTCAAAAGTTTCCAGTGAGGATCATTATCAAAATTTGTAGAGAACGTTAATATTGGTCTCGAACCTTTCAAGTGATTTCCAGTGAGTTTTAACTCTTCCATTGTGTGAACTGAAACAATCACCCAAATTTGCAAAATTAATCAACTGCCAGAAGGACCAAGAACGCGGTCAAAAGATCAAGAACGCAGTCAAAACTTAAAAAACAATTACCAGCATTAACTAAGAATTTCACAGATGGCCCATTTGGGCACTTGGCCATCCAAAGGTAGAGATCCTTCTGCTTCCTGCACTGCAATGAGAACAGAACAAGTGTACCATCAACACAACAGATAATTCAGCATAGATACTCAACATTACAGAAATCTTGTCCTCTTATCCAAGTGACCTAAAAATTATGGAGTAAAATCTTTGAATTAGTAGTTAGAAAGATGTGCAGACTAAATATAGTGGTAGAAAGAGTACATATTACAGATGACGGCCCATCAAAGCTATCCAAACTTTTTAACATTCGTATGTAGGTATAAATGATCTAAAACTATTCTTTAATAATTTGTCGCAAAACCTTACACCAAGTCACCACCAACTAGAAGTTCAAGATGCTCCCAGAATTGTTTTTTTTCTAAATACTGCCCCATACCCCCATATCTGAAAGTTAATCGAATATATTAAAATTTATCTCAAATTATCTGACGCCCTGCAAATCGATGTGCATTTTTCACAATAAAACTCCCTAGCCACATGAATCTAGTTCCAAGCAACATTACAAATTATCATACTTAAATAATGCCCAGGGCAATAAATTACCTCAAAAAACAAGCATGAAGAGCAGTTCTTCAACTCAACTAACTCATTCAAAGCCCCACCTTTACTTTCTTTAGAATCAATCTTGTTATCTTTCTTACAATGAGGCAAAATCGATACAACATTCAACATCAAATGCCGATACCTTCACAACCCAACATTCAATTAATAAAACTAATTCATACCCAAATCTTAAAACAATCAAATAAACCCAAAAAACCCAAAAAGATTCAAACTTGAAATAATTACCTAAAAATAATTCGACGAGAACAAGTAACCAAAACCTTTTCTTTATTTCTAAAAAAAGGTGAATCATTTTGTTTCTTTTCTTCTACATCTTTGTCTTTCCAACCTAATAATGTTCTTTTAGGTCTTTCTTGAGCAAATTCTTCTTTCTTTTTTATAAGTTCTGATGATGCTTCTTTCTCACTTTGCTTTCTCTTCTTCGCCATTGATTTCAAATTCACTGCAAATTAAACAATAAAAAAAAACCCTAATTTGAATGAAATAAACCCTAATTTATGCATTTGATTTCAATTTAAAGTTTACAACTTTACATACCTTCTTCTTCTTCAATGGAGCCTTGAAATGGAGACAGAGGAAGAGAGAGAAAAAGAAAGTGAATTATTAGGGTTTATAGGGTTTAAAGATGGTGGTGACATTTCGGGTATTAGATGGGTCGGATTTGATCCGGAATTTTGCAGAGACCAAATCTGAATTAAGTAGATATGGACTTTTTTTTATCGGGGCCAGAAAGCAGTTTAAAGTTTAAACTTTCTACTTGTCAGGACCAAGAACATCTTGTCAGTTGTTATAGTACACGTAAGCATATCACCCCATCAAGGTGTCCAACATTAATCACTAACATAGAACCGAGACTGACGTTAGGGGAAGAGAGAGAAAAAAAAAAAAAAAAAAAGAGAAAAGAAAAGAGATTTCAAAAAACAAAAAAAAGACGGTGATGCAGAACAGTGCTGACGTCATCACCAGCAAGGCTGACATCATCGTCAGAAATTTATTTTTTTTACTTATTATTTTATTTAGTAATTTCTAATTTAGAGTCTAGAAGTTCTAGAATAGCTGGTTTACTACTAAGTTGATATTAGTTATACAATTCAAAGTAGGATTTGTATTTTGATTTATTTGTTTAGGAAGTCCTAATGCTAGTTGGTCTTAGTCTTTAGTCTATATAAAGAGTCATGCTTTGTAGAACAATTATTCAATTATTCAATCAATACAATTAAGATTTGTCTCTACAATTTATTTTCTTTAGTTTTGTTTTAGTTCTTCCTTGTTTCAAGGCAATCCTCCCCTTGGGTTATTCAAGGTTTGATTTTTAATCGCTTCCGCTACGTCAATTGCTATCAAGAGCTTCGTTCCGATCCTACAATGGTTAATGACGGAGATTCTTCACCCCGCTCCCAAGTCGGTAATCTTGGAGATTATGTGACGAAGGTTGAATTCAATTCGGCTATTAATCGTCTCACCGCTTCAATCGATAAACTTACGCTTCGATTTGATAAGTTTGAAGGTAAGCAATCTATTGTTGATGCTCCCACCCTCCCACCATCTACTATGACCAACATATCTCAACCACCCCAATTTTCCACCACCACCACAACTTTACCACAAGGTTCCAATATTGACTTCACATCTCTCCCTATTCATGGTTGCCCCCAAACACCACAAAACCTATTTTCACATCCCTACCCATACATACAACCCTATAATAACTCCCAACCATCTCAACTTTCCAATACTCCACAAGTTCGCACCACTTATACCACTATTGCTTCTCCATCTCAATCTCGCTACCAACTCCTACATACAACCAACAATGTCCCACCCACTACACAAAATTTTCAACCACCCCATAATCTTCCTATTAATCGTTTTCAACAAACTTATCACCGTCGCGTCCCTCGAGCACCAAATTCTTATCTTGATGATCATGATAGTGATGATGATGCTGAAAATTACTATCAACAAGCATGCCCTCAACCTCAACAACACCACAACAACAATTTTCGTACTCAATCTGACCAGTTTCGTATGAAAATTGATCTCCCTACTTTTACTGGTAATATGAATATTGAGGAAACTCTTGATTGGATTCATGAAGTTGAGAATTTCTTTGAGTACATGGATACTCCCGAACATGCACAAGTTAAGCTCGTGGCATATAAACTCAAACAAGGTGCTTCTGTTTGGTGGGAACAACTCAAGGCTCATCGTCGAAAGAATAATAAGCGGGATATTGTTTCTTGGGCACGTATGAAAACTTTGATTATGGAGCGTTTCTTGCCTAAGGATTATGAGCAAATTTTATACAACCAACTGCTATCGTATCGCCAAGGATCTCGTAGTGTTGATGATTATGCTGCTGAGTTTCATCGCTTGGTATCTCGAAATAACATCGTGGAAAGTGAAGATCAATTAGTTACTCGTTTTCGTAATGGTTTGAATAGGAATATCGTGGAGAAGATTTTTCACTCAATTCCTACCTTGGCCGATGCAATTCAAATCGCACTCAACATTGAGCAACATAATGGTTTCCGCTCGAATTCTAGTAAGTCATACTCTTCTCCATCATCTTCTTCTTATCCAAATCATCGCAACAACTACAACCCTTCACCATCATCTACTGCACCGCAATAATCAAAATTCTCCAAACATTAACTATTCACCCAACACTCCTACAAACAATCAAGCCACACTTGCTTCCAACGATGATCAACCTCCACCTACCAAAGCTCCACAAACCACCCAACCAAGCAAAACCAATCTATATGCTTACCCTACCATGCCCAATTGTTACCGTTGCGGCCAACCTGGACATAAGCAACATGAATGTCCAAAACGAGACAAGTCTAGAGTTAACTTTATTGATCATGATGAAAACGATTGCGATGATGACTATGATGAAGATTACTATGATAAATGTGAACCTAGTAATGAGATTCAATATGAAGTGGATGCTCCATTCTTGGGTGTTATTCGAAGGCTTCTCTATGCTCCTTCTCAACCGGTGAATTCTGAAGGAAAAAGGATCTTTCAGACTCGTTGTCAAGTTAAGGATAAGGCTGTTAATTTGATTATTGATGGTGGTTCCCATGATAATTATGTTTCTACTTATATGGTGACCAGGTTGGATCTACCAGTGACTCCACATCCTAAGCCTTATTCCGTTGGTTGGGTTAAGGATGGTCACTCACTCATGGTGACTACTCAATGTCGTGTTCCATTTTCTCTTGGTAAGTATCATGATGAGGTTCTTTGTGATGTTCTTGATATGGATGCTAGCCATTTGTTACTTGGTCGACCTTGGCAATGGGATCGTCGTGCTATGTATGATTGTTATGCCAATACATTTACCTTTAAGAAAGATGGTGAAAAACATACTTTGGGTTCTATGCGTCTAAAACCTGTTCATGAAGTTTCTAAAGTCGAAGAGCGAACTTGTTTGATTTCTAAGGACCATGAAGAGGATTTCAAAAAGACTGACACAATCTATGCTCTTGTACTTAAGGAAGAAAAGAGAGAAGAATAAAAAATTCCCATGGTTGTCCAACCTTTATTGGATGAATTCAAAACTATCATACCCACCGATCTACCTTCATCATTGCCTCCAATGCGTGATATTCAACATCACATTGATTTGATGCCTGGTGCAAGTCTTCCCAATCTTCCCCACTATCGTATGGCACCTAAAGAACATGAAGAGCTTCGACGCCAAGTTAATGATTTACTCGAGAAAGGCCTCATTCGCCCTAGTATGAGTCCTTGTGCAGTTCCTGCTTTGCTTGTGCCAAAGAAAGATGGTTCTTGGCGTATGTGTGTTGATAGTCGTGCAATCAACCAAATTACCATTCGCTACAGGTTTCCTATTCCTCGCTTGGATGATATGCTTGATATGCTTATTGGTTCTAAAGTGTTCTCTAAGATTGATTTAAAGAGTGGTTATCATCAAATCCGCATACGACCAGGAGATGAATGGAAAACTGCTTTCAAGACAAAGGATGGTCTTTATGAATGGATGGTAATGCCTTTTGGTTTGTCAAATGCCCCAAGTACATTTATGCGTTTGATGACTAAAGTGTTGCAGCCTCTCATTGGAAAGTTCGTTGTCGTATATTTTGATGGCATATTAATTTATAGTCAGAATGAGCAACAACACATGTGTCATCTTTGGGAAGTCTTCAAGGTTCTCTATGATAATTCGCTTCTCATCAACATCAAGAAGTGTGATTTCATGACAGACCGCATTCTTTCTCTTGGCTACATTGTAAGTGCTTCAGGTATACATGTTGATGAAGACAAGGTGAAAGCAATACGAGAATGGCCTACACCTCTTACAATTCATGATGTTCGTTCTTTCCATGGTTTGGCTACTTTTTACCGACGTTTTGTCAAGAACTTCAGCTCTATTGCAGCTCCTTTGACACATTGTATGCGAGGTACTAAATTTGAATGGACTGAAGAAGCCGACAAAAGTTTTAACTTACTTAAAGACAAGCTTTCTACAGCCCCGGTTCTCGCTCTACCTGATTTTTCCAAGATTTTTGAAGTAGATTGTGATGCTTCAATCATGGGTATTGGCGTTGTTCTTTCTCAAGAAAGTAAGCCTCTTGCATTTTTTTAGTGAGAAACTTAGTGATGCTCGAAAGAAATGGTCTACTTATCAATTGGAACTCTTTGCGTTGGTTCAAACATTGCGTCATTGGCATCACTATCTGATCCATCGGGAATTTATTCTCTACACTGACCACCAAGCTTTGCAATTCCTTCAAAGCAGTTCCAAGACAAATCGAATGCATGACAGATGGAAAGACACAATTGACAAATACACTTTTGTGATTAAGCACAAATCAGGTCAACAAAACAAAGTAGCTGATGCCCTCACTCGAAGAGCTTCTTTGCTCGTTACAGTCAACACCGATATTGTTGGGTTTGATTATTTGAAGGATTTATATGATGATGATCCTGATTTTTCAGATATGTGGATTAAATGCTCTCAAAATCAATCTGGTACAGATGATTTCCTTATTCAGGATGGTTTTCTTTTCAAGGGAAATCACTTGTGCATTCCTCAAGGCTCCCTTAGAGAACATATCATTCGTGAAATGCATGCTGGAGGTCTCGCAGGTCACATGGGTCGTGACAAGACTATTGCTTTGATTGAAGAAAGGTATTATTGGCCATCCCTAAAAAGAGATGTTGGTAATCTCATTCAGCGGTGTTATACTTGTCAAACCGCAAAAGGTCAATCTCAAAATACTGGCTTGTACACACCATTACCGGTTCCTAATGCACCATGGGTTGATGTTTCTATGGATTTTATCTTGGGTCTCCCTCGGACTCAAAGAGCTGTTGATTCGGTTATGGTTGTTGTAGATACGTTCTCCAAGATGGCTCATTTTATTCCTTGCAAGAAGACATCGAATGCTTCCAATATTGCTACTTTATTCTTCAAGGAAATTGTTCGTTTACATGGTGTTCCAAAATCTATTACTTCAGACCGTGACACCAAATTTTTAAGTTACTTCTGGAAGACTTTGTGGATGAGACTTGACACTTCCTTGAAATTTAGTAGTACTTCTCACCCACAAACTGATCGTCAAACTGAAGTTGTGAATCGAACATTGGGAAATTTGATTCGTTGTCTCTCTGGTGACAAACCAAAACAATGGGATCTTGCTTTGCCTCAAGCCGAGTTTGCTTACAATACCTCAAAGAATGCAATGGTTGATAGTATGACTCAGCTTCACGACACAGTCAAGAAGAATATTGAGAATTCCAATACTCATTACAAGGAAGATGCTGACAAACATCGTCGTTCTAAAACATTCGAAGTTGGAGACTTAGTAATGGTGCATTTGCGTAAGGAGAGATTTCCAGTAGGTACTTACAACAAGTTGAAAATGAAGAAGATTGGTCCCTTAAAGATTCTTCGCAAGATCAATGACAATGCTTATATTGTCGATCTTTCGAGTGACATGCATATTTCCAAGACCTTCAATGTCAAAGATATCTATCCCTTTCATGCTGATGATACTTCTAACTCGAGGACGAGTTCTTTTAAAGAAGAGGGGACTGATGCAGAACAATGCTGACGTCATCACCAGCAAGGCTGACATCATCGTCAGAAATTTATTTTTTTTATTTTCTTTTTATCTTATTATTTTATTTAGTAATTTCTAATTTAGAGTCTAGAAGTTCTAGAATAGCTGGTTTACTACTAAGTTGATATTAGTTATACAATTCAAAGTAGGATTTGTATTTTGATTTATTTGTTTAGGAAGTCCTAATGCTAGTTGGTCTTGGTCATTAGTCTATATAAAGAGTCATGCTTTGTAGAACAATTATTCAATTATTCAATCAATACAATTAAGATTTGTCTCTATAATTTATTTTCTTTAGTTTTGTTTTAGTTCTTCCTTGTTTCAAGGCAATCCTCTCCTTGGGTTATTCAAGGTTTGATTTTTAATCGCTTCCGCTACGTCAGACGGACATACAGAAAATTAAAAAGGGAAAAAAGGAGATAGACATGAGTTTGAATTCCACCTGACTCTAAATGGACCTCCTAACGTCAGTCGATTAAAGCTCTAATCAAAATGGTCCAAAAAATTACTATTTTAATCATAGTTTAAAATATCTCAGATATCCTAAGAAAATTATAGTGATATTTGAGGAATTGCATACACAAATATCCACAAAAAATTCATGATTCACGAATACTCGAATTTCACATTAATTTCTAGTGTCGAAATCTCGATAAAATCCATTTTTTTAAACTATAATTATCTTAATGGACTAAAAATTACACGTGCTAATCTTTGGCTTAACAAAAATATATCCCCATATAGATTGATTTGGGGAGAGGAGGTGTCGAAGTGAACTTAAAACATTTCTTTTGTTTTAATGAAAATCCAAAATTCCTTAAAAAAAAAAGATGAGTTCAAAACATGTAAACAACTGATTATGTGATAAAAAGTTTTCTGGAATTGTATGTCCATCTTTGCCTAGGATATCATCACCTGACCCTAAGAGCAATCCCAATGGGAGGGCATTTGAGAAGAGCAGTAGTGTGAAATGCCCTCTCAACCAAAATTCCTTCCTCAATGGAACGGTGGGTCAAATATTCAAAGGTGGTTAGAAGTTCCAATGGTATTTGAGAGGGGAATAGAGTGCCATCCAAAATGCCATGTTAATTGCATAAGACGGAACACAGTGTTCCGGTTCAACACTTTTTCGGAACTCACAGTTCCGTCTTATACACTTTATCTCATATAGAACTTGAAGTTCCGTCTTATACACTTAAAAAAACAACGGAATACAGAGTTCCGTCTTATACACTTTAAAAAAAAAAAACGAAATACAGAATTCCGTCTTATATTTAATAAAATTACCGGAACTCAAAGTTCCGTCTTATAAGCCATTTAATTTTCCTAAACTAACATTTTCAAATTTTGCCATTGGCACCACTTTGCAGGGGGTTTTGACTACCATGAACAGAGACTGATTTTGAAGGTGTTTTTGCTTATGTGGCACCTACGTGGAGTGGAGGGCACCAAACTGCCTTCCCATTGGGATTGCTCTAAGCAGACCATGTCTTTTTGATGTCATTAATAATTTTCTTTTTCTTTTTTTTATTTATAAAAAAAAAAAAAAAAAAAAAGGTTTTCTTATGTAATTTAAAGATCAGGAATCCCCTCCAATCTTGCTTGCAGCCCTCACTAAGTATAACCTAGGATATATAGGCTTATCCCCTAGAAAAACCATCTTAAAAATCTAAAAAAAAAAATACAAGATGAATACGACAGATTCGCCTAAAGGATGGATTTAGGATTCGCACGATAATATTCTAACCAATGTGGCCAAGTCAAATAATCGGAGTATGGGACCTGTTCATGATCCAACAATTTTATTCACCTGATTACATTTCTTTATATCTTTCAACATGATGTTCAATCTCCCTTCCCTCCAATTTGTAGGATGTTTGAAACTTTGAATTATTCTATCTATCATATCAATCTGAATGCTAGATTGCTAGTCACATTGTTTGGTCAAGTACTCAATCAAGTGTGCATGGACTAATGAGGTGATTTCAACATTTTCACCTTATCGTGCCTTTAATTAGTCTATATTTTCTCATGTTTTTTTAGTGTAAGACGGCAAAGAGCAATAAGAAGTGAATTAGCAATGAAGTTAACTTCAACCTTCTTATATCTTTTTACTATTATAAATCATAATTAACCACTAATCATTGCTTACCATATACAATAAAAAATCTTAGTTAATAAAATTGGAACATGTATTATTTAATTTATATTATTATTATTTGTAAAAAAAAAAACAACTAAAAAATTATAATTTTTCCATGCAAAAGAGACAAACAAAAACTCACTGGGATCACTTGTATATTGTATTAGGTTTAATAATATGATTTTTTTTTAATATTCTTATAAATGAATGTCTTTATCACTGCCAACACTTCTATTATATGGTTAATATACACTCTTAAGTTTAGTAAAAAAAAACCTTAGATTATAAATATAATAATATAATAAATATACATAAATTAAAAAGTTATTGACTTTATTTACTAATATAATATATTGATAAATTAAATCGTCAAATTATTTAAAATAATCATCAAAATCACTTTAAACTTTTTATACATACAATCGACATCCCATCATGGTTGCATATAAAAATGTTAAAATAATTAATCATTCATTATTTTTCTATTGGGAAACAGGTTTCTCTTATCCCTTTAAATTACGCGTGAAAACTTATATCAACAACCAACTGCTGACGGTTCCACAACCTCTCCACTTTATGAGAAGAGTGCTCCTTTCGTCAAATTATTTAAAATAATCATCGAAATTACTTTAAATTTTTTATACATACAATCGACATCCCATCATGGTTGCATATAAAAATGTTAAGGTAAGGTTTCTCTTATCCCTTTAAATTACGCGTGGAAACTTATATCAACAACCAAACTGTTGCTGACGGTTTCACAACCTCTCCACTTTATGAGAAGGGTGCTTCTATTGCACCATAGGCTCATTCGCATAATTAGCCAGGGTGCTTCTATTGCGCCATAGGCTCATTCGCATAATTAGCCTATAGCTGATCGAAACAAATTGCGAGTGTAGCACACAAGTTGAATTAATGGTTTCAAATCATTGACTTATTGAAGCAAGATTATTCCTAATAAGCCCCTATGAGGCTAATGATGATAGTGAATCATTATATCATAAATACAAAATAAACAAAAAAAAAAAATCACAAAATTGCTTTTTGGCGGGTGAAATACACAGGCCCAACGGTCGTTTTCAGTGAATGGTGAGAACACTTGAAAAAAGAAAGAAAAGTAAGGAAGAAGGAGAGCTATGACTCGTGAGCATTTGTATAACACTTGTATTAGCCGTCTGAAGAATAAAATATTGTTCATTTGGATCAAATTAGAGAAAAACCCAAATACCCAAATCACCATTTCTTCAATTTCAGGTAAAAAAATTGTTCTTTAATTGGTTGAAATTCAAAAAAAGTTTTGATTTTTTGGTTATTATTTGATATGGGTTTTTTGTTTTATGTAGTAGAATTGAGGAATTGAGTTGTTTAAGGGGTTTTTTTGTATGAGGAATTCGGATTTCAAAGGTTGGTTTTCATTCTTTGAGAAAGATATAATGCAAAGTTTTGAGATTTGGGCAAAAAGTTTCTTTGGGTTTCATTAATTTGTTAGAATTATTGCATCTTATGAACAGTTAAGAAGATGAATTGTCGAAAAATAAAGGTGAAATTTTCCAAAAACTTTTCATTTAGCATATGGGGGCAAAGGTTATGAGCAGTTTTTTTTTTTTTTTTCAAAGTTTAAATATGAAGTAAGTTGTCGTAAATAGTCAAGTATACATTATGCAACTACACAAGTTGATGTTCATGGAATCTAACGCTTTGGTGTTTCGCATAGAAAAAAAGTTTGAGCAGACAAGTTGTATGGATGGTTTTTGCATATCATAGTTGCAGTGAATTATTGATTTTGAATTTCATACCTGTAACCTGTATATAATGGAAGAAACCTTGTTGTCGTTTATCTATTATTGTGTGTAGTAGATATATACATTAACGCAGTCTTTAATGTAGGAACCTATTTTTGTTCTGTTTTGAAGGTGTACACTTTAAAGTCTTGAAATCGTAATGAAATTCTTCGATAGAATGAGCTGTTGTTTCTTTTCTACTTCAAAGGTTCAAAAAAAGAAGGATTCAACTCAACGGAATCAAGACATAAGCGGTTAGACATTATACCTAGCCTTTACGTGTATTCTTATTGTTACTGTTTTAATTATCGTTATAATTATTTTGTAATCTTTCTAAGGTCTGCAGCATTTCGAAAATAACTTCTTTATGTCTTACTTAAGTATATTCGATTCAAAAGAGTTCGTTATTAAGGCATTAGTCCATTCAGGTAATTGGAAACAGAGGTATCAGTCATTGTTTGTCCTGTTATCAATTCTTAAATTTGGAACCTTGTAGTAAAATTGCACTAGATTTGTGATCCTCCATCCTAGTATCATCGTTTAGGGTGTTTTGGGCTCGTTAGGATTTTCCATTTCCAAATATCATACTAGTTCCTATGTCCAAGGCGTAACTCTTGATCCAAGCATATTAGTTCCTATATCTTGAACAGATAAACTTAGTTTTGTCATAATGTATCTGATTTATGAAGGTTGTTTATGATGCTGCATTCTGCTATAATTAACTATCGGAGTATTCCAGGTTTATTATTCCATCTTTCTAATGGTTTGAAAAGTGTTATTAGTTCTCATGGGATCATGGAAAACAAACTTTTAAGTGTTAATTAGTCTAAGGATTTTAGAAGTACTGGTGTAGCAGAGTCTTGGTTTTTGATACTGTAGCATCCATGAAGTGCAACCATTAGAATAAACTGAATATACTTATGCTATACTGCAGTTTGTAGCATGCTGCATCGTTTCATATTATTTGTAGTTTTGTAATATACTATTCCACCTTTTTCCAGAATAAGCTGCTGTTAAGAGGCAAGACAAAAAAAAAAGTAATAATATCCGTGAGTGCTCAATTTGGTGAAATTTTCTGTAAGTGTACAATGAATCAGCTTTTCCAAAATGACTGCCATTGTAAAATGCAAAGCCAAACTCTATGAAGAAAAATTCTTTTTCGTATTTTGTAGAAGAAACCTGGAGATTTCTGATTCAGTGATTAGCTTTTCAATGAAATTTAATTGTGGCTAACAGTAATAAGACTAGTTTATACTAATTCCGATTAATGGAAAGAGTGAGTTTTAGTAACCAGTATACGTGGAACACTGCCAAAATTTTGTAATTCCTCTAGTGTCAGAGTCGATTGATAATATTGAATTAACTCAAAATGCTTTGATGGAACTGTTGTTTTCCCCAAAGTTAGATCTATGTTGTATTTGAGTGTGTTTGATAAATTCTGTCTAGAACATCCAGTTGCATGATATAAAATCAGCTGATGAACTGGACCGCCCATGTATTTGAGCTTACTTGAGATAACTATTGCAGTATCTTTCATTCCATGTCTTTAAAAAAATCTTATATAAGGTGAACTGTTTAAGAAATAATTTCTTGAGAGTTCCCATCACTGTAAACTGTAAAGTTTAACGACTGGAACTTTGAACGAGTGCTTTTGATTCAGTCATGTGATTAATTAACCATGTGAAGTTAAGTTTTCGTGTAATAACCTTTTCAGGTCTTTGTCTTAATCATGATGATTTCCTTCTGTTTCTCTTTATTTTCCATTCAAACAGGGTTTTTGCCGGTGAACATTCAAATATTTGGTTATAACGAACTACGATCTGCAACAGACAATTTCGATATTAGCAATAAGATAGGCCGAGGCGGTTTTGGAACAGTATACAAGGTGTGCTTAAATTAAACTTGTTCTTTTCAGAAAAACCAAAACGGCTAGCATAGACAAATTAGTCATAGGAGACTCATTGTTGCCATTGTCAGTTTAACCATTACTCCTTGTCCTTATATATTTGTATGTTGTTTTACTCAATCATTGTCTTTTTGCTAGGGGGTTCTCAGAAACGGAACACAAGTTGCTGTGAAGGCACTCTCTGCCCAATCAAAGCAAGGGTTGCATGAATTTTTGACTGAGATTGATACTATGTCAAATGTCAGGAATGTGAACCTTGTCCAGATAATTGGGTGCTGCGTTGAAGGGAATAACCGGATATTGGTGTATGAATATGTGGAGAACAACAGTCTTGATCGTGCATTATTAGGTAGATTCCTGCTGAGTGAAAACACTATATAGTATGAAGTATAAATAGCTTTTAATACAGAAAGAATGCTCTATCATATCACGATATATTTCTGAGGAATTTATTGCCATGTTCCTTAGGTTCAAAGAGTAGAACTATTAAGCTAGACTGGGGTGTAAGATCTTCTATATGTATTGGTACTGCCAAGGGTCTTGCATTTCTTCATGAAGAACTCGAACCACCAATCGTGCATAGGGACATCAAAGCTAGTAATATACTTCTCGACAAGAACTTTGTCCCAAAAATTGGAGACTTTGGATTGGCAAAACTTTTTCCAGAAAATATTACTCACATCAGCACTCGGGTAGCAGGAACAAGGTAATTCTTTGGGACTGGTTTAATTTTCACTCCTGAATCACAATTATTGTATGAGTGAGCTTTCTCTTGTATGCATCACCAAGGGTTCAATAGTTCCTATCTATGACAATTTTCTGATCTTCCCTCGAGTGTTTGACCACATAATGTTCATACTCTAGTGATGGAAATTCACAAGGTTTCAAAATGCTATGGGACATTCAAGAAAAACAAAAATTCCAATGTGGACTAGTCTACATTGTTATGAGTCTTTGACATTGTTGTTTTCCCCTATATCTGATTATATTTTGTTATTTGATGAGGATGGATTAGTCCGGAAATTCATGGTAGTTATCAGTGGTTGCAATTCTGTGTTCTCTTCTGATAGTGTGAGATATATATTCCAATGTGAGATTGTTTATTAAACAAATAAAAATTTTAAATTATCATTGTTCTTGCAGTGGTTATCTAGCACCAGAATATGCACTGCGGGGGAAATTGACCAAAAAGGCTGATGTATATAGCTTTGGAGTCCTCATTATAGAAATAGTTAGTGGAAGAAGCAACACAGAGACAACCTGGGAAGGGATGCCGAAGTATCTACTCGAACGGGTGAGTCATTTTGGTTAAGTGGAGGACCTATTACACTTACACAAACTGTGTCAAACATACAAAGTATTCATTTTTTGCCGAAGTCTAGATCCTATGTTTATATTGGGAAATCCTATACCCATACAAATCGATAAAACTTCGAAAGTTAAAACACAAACAGGTCCTCATGTATACAGTTTTTGCAATAGTTAAAGCACATACGGATCCTCGTGTGTACAGTTTTTGCAATTGGTCTATAGTAATGTGACTGCATATACCTTTGACATACAGATCCTCATGTATATGCTAATTTTGCAATTGTTAAACATTTTTTAACAACAGACGTGGCAGCTTTATGAAGAACGTAAACTACTGGAGCTGGTGGATCCAGACCTAGAAGGATATTCAGAAGATGAAGTGATTAGGTACATCAAGGTGGCTCTTTTCTGCACTCAAGCAGCACCAGCGCGAAGGCCAGGCATGATTCAGGTTGTTTCAATGCTGTCTAGAGACATAAGACTCAATGAGAAGGAGCTTACAGCTCCAGGTTTCTTTCAGATGGGGGATGCCAGTGCTACTTCAACTTCTTCGAAAGAGAAGACACCTCTCACTGATCAACTGGTCAGCAATTCTAATATCACAATAACACAAGTTATTCCTAGGTGATTACTATCTTTGGACGATATTCCATTATTTTGACATTCTTTATTTGTTAGTTATGACGAAATGAAATGTTTTTTTTATTCCATGTAAAGATAAAAAGGGAATTGTATTCTGAGTTTGATTAATGTACCTCGCTCCAAAAAAAAAAAAAAAAAAAAAAGAAATTAGGGAGTTTTAGATGTGTTTGGGGGTTCATAATGTTGGAATTTCCACATATAAAGCCCAACCCATAATGTGGTCCATGAACCTTTAACCTTGGTTTAATATAGAAATAAGCTAATTAGTAATAGGTTATGTGGAAGTCATATCTACCGTATATCTTAACTATGATGGACGGTCTAGATCTAATGGGCTTAGGTTTATAGATTTAGGTCCTCTCTCCACCTCTATAAATTGGTGTATGATCTCCATCCTCATACACTTACTATTACAACACATATTAGGGTTTAAGAGGCAAGGAGAGTGAAACCTAGATATTGTGCAGCTTCTCGGATCATCAATGGCTATAGACAAGGTATGTGTATTTGTTAGTGATTAATTACGTGATTCATGATCCTTATTGTTTATTGATAATATTAATTATGCTTATATGTGGTATCAAAGCCAATATGAATCATGTTTTAGTTCTAACATTACCGTCAACTTCAATACTGTTTAACAAAATTCCGTACTTAAGAAACAGTAGTATCGTTATGTATCAATTTTTATTTTTTTTAACTCGTATGAATAACACCTCAAAAGCATATTTCTCGAATTTGAATCTACAGGATATTTTTGGCAGTAATCATTTATGAACGATCCATTCTTTAACTAAAGTTCACTTCCTCACATGCATGATTAATTGCATACATAGCCTAACAAGCTTTATGCATGATTGCTATTTTGTCCTCTATAACTTTAAGTTATATATATGTATCATGCATGTTGCATGTATGCATGCCCATTATTGATGCTAGTCATGCTGTTGATGTCAAGCAAAAAAAAAAACACTTTTACTGTGTGCAGATCATGGACTCAACCGAAAGTCATCTTATTAGTTTATTAATTTTTTTTGGTTGTATGTTTTTTTTGCTATACCATGAAAGAAAGATGATAATAGATGCCGGGCGTCATTGTTGTAGCCCATTATAAATGAGTTTTTTTGAGTCCACAAATTAATTGATGCACTGATATAGATTTGTATTAACTGTAAATTCATGCTAGCTAGTTGTAGAAGTAACGTGTTATGAATGGGCCTGACTATTTTCTCTATGGTTTGGGTTTGTGCGAAGTCCTGACTGCTTAAGTCTAGTATAATGACAACATCATGTGGGTTTTAATATTCAGCCCAATATAATTGTGCTTTGGGGACCAGAACATTGATTAATATGCTTTTCTTATAACTTATGCTACATGTTACTCATAAACAACCAAATCCATAACCCCATGATATAAAGATGGTGATATTAGCCCACTTCTAATTTATGCTATTATGTACAATTGTTCACATAAATCTCAGTATACAAATTGTGGTTTCTGTCACCGTGTATAATTATAGTGGCTGAACAGCTGGATATTATAGTCGCACTAATGTGTCGTGTAATCTGTGTAAAACTGTAATTATAGGTTTCATAACAAGAAACATGCTGGTACTCACCACAGTGATTCCAAGTAAAGTGTTATGAAAATTGGTTTTTCTGGTTCAATATTTGTGTTAAGGTTTTATATTGGTACTCACCACAGTGAAGCCAAATATGTTTATGAATATTGACTTTTATGAATATACCATAAAGTAAAACTGTACCAATTATTGTTTTGGACTTAACGTTTTGTCCATTAGTGTTTTGGTAGTTTGGTATTTATGTAAGATTTCCATAAAGATAACGGGATAATATTTGGGCTTAATAGTTGCAGTCCATAATTAAAGGTGTTTTGGGTCTTACAGTTAGACATTTATGTGCTAGTTTATATTGTGATCTATTTTACTTTTATGCCCTTGCCATATATATTAGTCACCTATGTACATTAGGTTAATGTTATTTACTTATATGCCTAATTCATACTTGCATGCCTTATGATTATTCTTTCATTTTAAGACCCATATTATGCATGTGCCTTAGTTGAATTTATTAAATTGTGCACTTCTTATGATTAAGATGCATTATGATATTTTGATCTTGTAGCATTTATTCAGCTGCATGTTTATTCCCTTAAGGTTCATATCATCATGATTTGGTATCACCACAGTGAACCAATTACGATTATGGACATTGTTTTCCGTTTTATATTCATATCAAGTTTTCTATTGGTATCCACCGCAGTGATTCCAATATGTTTAATGAATATTAAAACTACCTTGAACATTCGTATTATGATTTGGTTTTCACTACAGTGAACTAAATATTGTGTTGAATGTTAGACTAAGTACCTTATTGCCTATTTATTCACTGGCATTATTGAGCTACCCACAGGTAGATCAAGCATATGTTACATTGGATAACATTAAGGGGTTGCACGTATTTGTGATTAAATGAGTGTAGGATATCCACAGATACCATGCTTATTTTGATCATATGATATGTCACCCATTTATAGTATTACTAAAAATCTTAGTCATATTTGTTTAATTAATGTGTTGACTAATGTTGTGAGCATGTTTATCTCCTCGTTCTATTATTCTTATATTTAATTTATTTAGTATGTTTTATCCTTAATAAGACTAATGTACTGAACTAGAATGAATAAGTCTAGTTGATTTTAGTGGGAGTTCTAGATCTTGGCATAAGTTTCCTTATTGTTGAATCTACTGTTATTTTTTTTTTTATATATAAAAGCAGTAAAAAGGAGAAAATTATGCATTATGCATGAACTAGATTGAACATGCAAATTAAACTCAATGTTTATGTGAATAATTGTTGATGAATAATATTAAGAATCATTTTCGCACTGCTAGCTGAAAAGTTAATTGTTGAACTGAGTACTATTCATAGTACTCATAGTATGTATGACTGTATCCTTGAGTTTCCCAATTTAGTTGTTAAATTAAAAAATTTAGACATGTTAGTGGATGATTACTTTGTCCTCCAATTTGTTCTAAATTTCTTGCCTACATAGTATGTTCAGTTTCACTATTACACTATTAAAGACAAGTGGAATGTGAATTAAATGGCGAGACTACTAGTTCAAGTATAGGCAAGGCTTAAACAATATTATAATCATGTCACTCAAGTTTAATTCATGTTTCAAGGAGCTGAATGAATAATTCTCTAATTGTGTTTGGATATACACTATGTGTTTGCCAATGTCATTTATGTGAATATGACGTTTGTTTGATATAAAAGATAAGCTTTTGGTTTTAGTATATTTCGATCAAACTCAATTGACATTTCTAATACTTAGTGAATTGATTATGATTACTATTTATCTTTCTTGTGGCATAAAAGACTGGATTATACATCTAGATGAAAAGTAGACTAGTAAAAGAAAGGGTTTTCTCGAACCTTGACTTTACTAATTTTGGTGTATGTGGATTGCATTAAGTTAAACAAACCAAACACACAAAGAAAAGCCATAAGAAGAAAACTTCTTGAAATAATTCAAATGGACATAAGTGGACTTTTGATGTTCCATCTTTTGGTGGAGAAAAGTATTTCATTACCTTTATTGATGATTTTTCTCGTTATTATAACTATCTATTGCATGATAAGTCTTATATGTAAATATTGTTGAAATTTACATAACTGAAGTTAAGAGACAATTAGATAGAAATGTGAAAATTATATGTTCTGATAGAGGTGGTGAATTTCTTGGAAGGTATGATGGCACGGGACAACATCCCGGTTCTTTTGCCAAACTTCTAGAACGGTTAGGAATTTATGTCTAATACACAATGTCTGGTTCTCCATGACAGAATGGTGTAACTCAAAGGCATAATCAAACTCTTATGGATATGGTTGAAGCATGATGAGTAATTCTAACTTACCCATATCATTTTGGATGTATACTTTATGAACTGTAGTGTATATATTGAATTAGGTTCCTAGTAAGACAGTTACAAAGACATTTTTTTTTGAACTGTGAAAAAGTTGGTAACCTAGTTCAAGACATTTACACATTTAGGGTTTATCCAGAAAAGTCCAAAGGGTATAGATTTTACTATCCTAACCATACCGGCCACTAGAATTATTGAAACTGGAAATTATTGATTCGTTATGAATGCTAAAATAAGTGGGAGTGATCATATCAAAGAGGTAATCATTAAAGAAATTAGGGTACCAATTTTGTTACCTCAATTTTGTAATGATTTTATTGTTACTTATGTTGTTCCTCATGTTGTTGCATCGCTTAACAACAATAAACAACAAGTTGATCCTCAATCGCTTAATAAAATTAATGTCATTGAACTGAATGTAAACTCACACAAGAAGTAGCATTAAAAAGATCTTAAAGATCACGACCAACTATTTCGGATGACCACGTGTTGTATTTACAAGAATTTGATTTTAATGATCCAGTTACATTTTCACAAGCCATTACTTATAGTAATTCTAATAAAAAGATTCATGCCATAAATGAAGAGATAAATTAAGTGTGGATTTTAACTAAGTCTGCGGTTTATAGAATTGACTCAAAAGGTTCTATTGAATGCCATAAAACGAGATTTGTATCCAAACACTTTACTCAAGATGGTGGCATTACCTTCTCATGAAACCTTCACTCATGTGTTAAAGAAGGATTATCGTAGAATTATTATGGCATTGGTGGCTCATTTCGATTTAGAGTTACACCAAATAGATGTAAAAATGATATTTTGAATGAAAGTTTGGATGAAGTCTACGTGATTTAATTAGCCACACAACTTCATAAAGGAAGGACAAGAACATATAGTTTGTTTGTTAAAGAAGTCAATATACATACTTAAAACAAACTTCTCGAAAATGGTACCTAATGATTAATAGTATCATACCTTTGGGTTTAATGTACATACCCAAAGTTCAGTGGGAGTAAGTTTATTATTTTGGTTATGTATGTTGATGATTTATTGTTTCCCAGCAGTGATTTTTGTTTATGTAAACATTTTTTTATCTGTCTGAACACTTTGCAATGAAAGTTATGGTGATGCGTCATATGTGATAAAAATATAAATATTTCGGGATTGATCACAATAATTGTTGGAACGTCTCAGAAAGATTCCATTAACAAAGTTTTGAATAGATTTAATGTGTTAAGGCATAATTGTAATGATGTTCCAATTCAGAGGGGGAATATTTGAATTAAATCAAGATCCTACGAATGAATTGTAACAAGAACGAATGAAAGAGAAACCTTATGCTCATACTTTAAGAGATCTAATCACCTTGAGGTGATTGGTTTTACAAATTCGGAATTTAATGGGTGTGTGGATAGTCGGTAAAACATTATTGTTTCACCCGCCATAGAAGCCGAATTTGTAGCATGTTGTAAAGCTACATGCAATGTTGTATAGTTGCAAAAACTTTATATCATAACTTAGAGTTATTGATTTCTAAGTCGTTTGAATTTTATTGTAATAATGTTGCAACTATATACCTTCGTAAGAATGATAGGTATTCTAATGTTTAGCACATGATATAAAATACCTATCGATTATGGCTGAAGTTTAGAACAAGTGAGTGTCAATGGAACACATTAGTACACGTGTTAGTAAATCCATTAACTTAAGAGCTAGAAATAATGATATTCTAGCATATGTTAACAAGTTGGGTTTTGAATGTAACCCATAACTTAATGATTTGTGGATTACTTAGTGCTTATTATTTGACATTATTTTGAGCTCATTATTATTGATTAAGTTCTGAATTTTCTGTTTTCCATTGTTTATGTACATGTATGTGAATGGATAATTGTTGACAGAAATAGTCTTTTATGAAGACATTACTGGACCATTATTGTTACTTCCGCTTATAGACCTAGTTAATTAAATTGTTGATATCGTAGTACATGGAAGGAACCATGTCATTTATGCGATGTGGAACCGCCATGACTCATATTAGTGGTTTAATTAATGACGGTATTATGATAACCATTTCGGAAACTTATTTAGCTCTTATTGCGCGCCTTATGTATTCTACATTAAACCGTATGTGAGATTTTACTATGGACCAAGTGGGAGACTGTTGGAATTTCCACATATAAAGCCCAACCCATAATGTGGTCCATGTACCTTTAACCTTGGTTTAATATAGAAATAAGCTAATTAGTAATAGGTTATGTGGAAGTCATATCTACCGTAGATCTTAACTATGATGGACGGTCTAGATCTAATGGGCTTAGGTTTGTAGATTTAGGTCCTCTCTCCACCTCTATAAATTGGTGTATGATCTCCATCCTCATACACTTGCTATTACAACGCATATTAGGGTTTAAGAGGCAAGGAGAGTGAAACCTAGATCTTGTGCAGCTTCTCGGATCATCAATGGCTATAGACAAGGTATGTGTATTTGTTAGTGATTAATTTCGTGATTCATCAATCCTTATTGTTTATTGATAATATTAATTATGCTTATACATAATTAGTTGCATAGACAAGATTAATCGATAACTTTGGTTGGTCAAGGTTGAAAACTAAGCAGGAAAACCCAAAACCTCTTGTGGCTTCATTTTGGCAAAACTTTTGTCCTTCATCAGAGCATCAAACTGAGGCTTCATATAAGAGGCGATTTGGGTCTAAACAGATGAAAGCAATAATAAGAAGTTGCTTACATGTAATAGAATTACAAGAACATAACCATGGAAGAATAAATATTCACAAGAATATACTTACATGTAGAAATACATTTGGAACCATAGCATATTGATCTTCTTCCTTGTAATCCTGTGGCCTCCTTCCAATCATCCAACGAACCAACAACCTCAAATAAACATCAATAACCTCATCATCAAGCCAGTTGTCTTTATAGAGTGTGTTGAAAGCACTCACAGGGCATGATTGAAGATAACCATAAACCCTCACATACTGCCTAAGCCTCGAAGGTTCCTTAGCTAATCCCCAGAAATAATGAACCATATCTGCTTGCCACTTTTCAACATGCCTAGTGAAGAATGGTTCCCTCATAATATCTTGAATTATTGCATCACACCTAAGACCAATCTCAACCTCCTCAGGTGACATTTTGGCCAAGTATTCTGCATCCTGTTGCCTCTTTCTATCCCTAAACAACTGAAGATCGAAGTTTTCGATAACATCATCATCATTTGAACAGACACCAAGATAAAGAATGG
Source organism: Aquilegia kansuensis (assembly GCA_020826895.1). NCBI lineage: Eukaryota > Viridiplantae > Streptophyta > Magnoliopsida > Ranunculales > Ranunculaceae > Aquilegia > Aquilegia kansuensis. Next base: position 14,060,208 of record CM037007.1, read on the forward strand.
AGGCTTTATCTTTGTTGGGACTAGCTGAACTTTTCGAAGTTTCAAGTCTATAATCTATTGGAACTTTCTCCTTGTCAATCACAATATCAGTTATAGCATCAACCCCCCCTGTAGATTGTTCATAATCATCATCAGTGGACTCATCCTTTGAGTCTTCAGTCTTAGAGGTTGTAGATGCTGGTGGTGTTCCTGTTGGTGTTGTTGTAGCCGATGGAGGTGTTGTTGTTGTAGAAGATGATTGACTTGCTGTAGCAGATGGCTGAACATCTGTAACCGATGGATGACCAGATGTAGCAGATGAACTACCTATGGTTGATGAATCAACCTTCATTGAAGCAAGAATAGAAAGTTGTTTCAACTTTGACATCTCTGTGTCAAGAGGATTACCTCCTTCTTTCAAATTTTTCACCACAACTTCAAAACTCTCACTATCACTACTATCATCATCATCCCCTAAACTCAATTTTCTTGCTTTCTTGGAGCTTGGGACATCATCATCATCCGATTGTGTTTTTCTTGCTTCAACTGCCCTTTTCTTCCTTTCCTCATTTCTCCTTCTAATATCTCTCCTCCATGTCAGTTCTTCTGCTTCATGCTTAACCTTCCTATTAGGTTGTAGCCTTGAAGGCTGAACTCCAACTTCTGTTTTCTTCCTCTTTCTTTGTTTCACCTCCATTTCTTCCTTCTTTGTTCCATCTCCATCATTTTCATTACCTTCTTGCTCTTTTTGCTCATACCAGCCAAGTAGAAGGACTTCAGGGGGCTTGAATAATTCCATGTCTATCATTTCTTCACTCACATAAACACCACCCTCCTTCACTTCATCATCACCACTTTTTCCCATCTTTTTTCCCATCTTACCCTCCCTTTTACCCTTCTGAACTTCTTCAACTTTATCCCCCACTTTCACCTTCTTGGTTTCCTTCTTATCTTCTTTATCTGATCTTTTCCTCTTCTTAACTTCAGGAGCTTTTGGTTCTGTTTGCTCCCTTCTTCTTAACTCATATTTACCAACTGTTGTAACATTATCCTCCAAGGCTTTACTTCTGGTAGTTCTAACTGAAGTTGGTGATGTTGTTGGCTTTGGAATTTTCTTCTGTTGTTTAAGCTGTGTTGAATCACTCTTAGATTTTGAATCCCTGTTGGGATTGGTCTTAGGGGGTTTCTTCTTAGGTGGAAGTTTCACTCTCCCAACTGGTTTGGGTGATACACTAGCTTTTGGGGTTGAAACAATGGGTGTCTTGGCTGCAGCCTTTTTCTTAGGAGAAGGCTTGTGAGGTAAAGGTTTGTGAGGTGAAGGTCTGTGACTTGAAGGTTTGTGAGAACCAGGTTTTTTGGTTTTATCTGGCAAGTTAGTCTTAGGTTTGGCTTTTGGTGTTGCCTTTGATGAGGTACTTGACTTCTTTTCTGTTGTTGCCCTAGATTTGGATGCCCCATTTCCAATCTGACCTAAGGCATCCCTCACAAATTGTTTTTCATCAAGTTGCTGACCACTCTGCAGAAATGAGGACAAAACATTGTAGCAGATAACATTATAGAGGTAACAGGTATAACACAAAAGTAGCAGATAACATTATATAGGTAACAGATATAACACAAAAGTAGCAGATACGATAGTGTCATATAGCAGATACATTAAAATGGAAAATTTTGTTTTAGCAAACAACATACCTTCTGAGTCATGCATGCCTTCACTACTCCACTCAGAATTGTCTCAAGAAAATCCTTGTCCATTGAAAGCAAATCTGAACCTCCACCACTTCTTGTTGAAGATGTGTGATAAGACGGAATGGTAGGCACAGATGGTCTAGAGGAAGCAGACTCTTCATGTTCTGCTTTGTATTGAGCTTCAAACTTCAAATAAAATGTAGCAGATAAGAGTTGCATTCTAGAAAATAGATTGTACAATATAACAGATCAACTTAATACAGAAAGGGGATTCATTGTTTTGTAGAAGATAAAAACAAAATTCAAGGGGATTTACCTCTGCAACCTGTTGTAGATTAGCAAGATCTCTTTCCTCCTGGGTGACATCTAATGGATATGCCACAGTACATTTACCTTTCTTGGGAAACAGCCTCAAAGAAATTTTATTCCTAGTTTTGTTCTTGTTGAGCAACTCAGACCATCCAAGCATCCATGGAAATCCAGCACTTCTATCTCTCCTAGGACCCAAATCAGGGAAGTGCAAGTATGCCCAAATCATAAAAGCTAACATACATCCATTGATGCAAAAACTAGGATTATCCTCAATGACTTTGGGATAAATTTCTTCAAGAGAAGTCTCAAGCAATTGAAAAGCAACAGTACCCCATGAAAAATTATCAAATGCATTCAAATCTTCGGCTAAATCAATGTACTTTACACTCAAATTTTTTGATGACTCGGCAAGAAGAAAAATGCACAGAAAATACAACCTGTTCAAACGATGAACATCGTTTGGATCAGCTTCTCCCTTAGCAATAAATCTCCTTGCTTCAGTAATTGCACTTGAAATCTGCTCATCCTTTATGTGAAGGTTTGTACCGAAGTACTTGCTCCTGAATGTAGTGTAGTCTTTCGGCTTCCTCATCAGAAAATCAACTGGAACATTTCCAAACTTTAAAGGGCCTAAGATCATGGCCACATCTGACATTTTGAACTCGACAACTCTTCCTCCAATACCATACTTTAACCTACCTACTCTACATCTCACAATTTCTGTGATAACTGATGTTATCATGTGAAAATGTTCGGAATTGAAATCGAGAAATTGACCGAAGGGCGAACTTCTAAATGATTCTAACTCTTCCGGTGGAATTTTATCACTTAGATGTTGAAAGTGTTCAAAAAATTTAGTTGTTGAACACCTAACTGTGAGAGTAAATCTCCTACCTTTTTCGATTTCATCATCTCTAGTTTGCTGCTGCTGCTTCTTAATTTCCTTCATGTTTTGTCAAATTGAAACAGTAAGAGAATGGAGGCTTATAAATTGATGTTATGACGGTTGGGGAAAAAGAAGATGAGAGGAACAGTTGCGCCGGTTGAGGAAGAAGAAGAAGATGAGAGGAACAGTTGCGCCGGTTGAGGAAGAAGAAGAAGATGAGAGAGAAGCTGTTTGCTAACCGAAATTGAAATTGAAATCCCTAATTTTAATTTTTCCCCAACTAAAAGCCCGCCTCTTTGTTACCTGTTAAACTTCTGCCACGTGTATCTGATTAGCAGATAATTTCGGTTTTCTTACATATTAGCCCAATTAAACTCTAGATCCAACGGTCACAGTTCATCATACAAATCCAATGGTCCTTATTTAAAGAAGAATATTTTTCTCACATGTCACATCGGTCATTCAAACAAAAAAATAAAACAAAAACTATTATTTAAGTACTAAGGGTAATATCGGAAGAAAAATTAGCTAAAAGACAAAAAAAACTTTTTAAAGAGAATCTTTGTGCTTGTTTGGGAAAGTTTTTATACTTGTTACTTATTTGGGAAGGATCTGCATAATGTTGTACTTATTCGGGAAATTACCCTTTATTTTATCTTGTGTTATTATTAGAGTTCACACATATAGTTACCAACAATATATGTTTCGAAAATGTCTTTAGCTGGCTAGCCTTATTTAAGAGCTTAAATTTCCAATCATAGGTATGTCGTAATTCAGTATACTACTATGATTAAGCCATTAGGCATGCTCTAACGATCCTTCCCTATACGAGAAGCAATACTCTATCTTCTTTATCTTCAGTTGTCGACCTGTTGTTCATCGGTTGGTTCATTGGTTGTAATCAGAGTTCAAAAACTCGAAAACTCAGCTCGCTCAAAAATTTATTGGGTCGAGTTTAATCGAAAACTCGGGAGTCAACTCGATGAGTCGTGAATAGGCTAACACTTGAATATATGGTGGTCTTATACATATATTTAGTCTATATTAATGCCAAGAAATAGTTGTTGGTGGTGATTTTAATTTTTAGGTGTTTTTTTAATGAAAATGGAATTACTAATATGCAGGTATTATCCAATACACACTATATTAAAATTTTAATAATAATTTATGATTTGACTCGAACTAACTCGGCCCAACTCGGCCGAGTTTCTCATTTAACTCGGCGAGTCCTGACAATGTATATGTAAACCCCCGAACAGAAATTGTTACACAGATATAACGAATCCGGGATCTTATTTAGCTATGATATACCCATAGAGAGGGGAATTCAGGTAATTCGTGTGCTTCCATTTTTCATTCAATATTGAAGAAATATATATATAAAGTCGAAATTCTGATATAGCACGGCCCGCTTTCTCCCAAGTAGAACTGGTATAAGTGATATGTGGAGAGTCTTCGTGTGCTTAGCTTAATAAATACAACCCTTTTTTTTGCGCACTTCAATCGTATTCCACGAATTCGACTAACGAATGCGTAATCGTAATTTCATTATTTTCATTTTTATTTTTTATTAAAGGCTCTCTCTTTTCTGGGAATCCTTTTTGAACAACGGAATCCGCGAAAAAGTTAAGTGCTAAAAAAGGGGGAAACTCTATAGTATAGGTTTCCATTCGGTCTTTATCTCATTCATATAGAACAGAGCAAATCCTGAATCCATGGACTTTTCTGGTACCCCATCAGCAGATCCTAATATCATACATAGTAATAGGTAGAAATTGGATCACTTTTTAGATTCTATGCAAGACTCCATAAGTCTAAGCGTTAGAATTTTGTTTCCCGTAATGTTGTATGAATTCATTTTCATTTGTATCGGTTGCAAATTCGGATTTGTTTTAGTAGAAAATTCTTTTTATTTCTCCGCTCATACGTATTTCATACATTATTCCATCTATGATATGGAAGTGGGTCAAATTTCATGTGATTCAGTAAACAGAATAGGATTCCATCATTGTTAGATCAATCCGCATCATTACTAGATCGATCCATATGGTTCGATGAAGAATGAGCCCTGGAAAATGAAGGGGGATTTTTTCGATAAATGGGAAACTCAAAATGCTCCGGGATGGAAATGCGGGAATGTCTACAATACCTGGGTTTAGTCAGATACAATTTGAGGGATTTTGTAGATTCATTGATCGGGGATTGACGGAAGAGCTTTATAAGTTTCCAAAAATTGAAGATACAGATCAAGAAATTGAATTTCAATTATTTGTGGAAACATATCAATTAGTAGAACCTTTGATAAAAGAAAGAGATGCTGTGTATGCATCACTCACATATTCTTCTGGATTATATGTGCCCGCGGGATTAATTTGGAAAACCGGTAGGGATAGGCAAGAACAAACCATATTTATTGGAAAAATTCCTCTAATGAATTCCCTGGGAACCTCTATAGTAAATGGAATATACACCAAATGCTCGGGAGTTACTCTATTCAATCATTTTCCTTCTTCTTGTTGCTGGATATCTCGTTCGTACACATCTTCTCTTTGTTTTCCGAGCCTCTAGTGAGTTACAGACAGAGGTCGAAAAGATCAAATCTTTGATGATTCCATCATACATGATTGAATTGCAAGAACTTCTGGATGAGTATCCTACATCTGAACTGAATGAACTGAATTCTTTCTGGTTAAAGGATTTCTTTCTAGTTGCTCTGACACTATTAGTCAATTTTCTAGAAGAAATACGTTCTAAGAAGAAATATTGGAATATCGATATCATGGATCTCATAAGTAGCATACCCAATCCCATTAATCGAATCACTTTTTCGAAAAATACGAGACATCTAAGTCGTACAAGTAAAGAGATCCATTCATTGATACGAAAAAGAAAAAACGTGAATGGTGATTAGATTGATGATAATAAAATAGAATCCTGGGTCGCGAGTAGTGATTTGATTGAGGCTGAAGAAGCAAGTAATGTAAGCGAGTCTGCCCAATTTTCAGTTGAGTCGAAGCGATTCGACCGAGTTTCGAGTCAACTCGACGAGACCCAAATGGTACATGTACGTGTTTGATCACTAATTGTTCATGTAGGTTGGGCAAAAGGGTGACCCCATAGGCCATAGCTGTATTACAGATATAAAGCAAGGTCTCACTAAAAATTCATGATGCTTGTAAGCACAACAATGAACTGACATTGTCTAGACTTGTGAATATGGGTTACACATTATCTTTGTGAAGGGCCTCCTAAGTAGTAATGGGTTAAGAGTTTCTTAGAATGTGACAATGTGAAATTGGAATTAATTGATACTCATGCACAAGTGTTTATTATCAAACGAAATGTTGAAATTCAGACTACCATATGAGACACTACCATATGGAGGTGTTGGTGAAAATTATAAACAAGAGGCAAGAAGAAATCGTTACCTTGAAATTACTTTTCTTGTTTAGGATTAATTTAGGATAGTGTTTATGGATGCATTACTAAATGAAGGTAGGAGGGGTCAAGGCATTACCGTCTAACCCTAATTAGTATTAATTAGACAGCCATTTTATTCTTTAAACAAGTAATCAAAAATATACCTTAAGTTTTACCAGTAATGTCTTTGAAGCAGTTTTAACATCCAATCTTGTGCACGTACATACTCTAAGTCTGCTTAACAGCATACACCTTCTAGTCTGTCGGCAATGGGCTCCTACCTATTTCCTCGCTTGTATTCCTACGAAACACACCGAGGAGTTATCTGGGCGTTAGCACTCCAATAATAAAGTTAGTAATAAAAGACGATAAAGTGTAGTAAACAGTAGAATGAATTAAAAAAAACATACGTTCTTCTAGCATTTGTATCTATTTATACTATGGTTTACATACATACCTTCATAATCGTTAGATCTCTCCTTGATCTAACGGTCCTTATTCTTTTACGTGGAGCCTTTGTCCTAGCATAGTATTTTATAACGGCTGTATAATAGTAGGAACTTTCCCATCGTCTTTAAGAACTCCAACATGTCAGAATCATAGTGTTTTACTTATATATACTATGCTTGCAAGCTGTCATTTAAGGATTCTATTCCTAGCTTATCACTGAACCAAACCTTGGGAACAAAGCTGTTAAGTCTAGATAGATTACAGAGGTTCTTTGTGTCTCTAAACAAACTAATACAGTAGCCTTTTGATAGCTAAGTTTGTGATCGTGACACCATTAGTGCTACTGCGTGACATGTTTTGCTTATAGATGATCACACAGGGTACACATGCAACAAGAAGTTATGTGGGTAATAATGTGACGCCCCCAAAATCCAATCCTAGTTGATCAGGCTAAGACCAGACTCCAGAGTCGTAATGTTCTCCATATGTCCACCATGGACCGTAGGTTCACACTACTGCCACGTGACACCAAGCTCCAAATCCAATATCCATGTAAGGACAGAATAATAAAAGATAATACGAACAAAATAACAGCGGAAGATTTATTTCAAAACCAAACTCTGTATATACATATATACAGGAATTGAACTGAAAGAAAAACACACAACGGAAAGGATAACATACTGTGTTTGCCCCAAGGGCTACACTGATGACAAAAGACTAACTACAACTTAGAGCACCTGATAGCTAACTATCTCCAACTAGATCCTCTTCGCACGCTCCGAGAATCGCTTTACCTGTTTCCTGGAAGGAAGGGAAAAAGGAGCGATTAAACGCTAGCAAGTTACACAACTTGATATCCGATCTTGATCCCAGGGACGGAATCAGCGCACCCAGTAATATAGCAATACAATACATGTATCAATTATAATCATTATATCAATTCCAGCAACTCGAATCAATAAACAATTATATAAACAATCTAATCATCACACATATGGCATAAAGCCCATCAATCTGATATCCAATCCTCTGGTACCGCAGTACCCCAGCCATGCATCTGTATGCGACACCGAGCAATACTCTCCGCAGGCTCATAAGGTTGGTGACATAGCACCACTGAGTGTACTTCTGTATGCGACACCGAGCAATACTCTCCGTACACTCCAGGGACGTCTCCCCAAATTCAGACTGTTCAAAACAGTCTCTGGCTCAAAAGCCCTTTCACACAAATCAATCCATACATTCAATTTAAATGTATCTTAACTATCAATGCGCATAAATTTTATAATATGCAATCTCACCTTTGGCATGAAAATTATATATGAATAATATCACCAATAAATCTAATAATTCATTGTATCGTCAATCAAGATTTAGACAATCAATATCATAGTAAATCAATTAAACACACTAACATGCTTTCCTATCAATTTTCCAATAATAACTGACTAATGATATCAATTTCGTGAAATCAAAATCAACCAAATTCAATTAACACGCATAACTGAAATTGGACTATAACTATAGTATATTCTTACACCCACTAACCTCATCTATCTCCTAAAAGCAAGAAAAGATATCAAATAATGTAACTTACCTTGCTTCGCGAAGGAAACACTACAACAACGAGCTATTAACACGAAATTCGCAAGCCGGAGATTCAAAGTATCAAATCCTTTAAGACTACCTTCTTATAAATTTCTACAGCTTCTTTCGTTCTTGAAATTTTATAGTGTGAACTCACTAACAAGTTATTTTTCTTCTCATTAACTGTATATACCAGGCTACCAGCAAACATAACCATATATCAAACAACTAAGGTCGGTTCTCATTCTAAGTCGGTACAATTCCATTCCTATCTGGTGTGAACAGGTTTGGTTAAGGTCAAAACAGAAATTGCCACCTAAGTTACCCAGGCCCACATACAAAACAAATCCCCTGTAGCTTATAACAACATATAGATATGCAAGGCATTACAATCTACCCCCCTTAAATAGGAATCTCGTCCTCGAGATTCACACGTACCTTATCAAAGAAAACCGGATAGTCACGACGGACATCCTCTTCACGTTCCCAAGTAGCTTCACGTTCCGTACGTCCAGTCCATAGAACTTGAACAAAAGGAATCTTCCGTCTACGGAGTTCACGTTCTTCCCTTTTGAGAAGCTTCACTGGTTTCTCCACATATGACATCTCTGGAGTTATCTGAAAGTCTGCCAAATTAATCTACATCTCCTTCTGATTATGTCGTGCTTTCTTGTCATCCTTCTTAAAGAATCTCAACATAGATATATGGAAGACATTATGCACATCTGCCAACGCTGGAGGTAATTCGATCCTGTAAGCCACCTTCCCAATACGTTCAAGAACAATGAAAGGTCCAATGAAACGTGGTGCCAACTTCCCTCTTTTTCCAAAGCGTCGTACCCCCTTCATAGGAGAGACCTTCAATAGAACAGGGTCTCCAACCTGATACTCAATCGGTCGTCGTCCCTTATCTGCATAACGCTTTTGGCGTTCCTGAGCAGCCACAATTCTATCCCGAACCAATACAATTTTCTCAGTAGTGTCTTTGACCATATTTGGTCCTCCCATAAGAATGCGATCATGATGTTCTGCCCAGCACACTGGAGTCCTACAAGGTCTACCATATAGTGCCTCAAATGGTGCCATCCCAATACTAGCATGATAACTGTTATTATAAGCAAACTCCGCCAAATGCAAATGCTCGGCCCATTGACCCTTAAAGTCAATTATACATGCACGTAACATATCCTCGAGGACCTGATTCACACGCTCAGTCTGTCCATCAGTCTGAGGATGAAATGCTGTACTGAAATTCAAAGCAGTCCCAAAAGCTTTCTGAAGTCCTCGCCAAAATTTGGAAGTAAACTGAGTACCTCTATCAGAAATAATGGTCAGAGGAATGCCATGAAGCTTCACTATCTTCTGAACATACAATGTTCCCAAGTCACTGGCAGTATAAGTATTACTAATAGGTAGGAAATGAGCTACCTTAGTCAAACGATCTACAATTACCCAAATAGAGTTATGACCCTCAGAAATAGGTAATCCCTCGATAAAATCCATCGAAATACTATCCCACTTCCACTCCGGAATGGGTAGAGGTTGCAATTCACCAGCTGGCCTCATATGTTCCGCCTTAACTCTCTGACAAGTATCACACTTTGAGACATACTCAGCCACATCCCTCTTCATGGTCTTCCACCAGAAATGTTGCTTCAAACCCTTATACATCTTAGTAGTTCCTGGATGAACGGTGTATCTCGTACGATGTGCCTCATCGAATAACTCTTCCCTCAACTGAGAGTTATCAGGAACAACAAGGCGATTCTGAAATCTTAAACCTCCATCGGTACCAATACTCCAACCTGGAGTTGGTGTATCAACCAGATATCCTTCTGAGCCTGAATCCACTCATCTAAAACCTGTGCATCAACCAATCGACTAACAAAGGTAGACTGCAAAGTCATACTACCCAGATAGGCAACTCGGGTAAACTGCTGACCTTCAAGTCTAGGGCAAAACTCGAAGTCACTAAGCGTCTCAACCATACGCCATAACTGTATGGCTGCTAAACGAGTTTTCGGTTTTCTACTCAAGGCATCAGCTACAACATTTGCCTTCCCAGGATGATATTGTAAGGAAAAATCATAATCCTTAATCAATTCCATCCATCGACGCTGTCTCATATTCAACTCTCTCTGAGAGAACAAATACTGCAGACTCTTGTGATCAGTGAATAAATCAAACCGAACACCATATAAATAATGCCTCCATACCTTAAGTGCAAACACTACTGCTGCAAGCTCAAGGTCATGAGTAGGATAGTTCATCTCGTGGATCCTCAACTGTCTCGAAGCATAGGCCACAACCCTTTCTGTCTGCATTAAAACACTGCCTAATCCCAACAAAGATGCATCAGTATAAACCACGAAAGGTATATCAGTATGAGGTAACATCAGTACTGGAGCAGAAGTAAGCCTCTGCTTCAACTCCTCAAAAGCAAGCTGGCAATCTCTGTTCCAAATGAAAGGAACATCCTTCTTCGTCAAATGGGTCAAAGCTGTGGCAATCTTGGAAAACCCCTGAATGAAACGACGATAATACCCAGCGAGTCCAAGAAAACTACGTATCTCCTGAACTGTAGCAGGCTGCTTCCAATCAAGCACTGCCTCAACCTTAGATGGATCTACAGAAAGACCATCTCCAGAAATCACATGCCCCAAGAATTTGACTTCTCGAAGCCAAAACTCACATTTAGAGAACTTTGCATACAACTGGTGCTCCCTCAATGTCTGCAAGACAATTCTCAAATGCTCTGCATGCTCTGCCTCAGAACGAGAGTATATCAGAATATCATCAATGAAGACTATCACGAACTGATCGAGGTAGGGTCGAAAGATGCGGTTCATGAGATCCATGAAAAATGCTGGTGCATTGGTCAACCCAAAAGGCATAACTAGGAACTCATAAGAACCATAACGCGTCAAAAACGCTGTCTTAGGGATATCCTCTTCCCTAACTCTCAGCTGATGATACCCAGATCTCAAGTCGATCTTAGAAAACCATTGTGCTCCTCGAAGCTGATCGAAAAGGTCATCAATACGTGGTAGAGGATACTTATTCCTCACCGTCACCTTATTCAACTCTCTGTAATCAATACAAAGACGAAGAGTCCCGTCCTTCTTCTTAACGAACAACACCGGTGCGCCCCAAGGTGAGTGACTCGGCCTAATGAAACCCTGACTCTCAAGGTCCTTGAGTTGCGCCTGCAACTCCTTCGTCTCTGCTGGTGCCATACGATAGGGAGCGCGGGAAATGGGTACAGTACCCAAAACCAAATCTATGCCAAATTCCACAACACGGTGGGGAGGCAAACCAGGAATGTCCTCAAAGACATCCTCAAAATCACAAACCACTGCCATACCAGACAATGCCAAATCAACCTTCCCAGATGCTCCCAACTCGATATGCGCCAGAAAAGCCTCAGCTAACTCATTACCTCGAGGGGTAGCTATGGTCACATCATGACCATCCACTCGCAAAGTAACTGTCTTTGCTATGGTATCTAACTTCCCCTGATAACTCTGCATCCATCTCAGACCCAGAATTACATCGAAACTCTTCATGTCATAGACAATCAAGTTCGCGCGAAACTCATGCTCATCAAGAGTAACCCGACAATCCCAACAAACAGAATCTAGATACTGATAAAACTCACCAGGAAGCTCAGCAATCATAAGAGACTCGAGTTTCTCACAAACAAGACCAGCGGTATGAGCAAAAGAACGTGCAATGAAAGAATACTTTGCACCCGTATCAAACAAAATCTTAGCAGGCATGGAATTAACACAGAACGTACCTTCCAAGAGTGCTCCATCAGTAGCATCTCTAGGAATCATCGTATACACACGACCATATGCAGGTGGTGCTGGTGCTATCGTTGTAGTAACTGGTGCAGGTGGTGCCTGCTGTTGCAAGGGAACTGCAGCTGGAACTATCGCTCCCTGTGGAGTCTCTCCTGGCTGATAATAATACGGTAGAGCATACAACTGTCCCGTACTTGATGACTGACCCTGAGTCTGACCCGTAGACTGGGTTGAACCTTTACTCTTCCATGTGCCACTGCTACCCGCAGATTTCTGATCGGTTCCACTCTTCTTATCATTATCTTTCAGATTCTTCTTAGGACACTCAAAAGCACGATGTCCCTTCTCACCGCAGTTAAAGCAAGCTCCGCTCTTGAACTTCTCACAGTCTGCCATCTTATGTCCTGGCCTCTTACAAGCATTGCAAGTCACTGTATACCTCGAACTGCTACCCGAACTGTCTGATTTGAATTTCTTCTCATTACCATTTTTCTGTCCATCGGGCGGCTGATGGCGCTTATGAGACTTACCACCATCGAACCCTTTACCACTAGCTTCCTTCAGCTCTCGGGTATGGATGATATCTGCCTCAGTAATCATAGCAGACTCTGCAACCTGCCTAACTGTAGGATGTTGCTGATTCTGCACTGCTCGCCTCAAATTGGTTCTCAAACCATCCTCAAACTGTCGAGCCAAACGCCAATCAGAGAACCTCAGATCTGTACAAAATCTGGCAAGACGAATGAATCTGTGCTCATACTCTGTAACAGTGTCTTCGCCCTGCTGAATAGTCAGTAACTCCTTTTCTGTAATGGTCTTTGATGTCCGAGAGATGTACTGCTTATCAAAGAGTCGCTCAAAATCTGACCATTCCATCGTATCCTCATCTTCTTCAGATACTACACTATTCCACCACATTCTGGCTCCACCCTTAAGCTGTAGGGCTGCCAAGAGTTGTTGTTGGACTGGGTTCACCTTCATAATGCGCAACACGTTCTTCACCTCAGCTTTCCATTCACCTGCCACCAGATGATTGCCTTTACCGTCAAAAGTAGGTGGTTTGTGCTTCTGAAATTTCTCAATCACCCGCAGCCATGACTCTAATCGGCCTGTCTCTAATTCCTCCTCTGTCATATCTGGTTCACCTGCTGGTACCCCTGGCTGACGTGTCGTATTACCCTGTGGTGGATTTGCACCCATGTTCCTCAAAGCTACTAACTCTGCTGTAAGATTAGTAAGCGAAGTCATCATGGGCTGCATCCAAGCTGGAATCGCAACTCCAGTCCCACTCGTATCAGTCCCATCCCCAGCATGTCCCTCTTGTTCCGCCATTAGTCACTGTAGCAACACAAGCAGGAAACATGAGAAACAATCCAGGAATAGAGAACTGAATACGAAATGAAACGGAACGTAAACGTAACGTCCTCACTCAATCTATACTAACGTACGAACATACTCCTATGGTGCTCTAACACCCACAGACTCTGGGAATATCCCACTAGGACAAATGAACTCTAAGCTCTGATACCAACTGTGACGCCCCCAAAATCCAATCCTAGTTGATCAGGCTAAGACCAGACTCCAGAGTCGTAATGTTCTCCATATGTCCACCATGGACCGTAGGTTCACACTACTGCCACGTGACACCAAGCTCCAAATCCAATATCCATGTAAGGACAGAATAATAAAAGATAATACGAACAAAATAACAGCGGAAGATTTATTTCAAAACCAAACTCTGTATATACATATATACAGGAATTGAACTGAAAGAAAAACACACAACGGAAAGGATAACATACTGTGTTTGCCCCAAGGGCTACACTGATGACAAAAGACTAACTACAACTTAGAGCACCTGATAGCTAACTATCTCCAACTAGATCCTCTTCGCACGCTCCGAGAATCGCTTTACCTGTTTCCTGGAAGGAAGGGAAAAAGGAGCGATTAAACGCTAGCAAGTTACACAACTTGATATCCGATCTTGATCCCAGGGACGGAATCAGCGCACCCAGTAATATAGCAATACAATACATGTATCAATTATAATCATTATATCAATTCCAGCAACTCGAATCAATAAACAATTATATAAACAATCTAATCATCACACATATGGCATAAAGCCCATCAATCTGATATCCAATCCTCTGGTACCGCAGTACCCCAGCCATGCATCTGTATGCGACACCGAGCAATACTCTCCGCAGGCTCATAAGGTTGGTGACATAGCACCACTGAGTGTACTTCTGTATGCGACACCGAGCAATACTCTCCGTACACTCCAGGGACGTCTCCCCAAATTCAGACTGTTCAAAACAGTCTCTGGCTCAAAAGCCCTTTCACACAAATCAATCCATACATTCAATTTAAATGTATCTTAACTATCAATGCGCATAAATTTTATAATATGCAATCTCACCTTTGGCATGAAAATTATATATGAATAATATCACCAATAAATCTAATAATTCATTGTATCGTCAATCAAGATTTAGACAATCAATATCATAGTAAATCAATTAAACACACTAACATGCTTTCCTATCAATTTTCCAATAATAACTGACTAATGATATCAATTTCGTGAAATCAAAATCAACCAAATTCAATTAACACGCATAACTGAAATTGGACTATAACTATAGTATATTCTTACACCCACTAACCTCATCTATCTCCTAAAAGCAAGAAAAGATATCAAATAATGTAACTTACCTTGCTTCGCGAAGGAAACACTACAACAACGAGCTATTAACACGAAATTCGCAAGCCGGAGATTCAAAGTATCAAATCCTTTAAGACTACCTTCTTATAAATTTCTACAGCTTCTTTCGTTCTTGAAATTTTATAGTGTGAACTCACTAACAAGTTATTTTTCTTCTCATTAACTGTATATACCAGGCTACCAGCAAACATAACCATATATCAAACAACTAAGGTCGGTTCTCATTCTAAGTCGGTACAATTCCATTCCTATCTGGTGTGAACAGGTTTGGTTAAGGTCAAAACAGAAATTGCCACCTAAGTTACCCAGGCCCACATACAAAACAAATCCCCTGTAGCTTATAACAACATATAGATATGCAAGGCATTACAATCTACCCCCCTTAAATAGGAATCTCGTCCTCGAGATTCACACGTACCTTATCAAAGAAAACCGGATAGTCACGACGGACATCCTCTTCACGTTCCCAAGTAGCTTCACGTTCCGTACGTCCAGTCCATAGAACTTGAACAAAAGGAATCTTCCGTCTACGGAGTTCACGTTCTTCCCTTTTGAGAAGCTTCACTGGTTTCTCCACATATGACATCTCTGGAGTTATCTGAAAGTCTGCCAAATTAATCTACATCTCCTTCTGATTATGTCGTGCTTTCTTGTCATCCTTCTTAAAGAATCTCAACATAGATATATGGAAGACATTATGCACATCTGCCAACGCTGGAGGTAATTCGATCCTGTAAGCCACCTTCCCAATACGTTCAAGAACAATGAAAGGTCCAATGAAACGTGGTGCCAACTTCCCTCTTTTTCCAAAGCGTCGTACCCCCTTCATAGGAGAGACCTTCAATAGAACAGGGTCTCCAACCTGATACTCAATCGGTCGTCGTCCCTTATCTGCATAACGCTTTTGGCGTTCCTGAGCAGCCACAATTCTATCCCGAACCAATACAATTTTCTCAGTAGTGTCTTTGACCATATTTGGTCCTCCCATAAGAATGCGATCATGATGTTCTGCCCAGCACACTGGAGTCCTACAAGGTCTACCATATAGTGCCTCAAATGGTGCCATCCCAATACTAGCATGATAACTGTTATTATAAGCAAACTCCGCCAAATGCAAATGCTCGGCCCATTGACCCTTAAAGTCAATTATACATGCACGTAACATATCCTCGAGGACCTGATTCACACGCTCAGTCTGTCCATCAGTCTGAGGATGAAATGCTGTACTGAAATTCAAAGCAGTCCCAAAAGCTTTCTGAAGTCCTCGCCAAAATTTGGAAGTAAACTGAGTACCTCTATCAGAAATAATGGTCAGAGGAATGCCATGAAGCTTCACTATCTTCTGAACATACAATGTTCCCAAGTCACTGGCAGTATAAGTATTACTAATAGGTAGGAAATGAGCTACCTTAGTCAAACGATCTACAATTACCCAAATAGAGTTATGACCCTCAGAAATAGGTAATCCCTCGATAAAATCCATCGAAATACTATCCCACTTCCACTCCGGAATGGGTAGAGGTTGCAATTCACCAGCTGGCCTCATATGTTCCGCCTTAACTCTCTGACAAGTATCACACTTTGAGACATACTCAGCCACATCCCTCTTCATGGTCTTCCACCAGAAATGTTGCTTCAAACCCTTATACATCTTAGTAGTTCCTGGATGAACGGTGTATCTCGTACGATGTGCCTCATCGAATAACTCTTCCCTCAACTGAGAGTTATCAGGAACAACAAGGCGATTCTGAAATCTTAAACCTCCATCGGTACCAATACTCCAACCTGGAGTTGGTGTATCAACCAGATATCCTTCTGAGCCTGAATCCACTCATCTAAAACCTGTGCATCAACCAATCGACTAACAAAGGTAGACTGCAAAGTCATACTACCCAGATAGGCAACTCGGGTAAACTGCTGACCTTCAAGTCTAGGGCAAAACTCGAAGTCACTAAGCGTCTCAACCATACGCCATAACTGTATGGCTGCTAAACGAGTTTTCGGTTTTCTACTCAAGGCATCAGCTACAACATTTGCCTTCCCAGGATGATATTGTAAGGAAAAATCATAATCCTTAATCAATTCCATCCATCGACGCTGTCTCATATTCAACTCTCTCTGAGAGAACAAATACTGCAGACTCTTGTGATCAGTGAATAAATCAAACCGAACACCATATAAATAATGCCTCCATACCTTAAGTGCAAACACTACTGCTGCAAGCTCAAGGTCATGAGTAGGATAGTTCATCTCGTGGATCCTCAACTGTCTCGAAGCATAGGCCACAACCCTTTCTGTCTGCATTAAAACACTGCCTAATCCCAACAAAGATGCATCAGTATAAACCACGAAAGGTATATCAGTATGAGGTAACATCAGTACTGGAGCAGAAGTAAGCCTCTGCTTCAACTCCTCAAAAGCAAGCTGGCAATCTCTGTTCCAAATGAAAGGAACATCCTTCTTCGTCAAATGGGTCAAAGCTGTGGCAATCTTGGAAAACCCCTGAATGAAACGACGATAATACCCAGCGAGTCCAAGAAAACTACGTATCTCCTGAACTGTAGCAGGCTGCTTCCAATCAAGCACTGCCTCAACCTTAGATGGATCTACAGAAAGACCATCTCCAGAAATCACATGCCCCAAGAATTTGACTTCTCGAAGCCAAAACTCACATTTAGAGAACTTTGCATACAACTGGTGCTCCCTCAATGTCTGCAAGACAATTCTCAAATGCTCTGCATGCTCTGCCTCAGAACGAGAGTATATCAGAATATCATCAATGAAGACTATCACGAACTGATCGAGGTAGGGTCGAAAGATGCGGTTCATGAGATCCATGAAAAATGCTGGTGCATTGGTCAACCCAAAAGGCATAACTAGGAACTCATAAGAACCATAACGCGTCAAAAACGCTGTCTTAGGGATATCCTCTTCCCTAACTCTCAGCTGATGATACCCAGATCTCAAGTCGATCTTAGAAAACCATTGTGCTCCTCGAAGCTGATCGAAAAGGTCATCAATACGTGGTAGAGGATACTTATTCCTCACCGTCACCTTATTCAACTCTCTGTAATCAATACAAAGACGAAGAGTCCCGTCCTTCTTCTTAACGAACAACACCGGTGCGCCCCAAGGTGAGTGACTCGGCCTAATGAAACCCTGACTCTCAAGGTCCTTGAGTTGCGCCTGCAACTCCTTCGTCTCTGCTGGTGCCATACGATAGGGAGCGCGGGAAATGGGTACAGTACCCAAAACCAAATCTATGCCAAATTCCACAACACGGTGGGGAGGCAAACCAGGAATGTCCTCAAAGACATCCTCAAAATCACAAACCACTGCCATACCAGACAATGCCAAATCAACCTTCCCAGATGCTCCCAACTCGATATGCGCCAGAAAAGCCTCAGCTAACTCATTACCTCGAGGGGTAGCTATGGTCACATCATGACCATCCACTCGCAAAGTAACTGTCTTTGCTATGGTATCTAACTTCCCCTGATAACTCTGCATCCATCTCAGACCCAGAATTACATCGAAACTCTTCATGTCATAGACAATCAAGTTCGCGCGAAACTCATGCTCATCAAGAGTAACCCGACAATCCCAACAAACAGAATCTAGATACTGATAAAACTCACCAGGAAGCTCAGCAATCATAAGAGACTCGAGTTTCTCACAAACAAGACCAGCGGTATGAGCAAAAGAACGTGCAATGAAAGAATACTTTGCACCCGTATCAAACAAAATCTTAGCAGGCATGGAATTAACACAGAACGTACCTTCCAAGAGTGCTCCATCAGTAGCATCTCTAGGAATCATCGTATACACACGACCATATGCAGGTGGTGCTGGTGCTATCGTTGTAGTAACTGGTGCAGGTGGTGCCTGCTGTTGCAAGGGAACTGCAGCTGGAACTATCGCTCCCTGTGGAGTCTCTCCTGGCTGATAATAATACGGTAGAGCATACAACTGTCCCGTACTTGATGACTGACCCTGAGTCTGACCCGTAGACTGGGTTGAACCTTTACTCTTCCATGTGCCACTGCTACCCGCAGATTTCTGATCGGTTCCACTCTTCTTATCATTATCTTTCAGATTCTTCTTAGGACACTCAAAAGCACGATGTCCCTTCTCACCGCAGTTAAAGCAAGCTCCGCTCTTGAACTTCTCACAGTCTGCCATCTTATGTCCTGGCCTCTTACAAGCATTGCAAGTCACTGTATACCTCGAACTGCTACCCGAACTGTCTGATTTGAATTTCTTCTCATTACCATTTTTCTGTCCATCGGGCGGCTGATGGCGCTTATGAGACTTACCACCATCGAACCCTTTACCACTAGCTTCCTTCAGCTCTCGGGTATGGATGATATCTGCCTCAGTAATCATAGCAGACTCTGCAACCTGCCTAACTGTAGGATGTTGCTGATTCTGCACTGCTCGCCTCAAATTGGTTCTCAAACCATCCTCAAACTGTCGAGCCAAACGCCAATCAGAGAACCTCAGATCTGTACAAAATCTGGCAAGACGAATGAATCTGTGCTCATACTCTGTAACAGTGTCTTCGCCCTGCTGAATAGTCAGTAACTCCTTTTCTGTAATGGTCTTTGATGTCCGAGAGATGTACTGCTTATCAAAGAGTCGCTCAAAATCTGACCATTCCATCGTATCCTCATCTTCTTCAGATACTACACTATTCCACCACATTCTGGCTCCACCCTTAAGCTGTAGGGCTGCCAAGAGTTGTTGTTGGACTGGGTTCACCTTCATAATGCGCAACACGTTCTTCACCTCAGCTTTCCATTCACCTGCCACCAGATGATTGCCTTTACCGTCAAAAGTAGGTGGTTTGTGCTTCTGAAATTTCTCAATCACCCGCAGCCATGACTCTAATCGGCCTGTCTCTAATTCCTCCTCTGTCATATCTGGTTCACCTGCTGGTACCCCTGGCTGACGTGTCGTATTACCCTGTGGTGGATTTGCACCCATGTTCCTCAAAGCTACTAACTCTGCTGTAAGATTAGTAAGCGAAGTCATCATGGGCTGCATCCAAGCTGGAATCGCAACTCCAGTCCCACTCGTATCAGTCCCATCCCCAGCATGTCCCTCTTGTTCCGCCATTAGTCACTGTAGCAACACAAGCAGGAAACATGAGAAACAATCCAGGAATAGAGAACTGAATACGAAATGAAACGGAACGTAAACGTAACGTCCTCACTCAATCTATACTAACGTACGAACATACTCCTATGGTGCTCTAACACCCACAGACTCTAGGAATATCCCACTAGGACAAATGAACTCTAAGCTCTGATACCAACTGTGACGCCCCCAAAATCCAATCCTAGTTGATCAGGCTAAGACCAGACTCCAGAGTCGTAATGTTCTCCATATGTCCACCATGGACCGTAGGTTCACACTACTGCCACGTGACACCAAGCTCCAAATCCAATATCCATGTAAGGACAGAATAATAAAAGATAATACGAACAAAATAACAGCGGAAGATTTATTTCAAAACCAAACTCTGTATATACATATATACAGGAATTGAACTGAAAGAAAAACACACAACGGAAAGGATAACATACTGTGTTTGCCCCAAGGGCTACACTGATGACAAAAGACTAACTACAACTTAGAGCACCTGATAGCTAACTATCTCCAACTAGATCCTCTTCGCACGCTCCGAGAATCGCTTTACCTGTTTCCTGGAAGGAAGGGAAAAAGGAGCGATTAAACGCTAGCAAGTTACACAACTTGATATCCGATCTTGATCCCAGGGACGGAATCAGCGCACCCAGTAATATAGCAATACAATACATGTATCAATTATAATCATTATATCAATTCCAGCAACTCGAATCAATAAACAATTATATAAACAATCTAATCATCACACATATGGCATAAAGCCCATCAATCTGATATCCAATCCTCTGGTACCCGCAGTACCCCAGCCATGCATCTGTATGCGACACCGAGCAATACTCTCCGCAGGCTCATAAGGTTGGTGACATAGCACCACTGAGTGTACTTCTGTATGCGACACCGAGCAATACTCTCCGTACACTCCAGGGACGTCTCCCCAAATTCAGACTGTTCAAAACAGTCTCTGGCTCAAAAGCCCTTTCACACAAATCAATCCATACATTCAATTTAAATGTATCTTAACTATCAATGCGCATAAATTTTATAATATGCAATCTCACCTTTGGCATGAAAATTATATATGAATAATATCACCAATAAATCTAATAATTCATTGTATCGTCAATCAAGATTTAGACAATCAATATCATAGTAAATCAATTAAACACACTAACATGCTTTCCTATCAATTTTCCAATAATAACTGACTAATGATATCAATTTCGTGAAATCAAAATCAACCAAATTCAATTAACACGCATAACTGAAATTGGACTATAACTATAGTATATTCTTACACCCACTAACCTCATCTATCTCCTAAAAGCAAGAAAAGATATCAAATAATGTAACTTACCTTGCTTCGCGAAGGAAACACTACAACAACGAGCTATTAACACGAAATTCGCAAGCCGGAGATTCAAAGTATCAAATCCTTTAAGACTACCTTCTTATAAATTTCTACAGCTTCTTTCGTTCTTGAAATTTTATAGTGTGAACTCACTAACAAGTTATTTTTCTTCTCATTAACTGTATATACCAGGCTACCAGCAAACATAACCATATATCAAACAACTAAGGTCGGTTCTCATTCTAAGTCGGTACAATTCCATTCCTATCTGGTGTGAACAGGTTTGGTTAAGGTCAAAACAGAAATTGCCACCTAAGTTACCCAGGCCCACATACAAAACAAATCCCCTGTAGCTTATAACAACATATAGATATGCAAGGCATTACAAATAACTATTATTAACATCGACCAACTGTAATTAGAAGTGCCTCGACAAAAGTCCAGTTTCTTCAAAATGAGAGATCTATATGCAGCTTGTAGTAAGATAATTGAACACGTTATGCATATTGTGCTTACAGCAACATTCATTAATTGGGTGATGGCTTATTATGAGTTGTGTACTACAGCAATAAGCATACAAATAACACAACTTCAATCGCCCAAACATGCTAGTACTGGACCCCTTTGCGAAGATTTTAGTATACCCATCAGTGAGCAGTCTTTTATGACGTTTAATATCCAAAGAAGCCGTACCAGAACATGAGAAGCAATACCAACATTAAACCCAAGATTATGATATGTTCTGTGATGAACAGAATAATTACACCGGTGTTTAGTTGTATACAGCAACTGGGACAGGGGAAGAATAGTTGGCACCGTCAACTATCTAATTAGGTTCCATTGATGCAACCATAGCATGATTTGCCATTGTTTCTTCCTTGTTTCAGATCTAAAGGGTTGTTGAATACTTCTTGACATTTTCCTATTACTTTTATACTTTTTTACCTCTCTTGAATTCACATTCATTGAAGTAGTGATTTTATTGCTTTAGTTTATTAAGCAGCAAAAGCTGCTTAGCAAATGTTTGCTCTCTCCATATGTCCCCTCCATCTTCAAAACCAGTTTGAGATTTGGACCCTGTGATCACTGATCACCATGAAAACTCAAGAGAGTGACAATTCCAAATTCCAACAGTAGCTCAATCTATCCATGTCTATAAATAGCTTCTTCGACTATATTACATATATTCTATAACTGAAATATATTTGAACTTTATGGACATTAATAGCTTGGGCTGAACTGAATTTCTTGAGACAGATTAAAGAACCAAGCAACTCAACTCCCTGTAAACTTGCTAGTACTATTTAAGAATCAAGCAATTTACTATTTGCTTGGTTTTTTAAACTGTCTCAATGTAGCAAGTCACTGTTAGTTTTCTGTTCTATATTTCATTCACATATAATGGAATATTGTTCTCCATCAATAGCCCACATGAATTAAACGATTCTACAACATCTCAAAAGTTTCGAAGAGTATGGTGGAACAATATTGCCTCGGGATAGGTAGATATTTTACTTTGAACCTTCCGTAGCATAAGCCTATCGGATTTACTTAACTAATCAGTGAAATATTTCATCTTGAACTATCAGCTGTTGGTGTAAACCAAGTCAATAAACCATGCACAACATTGTTTTAATTCAAATTCAGTTCTCGGTTGTGTTCGTTTTGGCCTGAACAATATAAGGTTCTCGAGTGCTACTAGAAATTTTTTGCCTTTAAGAATTCTCATAGAGCCGACCCAACTCTCACTAGCATAGGTGACCGCTCCTATAAAAAGTATCCTACAATACCCCACTTGTATTTCACAAGATATAGGCGTCATTAAAAACATACCTTAACCTCTTTATCGTATGTAGGTCACACTTGTTGCATCATAGGAATCGGGATGGAGTAGGACTGCCAAGTGCTCCCGTGTGAGTTACTCATAACTGGTTGATGTTGCAGAGAAAGAAGATGTTGCAAATTGGAAATGCGCAGAGAAAGAAGATGTTGCAAATTGGAAATGCGCAGAGAAAGAAGAAGTTGCAAATTGGAAATGCTTGATGTTGTACACGAATGGCTGGGAATTTAGAAAAAGCTAGAAGAACCTGTTTTGTTGGAATGCATAATGGCATTGAAGGGCATGGAAGGTCAAGCTAAGTTGGGCTACCTTTATCCGTGTTCTAGGTGGATGTACATGCACTCATATGGATTAGTTGAATAATGCCGGACTTTACTTTTCTAAGTATGATATATCAAAACTGAACATTACGGATGCGTGATTGGTTTTTATGTAAAGCTGGTTTGTTTGCTTGAAGAGGCGATGGATAAACAAGAAGTCAAGAACCATGAAAGTTGAACCATATTCATTTGTGTGCGTGGGGGTGAGGGAGCCACAAACCCACACCCAAAAAAATCAGAACAGATTACAGTTTTTGACATTATATGCTTCATTTGGAGATTGCTAAAGTTGCAGTTGGAACCAGATAACTGTGCGCAGAAGACTATCTTCTTCCTATTAACATTTATACGCAGAAGAAAACCTTCGGAAAGAGGTTGCTCTGGTCAGAAACTCACAAATTGGTTATTATGACTCATAAAACTTAACAAATATTTGTAAAGTGCAGTAAGATCTTTTAATACTGCTAAAAAATACAAGTTGTTTTGAAGCCAATTATTTTGCATTTTTGCCACATTATTAAACAAGCAGGTTGTTAGGAAAATCGATAATAAATCAATAAACCCAAAGTGCGGAATAACTCAAGATGTAGAAGAAACAAGTAATGACAATAAGAAAAACGAAACCAATACACAAGATATACGTGGTGGAACCCTCACGGGGAATAAACCACCACAAGCAAAACAAAGAACTTTATTATCTTTCACCAAAAAGATTACAAGATAAGATCTCACACAACTCAACCTCACACCCTTTACAAGAATAACACAAACTTATAAATCCCCCATAGAGATTGCTCCCAAGTTTTCGCTAAAGCCTCTCAAGCATTACAAGATAAATTAGGGTTTACCACACCATGGGCCTATATTGGGCCCATAAGCACTTCACCATATACAAGTATATCGGAAACTCCAACAGCAATAGACATGACAAAACATGTGTCCAGCAGCAATCTCCAGCGGTCATGCATCATGCAAGAATCTGTCAGAACTTTGGAGCCGTGTTCCCGCCAAATTACTTATCTCCAAAGGACGTTTCATATACCATTGGAAAGCTGAGAGAGTCCTCTTTCCAATCCAAAAGACAGATTGCAATTCGTAGTACTAGACACCAAGTTATGACTGTTTTCCTACGGGGTATCAAAACTGAAAATAACGAAAATTGAACAACACATGTGTTACCCCATACCCCACCTGGTCACCTCCTTTCTGGAGGGCTTTTTCCAGAAGAAACAAATGTACAAAAAAAAGAAGAATTTGAATTTGTTCGAGTGTGGAACAACACTCTCCACCAGATTTGTCCACGTAGCTTTAAATTATTTTAAAAAAATTTATCCTGGTCCCACTAGGGTTATCAACACCCAACCTAGGTTTTTATTTTTTTAATTAATTTTACTTATTATTAAAAAAAAAATTAATTTTTTTTTTAAGACAGTCACGTGGACTGATGGAGTGATCCGGTGGAGAGTATTGTTCCGCACTCTTTTAAAGAGTGTAGGGGTACTACATACTCCAACCAATAAAAAGCAGCCACGTGGCATAGTCATTAATCCATCAGGTCGCTACCATCTCGACCTACTTATAGCTCGACCACAACAGCTCGACTACATAATCAGCAGCGGTCTGTTCATACACGCATGCCCTAATTCGGCGCACAAGATATTCTCTCCAGCTGTTGTCCGATCATTACAACTATTACACAATCAATGGAGAATATTATATCACCATAAATACGACGGAGGATATTACATCACCATAAATATGTCGGAGAATCTGCAGGATCCCACGATCTTTGCCTCTTCATCTTCTATATAAACTGAACTACGATGGCTTGATCTCTAAGTTCAATCCCCACGAACTAGAGTACGTAGGCAATCTCAATCTCAACGAGGTGCAGCCACCCCGATCTAAATCTCCCCCCTTTGGTCAAGTCTCCCAGCGACCTGACCTAGTGAATGCATTAATCTAGAAATAGGTTAATACAAAGAGTATGGAACAAATTGGCACTCAAAAAAAAAAAAAAAAAAGAGATTGTTTACGAGTAATTATATATATGAATCTTCAAAGAACCCATTTTTGACAACGTGGTGTGATAAATAAATAAAAATAAAAAATAATTTATTTTATATAACAAAGTCGAGGAATCTTCTGTTTTCTAAACTCAAGTGGTATTTTTGGCAAATATTGTATTACAGACATCAGACAGGAAAAAAACTTTAGAGATTTCTTTATTTGCATTTGTTTGGTTATAGTCATCCCTATGTAACATCATGACAACAGGCATTATGAAATTATCATCATTATCATATATATAGTATCGTATTTTTCAAATCATATAATATAATTAAAAATCACCTTATTGTTGAGTGTGAACTAAGAAATCACCTTATTTGTTAAGTGTGAACCAATTGTCTAATCTGGACATTCATAATCCATATATATATATATATATATTCAGATCATTACAGAATTGAAACATCAATTCAAGCAAAATAGTGGAGGACTGCCAAAGAGCCAAAGCCATGGATGCCATCCAGCTAGCAAGAATGGGAGACTTGAAATTTTTCAAGGAAGCTCCACTGGATGTTATCCTAAATGCGAGAGACGAACAAGGTAATAATGTTCTTTCTATTGTTGCATTAGAGAATCATGTAGATTGTTGTGAAGTGATCTGTGAAAGATGTCCTTCACTATCAAGGAGTCAAACGCGTGAAATGGGATACACTGCACTGGCACATGCTGTACCTAGAGGGTATTATGAGATCACGAAGCTCATCATTCGCGCTGCCCTTCTAGCAGATCGAGACATTGGAGAACATGAGGTGAAAACCTTGTTGGTTGAGTGATTACGATAGTAGGCGTACCCTTATGCTAAAGGCTGTGATTACCAACAAAACCAAGGCCGTAAAATTACTGATTGAAGCAGACACAGATAATGAACTGCTGAGAGCTGCTGATTCCAATAATGATACTCCATTACACTGGGCTGTGGGAAAATATGCAAACCTTGAGATAGCAAAATTGTTAATTGAAGCAGACCCTGATTTTCCCTATGTTGCTAACAATGAGGGCAAGACTCCACTTTCAATTGCTATTAGAAGGGCAGAGTTTGATGATAGTCCAGGTAATATAATGATACTTTTCCTTTTCTGCTTTTTCCAGTTTCAATTTTTTTGTTCAATTGCAAGGTTGAAAGGGACCTCTACTTCAATTATATTACACGAGGAAACTTCAATTATATTTTTTAAGTAAATTTGGATAGTTTTTTTTTAATATTTTATAGGAGCACCGGCTAATTTTAATTTATCCATTTTTGATTAAATTCAACTTTTATGTATTAATTTAATTAAATATTAATAATTGCGCTAATTTATTAAATTTTATGTAATAATTATTTAATAAGTAAATTTGGATAGTTTTTTTTAATATTTTATAGGAGTTCATTATATTCTTTTAATCCAGCCCATAAATAAAAATATGTTAAATTACGATAAAACCATTATTTAAAAGGTATATGTAAATTTACCAAAAAACCATGACTAAAAGGGTATTTTAGTAAAAATTAAGTGATTTAATTCTAAAACTCAATTCTCATTAACCGGGACTACCCCTGCATTTTATTCAGGTTTATAATAGTAGTATAGATTATTCAACGTTAATCTTTAAAACAGTTGGTTATGAATTGGATATGGGTTTTGGGTTATAACTATGTGTATATAGTCTTCTAAAATCTAAAATTAATTATTCAACCGAGCCTTGAGCTTTTAATAAGTAGCTTGAGTTCGATTTGAGATTGACTCATTTATAATCAAGCCTAAAAATGTGATCAAGCTCCGCTTATTTAGTTTAATAAACAAGTTTGAACAAAGCTTTTACCGAGCTGAGTCCGAGTTGAGCTCGAGCAGCTCGTCTCATTAGTCACCCCTACTTCTGAGAGAGATGCATCCTTGAGCCACAGCCTCATATGCTTTTACCACTTCTAATTGCTACAACATATTGATTTGAAATGGATCATGAACTATGGTTGGGTGCATATATATATATATCTTTTGAAATAATTTAAGTTCGTTTCTTACACAGTTCGTAATTTATCCTGAATTTCTATTGAATTAAAGTCTCCCAGTTTCTTGAAGTTCTAAGAAGTTGAGAATGATAGATAGAGAGAGAAAGATCATTTTAAACAAATAGCATAGAGAGAATAGATCAGATCGATTTATTAGCTTGACCGCCCTCTTCACAATCTGAATCATTTTCTTCATCATTTATAATTGTCACTACACAAATTTTAAGACTGACACACTAGGTGTGCCACCTTTTGAGATAGTGACAGACTAATCTTATTGTATGTGTTGGTTTTCTATTAGTGTTTTTGGGTGAAGATTGCTTCTTGGTGATAATGTTCAGAAAATGTTTGAACCTTTAGTTGGAGTGTTTGAACCAACAACAAATGATTTGACGAAGCAAAGAACATTTAAATATTTTTTCAGTGACGTTTGAACCAAATGATAAAAAACGTTTAAACGTTGATTTTGGATGTTCAAACCAATAGAAGACGATTTGAGAGTTTCTTGAAACGTTTAGACGTTGATCTTGAACATTCAAACGACCTTGTATTTTTTTTCTACATTATGGGTCCAAATCCATGAGATTTTGTAAGACTATGATATAAAGCCTAATTGTTAGAAAACCTAATAATTCATTTGAGATAGATCTTTTAGAAGCTATTAGAGAGTTTGCGAGAACTTCTTGAGAGGAAGAAAACCTATTTGGTTTCTTTGTGAGTCCTTGTAAGATTGTCTATATATAAAAACAATCCCTTTCTCCCTGCGGACGTAGGTATATTGCCGAACCATGTAAATCTTGTGTTTTACATAGTTGCTTGTTATTTTTCGTTTGTTCTTTGATTATTTAATACAATATTTCAATCATCATAGTTGTGTATTGGTTTTTGCTGCGCACAACTGTATGTATCGAACATAATTTTTGCTTAAAAAGAAGAGTTGGGTGGGTGGGTGGTCAATGCATTAACTAGGGCCAAACTCTCGTTCTAGAGGTGATAAAATATCAATTAATAATTGAGAATGTAAATAGAAAAATAATGTGGTGACACAATTGTTTTACGCTCGATTGATAATGGTATAATGTGATACAACATGCAGATCTTGTAGTGACAGAGAAGAGCTCAAAGAGATGAATGAGTGAGATTGTGTCTCATCTTGTCTGTAAGAGATTGTTTGGCCTTTATATTGATATATTGATGACCATACAAAATTTTAAGAGATTTTTAGACTTAACCCCCCTTTTTATGGTCACGTTTTGAGTAAACCCCTCTATTTGTCCAAGTTTGGACTTTACCCCCTCTCCGTCTACTTCTGTCAAATTTAACGTCAATTTTATTTGTAACTTCTCAAAATATCCTCGATTGCTGCTTTAAATTTAACCCCCCTAAAAATATGAGAGAGGGGTATTTTAGGAAGAAAAAAATAAAAATAGACGTTAAATTTGACAGAAGTAGACGGAGAGGGGGTAAAGTCCAAACTTAGACAAATGGGGGGTTTACTCAAATCGTGACCATAAGAGGGGGGGGGGGGTTAAGTCTAAAAATCCCAAATTAGCAATATAGATGGAAGATGGAGATCATGCCACATGTTATGTTGTATGTAGTATCTATAATTCTATACACCTGTCACGAGGTTTTTCCAACATTTCAAGTGTGTCACAGAAGAAGAAATATCTGCTTATTCATCTTTTCTCTTCTTCGATTTTTAACACTTTCACTCATTTTAGCTGCTTATACTTTCAGATATGTTAAAGCTTATATTGGAGCTACAACCCAGTCAATGTAATGTACGCTTTTTAACCAATGGACAGACAGCACTTCATTATGTAGTTTCCAATGGTTTTTTGACCTCCTTCGAAGATATTGTTAAGTACTGTCTGGAGAGTTTGGAGGTGGTGGACAATGAAGGTCAAAATTTCTTTCATATTGCCGTTGAGTTTGAAGAATTTGAAATGGTGGAACACATTTTGGGAATGAAATCAATAGCTTCCGGTATTTTTAATGGGAAAGACAATTTAGGAAGAACACCTTTGGATGTTGCTGCACTAAGCCAAAATGAAAGTATAATATTATGTCTCCTTAAGAATCCTAGAGTGGATAACATGTTGATACAAACAAAATATTTTCACTGGGTTGTGGAAACGCACAACTTTGGTATGATGAAATTGGTGATAGAAGCAATCCCAGATTTTTTAAAGGGAATTGAATCAGAGGTTTTGCAGAACTCCAGAGATGAATACGGTGATACAATTCTTTTTAAAGCGGCACAAAAAAAATCATTTATTTTTGTGTAAAGAGCTCTATGAAGTATGTCCTTCATTCATATATCATCAAAGCAAAGGCAGATGCACTGCATTGCATCATGCAGCTGTGAGAGGGGAACCTGAAATGCTCAAGTTTCTCATTGATGCTGGTGCCAGCAAAGCATTTAATGAAGTTGATGAAGAAGACATTGAAAGTGGAGGTGGTGAAAAA
Source organism: Aquilegia kansuensis (assembly GCA_020826895.1). Classification (NCBI taxonomy): domain Eukaryota; kingdom Viridiplantae; phylum Streptophyta; class Magnoliopsida; order Ranunculales; family Ranunculaceae; genus Aquilegia; species Aquilegia kansuensis. The sequence continues at coordinate 14,090,259 of CM037007.1, forward strand.
CTTCCTCAGAAGATGTTGTTGACAATGGTTGATGAACAGGATGATACTGGTTTGCACAAAGCTGTTTCAAACCACAAACTTGAAGCAGTAAAATTGCTCATTGAAGCAGACCCTGACTTTCAATACACTGCTAACGCTTCAGGTGAAAGTCCACTTATGATTGCTATTCGAAAAGCCCAAACAAACGAAAACCGTGATGCAGGTGATATTATACTTTCTTCTCTTCTTTTTAGTTTTACTTGCAAGGGAGCTTAGGTAGCCTAATCATATAATTATCATGTTACTCACCTGTAGTCCTGTACTATGACTATTTTTTTTTCTATATCAAAACTTATTTCAAATTAGTGTCTAATATTTGGTTTAGTTACCATTTACCAATGTAACAAAAGTTGCATATCGTATCCTAATACCAAACTTCGTCTTATTGATTATATATTCAGCAAAAATTAAAAAGTTGCTATATAAGATGCTGCCAAATCAAACAAAAGCACGTACAGGGGACAAAGACTGGACATTACTTCATCATGCTGCATATAAAGGAGATATAAGTACCATCGAAGATATCATTCAGTTCTGCCCAAGCTCTTTGGATCTGATCGACAATGAAGGAAGGAATTTCCTTCATATTGCTGCCAGGCAGGATAATGTTCAACTGGTGAAGCATGTTTTGAGTGCAAGACAAATACCAGATAGTATTTTGAATGACAAATGTTGTGCGCAGCGGAGATCAATGCACAAATAATATGATTGAACTAGTGTATGAAAGTAAAATGAAAACGACAAAAGTAACAAGCAATCACACACAAGACACAAGATATACGTGGTTCGGCAATATGCCTACGTCCACGGGGAGAAAGGATGATGCTTTTCTTATCTAGACAATTGTACAAGCCCTCTTGAAGAAACCGAAGTCTTCTTCCTCACAAAAGTTCTCTCAAACTCTCTAATGGCTTCTCACAATCTCTCTCTCTTAGAAAAGTTTTGGTTTTGTATCACTTCTATTTGGCTTTATAGTATAGCCTTACAATAGACACGAATTGGGCTCAAAACAGGCCCATTTGCACAAAACTAGAGGAGGACGTACGTACGTCGAAATAACGTACGTACGTTGCAGCACGTTATCGTCATCTGCCATATTGGACGTACGAACGTCCTAACTGCGTACGTACGTTCCTTCTCCATAAAGTTGTCTGTCACACTGAACGTACGAACGCCCTAACTGCGTACGTACGTTCCTGTACAAAAAACTTCCCTCCGTCTGATTTTGCACATAAAACCCAACAATTCTCCACCTCGGCGAAGATTCAATAAATCTAAGCCGACACCAAGAATCACAAGTCACAAACTCCCACACATGTCCCGAAGGACCACCTCGGCTGCACCACCTCATGGTTGCCTACGTACCCTTCTTCCAAGGGATCAAGCCATCGTAGTTCACTCCAAGATATACTATCAACTCGAAGAAATGATATGGACCAATTCTAAGCAATAGAACTTAGTCCCATACACCACTTTAGTCACGGCAATATTCCAAGCTTCTATCGGAGACAAAGCAACCATAGAATGTAATGTAGACAACCTGCTGATAGATCTCACTGCCAATGTAAACACATATCCAGGAGTAGACCAACGTCTATCAAAGTGACAATCATACTCAACATCCACATAACCAACACACCGCAGACTCAAAGTCCTTCCATGTTGAAATAACAAACCAACCTCCACACTACCTTGAATGTAGTGGAACATCCATTTCACAGCTTCCCAATGTCTCACATCAGGATCATGCATGTATCTACCTACACTGCCCACTGCTTGTGAAATATATGGTTTGAAACACACCAACTCATCATACTTTGCAACTCCAAAACCACTAGGCTGAGACAAATAAATCTCCTCATCTAGCTCACCATGTAAAACAACCGTTTCCACATCAAACAGAGCTAATACCAAATCAGATCGCACTACCAAGGCCATAAGGATGCAAACGTTTACCTTCAAGTGCACATCTTTACCTGGAGATTCTTCTTCCTGCTTAGGTAATCTAGTTGCAATTGGACCCTCATCATTAGGATCACCATTTTCTGCATCTCCAATCGTCTCATCATCTGTCATGCCATCAGAATTTGAAACACCGAAAACTCTTACAAGAGTTTCCACATTAGATACAGAACCCACTGGAACATATGAAGATATGCAAATCTCCACCCACTGCAAAACCTCTTTGGTCTTGTTCTCCACCTGCTGAGAACTCTCAGGCTTCAACATAAAAACCTCCATAAGAGTTTTACCACTTATCACAATTAAAGGCAACCTGTTAATAAGATGACATGTCTCAACCCAAAACATTTTGCCTAATCCAACCATAGACAACATGTGTTCTGCCACCCTATTCTGTTGCGGTGTCTTTCTCACAGTGAAGTGACGCTCAATACCCTCAGTCTGACATACTTGCAAGACCGGATCATCTTTGTACTCTATGCTATTATCTAAGCACAATACCATGATCTTTGTGTCAATTCGGGCCTCAACTAGCTTCTTCCACTTCAATATTTCTAGGACTTCATCCTTATGCTTCATGATGTACACCCACGCACGCCTAGAAAATTCATCAACTAAAGACACAAAATAAGAATTACCTCCCCAAGTTGTGTACTTGGTAGGTCTCCAGACATTCATGTGAACATAATCAAGAACTCCACTCATACAATGGATAGTTGTGCCAAACTTTGCTCTTGTCTGCTTGCCCAGATCATAATGCTCACCGAACTCTAACTCACAGGCGATAGCACCCATAAAAAACCTTTGCTCCGTCAATGTCTGCAAAGTTTTTTCACATTCATGCGTCAACTGCATATGCCACAATTTGGTAGTCTCTCTAGCAAACTTCGTTGTAGCCTCTGACATGGCCACATCATATGTAACTGTACTACCCTGCAAGAAGTACAAGTTACTTCGTCGAGTACCCTTTAGTAATATCATTGCACCAACCATAACCTTTAGAACACCATTCTGAGCTACTACCTTGTAACCTTTGGCTTCTAAGGTACCAAGTGAAATAAGGTTATTCTTCAAATCAGGAACATATCTTACATTCCTCAGCTCTCTTATCTTTCCATCAAACATCTTCAATCGAATAGTACCTATCCCCAATACATGACAAGGTTGATCATTCCCCATCACTACTGCACCATTATCTAGCCTTTTAAAGCTAGAAAACCATTCCCTTATGGGACACACATGATAAGTACCAGCCGAATCTAATATCCACTCATTAGCATTAGTGGAACAATCGATGGATGAAACAAATAAAGAGTAATCAGAACCATCATCTTCATCTCTATTATTACGTGCAATATTTACCTCAGAGTTATTCTTTTTGTCCTTTGCCTTGGCTTGAAGACAATCTTTCTTCCAATGCCCTTTCTCATGACAAAAGGAACATTCATCTTTTGCTAGAAACCTGCTCTTCGGCTCCCTACGAGACTCACCCCTACTATTGTAGCTTCCCCTTGCCACTAAGACCCCTGGTGTTGAGCTTTTGGACTCTTCTTTGTCCTTCTTCATACACGCATGAGTTAACAATGCTGCAGAAATCTCACTACACACCAACTTGTCTTTTCCATATGTAAGTGTGATAGCCAAGTGTTCATATTCGTCCGGTAACGAATTGAGGAGACACACTGCCTTGCTTTCATCACTCACATCTGCTCCAAGATTTACCAAGTCGGCAATTACCTTGGTAAAATCATTAAGATGCTCCGCCATTGAAATGCCTCTTCTCATATCTATTCGATAAAACTTTCGAAGTAGATAATTTTTATTGTGGATAGTCTTTGTCATGTACTTCTCCTCCAATTTTCGCCACATCTCCTTTGCAAACACATCATTCATCACAAGATATTTAATGTCTTGTGCCAAACACGACCTTATGATTCCACAAGCTCGTTTGTTCATCTTTTTCCAATCCTTCTCTTCCACACCTTCTGGCTTATCCTCCAGATCGAACATCTTCTAGGTCTAGTTGACATAGAGCATCCATTACCTCACACCTCCACATACCAAAGTTATTGGAGCCGGTAAACTTCTCTACATCAATCTTTGCTTGATAGAAAACCATTGTCTTGATTTCCCCCTTCGAATCCATCAAATTCGATTCTTCTGCCATCTTTCCACCAACCTTCATGCACTAAACAATCACCAAACGAATCTGAAATTCACACCGGAATTTCAACAAACACCTTCTAGACGCTCAAGTTCTAAACCAAAGCTCTGATGCCACTTGTTGTGCGCAGCGGATATCAATGCACATATAATATGATTGAACTAGTGTATGAAAGTAAAACGAAAACGACAAAAGTAACAAGCAATCACATACAAGACACAAGATATACGTGGTTCGGCAATATGCCTACGTCCACGGGGAGAAAGGATGATGCTTTTCTTATCTAGACAATTGTACAAGCCCTCTTGAAGAAACCGAAGTCTTCTTCCTCACAAAAGTTCTCTCAAACTCTCTAATGGCTTCTCACAATCTCTCTCTCTTAGAAAAGTTTTGGTTTTGTATCACTTCTATTTGGGTTTATAGTATAGCCTTACAATAGACACGAATTGGGCTCAAAACAGGCCCATTTGCACAAAACTAGAGGAGGACGTACGTACGTCGAAATAACGTACGTACGTTGCAGCACGTTATCGTCATCTGCCATATTGGACGTACGAACGTCCTAACTGCGTACGTACGTTCCTTTTCCATAAAGTTGTCTGTCACACTGAACGTACGAACGCCCTAACTGCGTACGTACGTTCCTGTACAAAAAACTTCCCTCCGTCTGATTTTGTACATAAAACCCAACAACAAAGACAACGACGGAAATACTCCGTTGCATATTGCTGCAATAACTGGAAATGAAACCCTGACGCGATGTTTTCTTTTTGATCCTAGAGTTGATAAAACCACAGTGAATAATGAGGGGCAACATGTTTTACAAGCGGTAAGCCTATCAATCTAAGAATTGAAGTTTTTAAGTTTCCTAGCTAGGTAAAAACTGTCCTAGTATTGTATCTAATATTTTTTTACAAGTTCTAAATCTCTGTTTCCCTTTGAAGATAAAATTTCCTTATGACAAGAGGAAGGCTGGAGTGATGGATGTCCTCACGGATACATTGGATCAAAGTGATTTAAAAGACCAAAGAGATTTTGATCTAGTTGTGGGTGCACTTATTGCCACAGTTTCCTTCACGGCAGGGATTACAGTACCAGGCGGTTACATTAGTGATGGACCAAATCAAGGCACATCAGTATTATCAAAAAAACTATCATTCGAAGCGTTCATTATATCAAATAACTTGGCATTGATATCTTCTCTTTATGCGGTATTTAGTCACTTTTGTGCAAGACGTCTACGTGAGGATGCAGATATCATTTACCAACTTAACGTGGCAACACTTTGCACGTTAGCTTCCATATATTGCATGATGGTAGCTTTTATGACAGGGTCTTTTGCAGTGTTGGCGAATTCAAATTGGCTTGCCATAGTTGTATGTGTAAATAGTTGCACTTTCTTTATCTTTTCATGCCGTCCTATGTGGAGGATTGCAATGCAACGCAAGCGTTCTACTGCTGCAAGTCAACACAAGCGTTTTACATAGTGATAGGAACATTTATCTCTGCAACACATGTTTGAATGTTAGTGTCATTTTCTGAACTTGATGAAAAGAAACTCTGTATTGGATGCTCTATTGGAAAAGAAACTCTGCTAAGGGTTTTACATTCAAGTTAAGGTTTTGTTATGGTTGCATTTTTTATGCTCTATTGGATGTTTTTTCCAAGCATTATTTTTATCCATTGGAAATGTTTTGGCTGCTATAACATTTTCTTACTGATACACATGATCTTCAAAATTTGAAAGTTGGTGTGATTCATTTAATTGGTGGTTGGTATATAGAACGTAGATGGGAGTATTTGAGATGGGATTCATTCGCAGTTTCTCTTGTATTCCTGTCAAAACCAACAAGAGTTACAGAAATGCTAGACCCCTACTGTGTACACATGCCATTCTGCCTATCTGGGATGCAATGCTGCAATCTGGAATCAGGAGTATCAGATAGGCCAGAAGAGACAGAATGTACAGCTAAGACCAAACCCAAGGCTAGGAAGGTTACACGTAGCCGGACTAGAATCGTTAGATCTAAACCTGATCTGACGGACATAAAAGCATGCATGCATGCCACATGTTATAAATAGATAGAAATCCTAAGGTTAAGTTATGTTTTTTCTCTTATTTTACACTTTTACAATAAATCTTCTTCTCCTCCTTACTTGATACCTAGGTAGCACGGACTCGGACACTGACACAGACTCGGACACGGAGATACTTGTTTATCCCAAAAATTAGGACACAGACACGGCAATTAAATATATATAAATAAATATGGTATATCAATAATATATTAGAAATCATGTCATGTATCATATACATTCATAGTTCATAAAACATCAAAGAGAAATGGTTGGAAAGATATTACAATTCGTCTTAAATTAGGACTTGGAAACAGAACAGTGTCCAAAACAGTGTCCAAGAAGTGTCCAGAACAGTGTCCAAGAAGTGTCCAGATTGAACGGCACATGGGACACGCATGTGCCGTGTCGGACACGTGTCCAAGCAGTGTCCGAAGCAGTGTCAGTGTCCGAGCAGTGTCTGGCACTGACACAGTGAATTTTTTGAAGTGTCCGTGCTTCCTAGCTTGATACTAACTTGAGCGTTAGATCTAATACCTCTTTAATATCATGCCAAGGACCCTCACCCTTATTCACAAAATCATCGTTTCTATGTAATTTAGGAAACACTGCATATTCAGTATTAGGCACCAAAGTGAATAGGCGACTTCGCCTGATAAAACGATGAGTTGGATCCATAGGTATAAGGTGAGTCCAATCACTGTACCTATTCCTCCAGTTAGGATAGGTACGAAGGATGATCTTACAGATAACAGTAGGGAGAATCAACTGACCAGTTTGGAAAACATTCCGAATACTATCCACAACCCACGAAGCTATGTCAAAAGCACGAAAATTATTAATAATACCATAGATATCATGCATAGTAACATCATTGACATAATCCAATCTTTCTGCACCTAAGAGATTCCGCATAACCCATAAAACGACAGTAGCTAGCCACATTAGCAGGGAGGCAAGTAGTAGGTGCAACATTAACATAATTGTCAGGATAGAAGGAAAAAGTGCAAGGTCCAAAGTGATCAAGGTAATTATCCAAAATATCAACCTCATTGGCAAGGAAATAATCAGGATGAGGCAAGATAGGTCGCAATTGCAAAGGAATACCTAAGGCTCGAGAGATGGCAAACGAATTGAAAAGTACTGGGAACCCATGCATATGCACTTGGAAACCATAAAAAGGAATAGCTCCGCCAAAGGGCAACGTACGGTAAAAGTCTTTTACTATAGAAGGGGAATACACAACAGTAGAATCATAAAGAAAACCTTCCCAACCTTTGTCAAAAATCCCATCTCGAAAAGAAGCTCCATAAGGATTATCCATAATTCCCGAAAAATCCATTTCGGGGATGATATCCATGCCATCAGGCATCCACAACCCATTTTGAATATTAGCCATTGCAAAAGAAAAGAAAAAATACCAAAAACCAGCACGAAAATCGAGAAACAAAATCACACAAGACGAACTCAGAAAACTGCTGCCAGACTAGAACTCGACTCGGGTTCTAATAACCCTATCTGGAACTCGACACGAGATCGGGTAGGTTCCAGAAAAAAAAATTGAAAAAAGTTTTCTCAATTTTGAGTGACGGTTCTCCAACCTTGGTTTGGTATATATAGGCCAACAATAAAGAGTTTGAGCCCTAATAGGACACCAAAAATTGCCTCAAACCTTAGGGTTTCTAAAAATCAAACCCTAATATCTTTTCTTTTAAAATATTTGGACTTAGGTCGCTAGGACCAGAAAATTTTCAAATTAAATCCACAAGTCCAGATTTTGCAATGAAGCCCAAGAATGGCTATAAAAATTTCAGAAAATGACAAAAGTTTCCAAAAATTTAAAAATTCAACCATTTTCATTACTATTTGAAAATAAAGTACAATGATTGAAATTTTAATACAAGAGTGCAAGAACAAAATATATAAACAAATTACAATGGCTAATAAACAGAAATTTCAACCCCGTCGTCGACGAGATTGCCCCTGGCCTTCGTCAAAGCGACGCTGCAAGTCCTCGAGGGCATCCAAAATTTTGCCCATACCTCTCCAGAGAAGCTGGAACCGCTCCTCGTTGGTATAAAGCTAGTGAAACGCCCGCTGGCCGCCGGGCCTGTACTGAATGGGCACCTCCTCCTGAACGTCCCACAACAACTGTCTGCAAGCAGACAGTCTCGGGTTGGAGACCTCGAGCCGGACGACTGACTCCAGAGAAAGAGCAGGAATAGTCCCACATGAGTTGTGGGAAGTGAGTAAAGATGTTTATATACAAAATTGGAACACTAAGGGTGTAGCCCTTTGGGTTACCAAGTTTTCGCGCGATAGCGCAAGGCTATGCAATTAGTTGTCCACCCCACACGCGCGCGCCGCCGGTTCGGTTCGGGCTCGGTTCGGGATTGGGCTTGGGCGATGTTGTGGTTGATAAGATAACTTATCTTTTTGGTCCACCGTTTATTTAATTAAATTGTTAATGGGTTCACTGGATCATATTAAATCTTTACACTAACATATGTGTCTGTTCATTTTGAAACGGTTCGTCCAATGGATCTGACCCGTTTCATTAAGTCTGCCAAAAGATGTGTCTGTTGAGAAAAGACGTTTTCCAACAAGTGTGTGTCTGTTGTGAACACGCACAACTTAGCCTATAAATTGAGTGCTATTCTGGCCAGTAAGCACACAATTCATGCAGACTAAGTCTGCTTCTCTCTCTATAAAGAAATTCGAAGTGTTCTTCTTGTTTGTTCACCAGTACTCTGCTATTACAGTGCAATCTAGCAGAGTGTAGAACAGTTGTATCTTTGGAGACTATCGTCCAATATCTGTGTGCACCATAGCAGGGACGTAATATTGTCTCAAGGATATTGCCTCGGCAAGCCTCTGTTCATATCCTTAATCATCAAGTTGTGTAGTAAGTGTTATTGTATTCGTGAATTCATTTAATAAATATTATTTATTTTTCTGTTTGTGTTATAACCTTCTCTATTTTTGTAATACTTGTGTTATATTCCTGAGTTCATATAATATAATCCCAACAAACATCAATCAACATAACCAGATTTGCCTTGGCAAAAATCCATTTGCCTCCAAATGAGATATTTGGATGTAGCTTGTTATTAAGACGATCGAGCGAACAAGTTAGGTATACAACTTCAATTGTTTAAACATGCTCGCCTCTTTGCGAAGATTTGGTTTAATGAGAAGTATCTTATGAAGTTTTATATGCGAAGATACATACTCGCCTCTTTTGGAGATTTGGCTTAATGAGAATTCTCTTATGAAGTTTAATATGAGAAGATATCTACCAAAAACTGTTGGCTAATTAAAAACTTTTATTGAGATAAAACAGAGTTTTGCAGTAACAACAGATGTAGAGGTGAGAAAGAAATTCACTCTACCAAAATATACAAACAGATAACAAAAATAAACCAAATAGGTGAAATATACCGGAACATGAACATTAACAATATAAAACCCATGGCTAGACTTCTTTTCGATGTTGGGTGATGAACAGAACATAAAACTCGAGGTTATCACGATGATATGTTGGATGATGAACAGAATAATCATATGTTGGATGACGACGAACATAACATGAGAACAATTGCATCCCATCTTTACCCAAAATAATATGGTAAGTATACCAGACAGGTTATTATAGTTTAACTAATAATGCTGGGTTTAAATTTGTTTAAAAATCTGTACATAAATAATATATACCTACTTTTATCAACCTATATCCATACATTTGATTTTTTTTTGTCTGTTTTCAATTTTCACCAATACCTCAATGTGTATTGTCTGAATTTCAACATTCTTCGGATAATCATTATTCCAATTATAAGTTCAATTGTCACATCCTAATAAACTCTAACCATCTTCCTGATCCTAATGCTACTAATACCATTATTTATGAGGCCCTTCACAAGGATAATGTGACTCAAAATCATGCACAAGTGGACACAATATCAGTTTATTACCATGCTTATAAGGTTCATGAAATTTGGGAAATTCTGACTTAACCCCCCTTATTTTGTCAACGTTTTGAATAACCCCATCCCATTTGTCCAAGTAGCTTCCTACGTACCCCGCAATGGGATCAAGTCACCCATAGTTCTGTCATCTCGGATTATAGACCGGTGATCTCATAGTATATGAGGGTAGATATTTTGCAACCCTACAATAATGTCGTCGCTTCGGATCTAGGGCGCAACACTTGGCTGGGGTCAGCTCAGCTCACGGGTTCAAAGGACAATGCCCCGAAAGGTCTTCGAAATCTTGGAAGTTTCTAGAAGTGGATTCCCAATTCCGAGTGAGTAAAAAGCCTATTACTATGTGATATGGAGTCTTTAACCATGTAAAGGAGTCTGCTAGGATTAGAGTCGGTTTGTGATACTGACTTCATTTGAACATCCAAATCGTCTTCTATTGGTTTGAACATCCAAAATCAACGTTTAAACGTTTTTTATCATTTGGTTCCTGCGTGAAAACTTTAATTTGGGACATGGTCAATAACCTTAGCAAATGCAACAACCACCTTTTATGAATCGATCATCTTGTGCCACTGGTATGTAACATAAAATTATGCTTTTGTTTTTGAATCACAGTACATTGCGGAGTCTTGCCGATAAGGGGACTTGATAGTAATACCAGTTACCAATTGTTGTTGGTTTTAACTTTTAAGTCACCTGAATGTTGTAAAATTTTTTGCTCCTGGCATTCTTTTCTCCTTGCGTCATTGTCCATTCATAATATGACACGTGGAACATGTGGAAGATTAACCAAATTCTAACGGAAAAAGAGAGGAAATAAGCGTTAACATAATCTAGCGATCTACAGTTTATGTTGGGAATAACGGCAATGATGCGGAAGCGATTTGTTCACAACGTGATCTACACCAATAAAGGTGTAACCTTTATCGAAGATAATACCTTGAAGAAACTAACTTGTAGACAATAATATGAAGAACTAACTACTAGAATAACAATCAAATATATGTAACTAGAAAGTAAAACACGATAAAAGAAATTCAAGTACTCACAACACAAGATTTAACGTGGTTCGGCGTAAGCCTACGCCCACGGGGCAAGATGATAAAGTTTCACTATGAAGAAGAAAAGGGTGATACAAACAACACTCACTCGCACTCCTCCAGCCTCACAAACAAGCTCTCAAATCTCTCAAGAACAAATTATTCTTCACTTTTCTTTCTTCAATTTCTCTTAAATCTCTCTCAAGAAGACCTAGATCTCAACTTTATGCCTCACTTCTCTCTTTAAGAAAATCTCTCTCAAGAAGACCTAGATCTCAACTTTATGCCTCACTTAACCTCTCTCAAGGAGACAAACAACTATTAAGAATTTAGGATACTAAACCAATCCCTAAGACCTTATATTTATAACCATTAGGGTGTACAAAACAAAATCCTAATAGGAATACCAAACCTAATCAAATTGAAAGTCGTATTCCAATACCAAATTCTAAATCCTTAATATGGACTTAGAAATCCAAATATGAAACAGATTCCTTAGGGAACCGGTTTCCAACAAACAACAGCAACAACAACAACCACTGCAGAAACTCTGACACCTTAACCATTTAAAATGGTTCCCAGTTTGTGATTAGCTCCTCAAAAAATCTGCCTTCATTTCTTGTTGCTCCCCCATCCAAAACCAGATGATCCTTTTGACGTGGGTACATATTCTTGCCATATCAATGCGATTGTTTCTGAAAATGTGATCATTCCTTGAAATCCAAACGATCCACATGACAGCGTAGAGGTGGACATTTCAAATCACCATCTTTGATTTTGCTACACACATTCAGCATAGCCAATGCAATCAATTTTCATTTTATCGACAAACAATACCAAATGAATGAATGATAGATACTAAAAGAACGGTTGTGTTATGTTAGATATACTGGTTGGTCATAATAGTGTTGTATATTGGCTCGCAATGCGCAGGATCATAACTTATATCAAGTGAGGTCTATAGGATCATATCTTTTGTTTGTTTCTACAAACAATGTATGTAGGAATTCTACTCCCATAAGTACTTGGTATTCTAATTGGTAATTGGTATTGTTATTCAATTTGGATCCTTGTATGGATTAGGAACTCTTGGGTATTATATATACTCAACTAGTTGGCTATTGTAAAGGGGTGGTAAAAGAAGAGAGAGTGAACCAAAGGTGAAAGCATTACTAGATAGGGAGAGACAAATTTATGAGGGTTTTCATAATAGGGTTTCTCAGGTTCTAGTGTGTGAGAGAAAAAGAGACAAGGAATTATAGATTTGTAATTAGGTTGTTTCTTTTCTCTGATTAGTAAAATCTTCTTGATCGGTTGTCGGGTGGAGTAGGCGGGTTTGCCGAACCACGTTAATATTGGTGTTATTGTGTTTTATTCGATTATTTTCTCTGTTATTTGCTATTATCTAGATTATCGGTATTACAACCAATCCTTGGGTTAAAGCTTCCGTTGCACAACAAGTGGTACCAAAGCAAGGTTCTAGGGATTTTCGAGATGGCGCAAAGGGTTTCAAATTCAGGTTTGACGTTTGATGTAGAGAAGTTCGATGGAAAGATGAATTTTGGTTTGTGGAAAGTACAAGTCCAAGATCTCTTGGTACAATCCGGGTTACACAAAGCATTAAAGGGAAAACCGGCGGATATGTCAGATGATGTTACAGGTATTAATGAACATCTTAGTGTATTCAATAACATGCTTTTTGAATTGGTTCATGTTGGAGTGAAGTTAGAGGATGAAGATAAAACACATCTACTTCTGAACTCCATACCCCAATCCTTTGAGCATATTATCACCACGTTGCTCTATGAAAAGGAAACTCTGGAATTGGATGAGGTTGTCAGTGCTCTTTTATCTCATGAAATAAAAAATAAAGGCAGAGACGATGAATCTCATGGTGAGGGTTTGGTGATTAATGGGGGATCACGAAAAGGATTTAACAAGAGTAACAAGGCTCACATAGAATGTTGGAAGTGCGGAAAAATAGGGCATTTTAAACGGGATTGTGAGGAAAAAGGTGGAGCGGTTTCGGCAAATAGCTCTAGGTCAGGGAAAGGCAAGCATATTGCTAATTTTGGCGGACAGGCTAATCATTTATTTGGAACAACTAGAAGGTTTTCAAATAAAGGGAAAAGAAAACCAAGTATGTAAACTAGTTAGATCCCTCTATGGTTTTAAACAGGCTCCAAAACAATGGCATATAACCATTAATGGAGTCATGATCAAGAATGGGTTCCAAAGCAATGAATGTGACAAGTGTGTCTATTTCAAGAAAGTAGGCGAGGCCTACGTAATTGTTTGTTTATATGTCGATGACATGCTCATTTTTGGGACTAATAGTGAAGTTACCAAGTCTACGAAAAAGATGCTAAAAAACAATTTTGAAGTGAAAGATTTAGGTGTCGCAGATGTTATCTTGGGAATTAAGATAATTCGAACACCTAATGGAATTGGGCTATCTCAAAATCATTACATTGAGAAAATGATAGAAAGGTTCAAGCATCATGGAATTAAAAAGACAAATACACCTTTTGTTCCAAATATGGTGTTACATAAAAATCATGGTCCTATCATTGATAAACTCGAGTATTCTCGAATCATTGGTAGTTTAATCTACGTTAAGAACTGTACAAGACCTGACATTGCCTATGCAGTTAGTAAACTAAGTCAGTTTACAAGTAACCCAGGCCAAAAGACACTGGGCTGCTCTTCTGCGAGTGTTAGGGTATTTAAAAGATACACCTAACTATACCTTACACTATGGAAGATATCCAAGTGTTGTTGAAGGTTATACTGATGCGAGCTGGATTTCTGATACAGGAGAATCCAAGGCAACCAGTGGGTATGTGTTTACCTTGGGTGGTGGTGCAGTATAATGGAGATCTGCCAAACAAACATGTATAGCAAGATCCACAATGGAATCGGAATTCATAGCTTCAGATAAAGCTGGTGAAGAAGCTGAGTGGCTTAGGGGTTTCTTAGAAGATATCCCATTATGGCCGAAACCTGTATCGACCATATGTATCCATTGTGACAACCAAGCAGCTTTAAGCAGAGCTCAAAGTTTTATGTATAACGGTAAATCACGACATATACGTCGTAAACATAATACCGTGAGGCAGTTACTCTCACATAGAGTTATTTCCATTGATTATGTGAAATCACAAGATAACCTAGCGGATCCATTTACTAAAGGTTTATCTAGAGAGAAAATTGACTGCGCATCGAGGGGAATGGGGCTAACGCCTCAATAAAAACGAGTTACCTTATACGGAAACCTAACCTAGCGACTGGAGATCCCACGGACTAGGTTCAACAGGACAACCAGTTATGAGTAACTCACCAGGATCACTTGGGAGATTTTCTCTATCCAATTCCTATGATGCAACAAGTGCAACCTATAGTATAGTACAGGTTAAGCTATGTTTTTAATGACACCTATATCTTGTGAAATACAAGTGGGATATAGTAGGATACCTTTAATAGGAGCGGTCACCTATGTTAGTGAGAGCTGGGTCGGCTCTATGAGATTTCTTAAAGGCATAATATCTCTAGTAGCACTCGTAGAACCAAAGATTGTTCAGGGCCAAAATGAACACAACCGAGAATTAAACAAGAACCGGGATAACATTGTGCATGACTTATTGTCTTGGTTTACACCAACAGCTGACATTTCAAGATGAAATATTTCACTGATTAGCTATGTAAATCTGATAAACCTATGCTACGGAAGGTTCAAAGTGAAATATGTACCTATCCCGAGGCAATGTTGTTCCAACATACTCTTCGAAGAAGTTTTGAGAATTTGTAGACGGATTTCATTCAATGTGGGGGATTGTTAGATAAAACAAGTCTGACAGATCTGTCAGACTGTTTCCTCTAGTATTGAATGAACAAGTGTTTTACACTTAGTCTCATATGAGTTATGGGAAGTAAGTAAAGATGTTTAATGACAAAATTGTAACACTAAGGGTGTAGCCCTTTGGGTTACCAAGTTTTTGCGCGATAGCGCAAGGCTATGCAATTAGTTGTCCACCACACACACACGCGCGCCACCGCGTCTGACCGGCTGGTTCGGTTCGGTATTGTGCTCGGGCTTGGGCTATGTGGTGGTTGATAAGATAACTTATCTTTTTGGTCCACAGTTTATTTAATTAAATTGTGAATAGGTTCACTAGATCATATTAAATCTTTACACTAACAGATGTGTCTGTTCACTTTGAAACGGTTCATCCAATGGGTCTGACCCGTTTCATTAAGTCTGCCAAAAGATGTGCCTGTTGAGAAAAGACATTTTCCAACAGGTGTGTGTCCGTTGTGAACAGGCACGACTTAGGCTATAAATTGAGTGCTATTCTGGCCAGTAAGCACACAATTCATTCAGACTAAGTCTGCTTCTCTCCCCCTATAAAGAAAATTCGAAGTGTTCTTCTTGTTTGTTCGCCAGTACTCTGCTATTACAGTGCAATCTAGTAGAGTATAGAACCGTTGTATCTTGGGAGACTATCATCAAGTATCTGTGTGCACCATAATAGGGACGTAATATTGTCTTAAGGATATTGCCTCGGCAAGCCTCTGTTCATATCCTTAATCATCAAGTTGTGTAGTAAGTGTTACTGTATTTCTGAATTCATTTAATAAATATTATTTGTTTTCTGTTTGTGTTATTAGATTCTCTATTTCTATGATACTTGTGTTATATTCCTGAGTTCATACAATATAATCCCAATGGGCACCTCCCAACAAACTAGCTGAGCACACCCTCTAACTCAAGGTTCCATTGATGCAACTGTGGTTTGCTAATTTCCATTGTTTCTTCTTCCTTGTTTCACTTTTAAAAAGGATAATGGGGGTTATTTTTAAAAGGTCAATTTAAGAAATTGAGTTGTTTCATAACTTTAATGATTCGTTTTAAAATTTTCACTTTAAGAGAAGTATGAAAAGCTTCATTTTTTATATCCAAACCTCGATTGCACTCACTTCACATGTAGGCATTATCATATCAATATAGTGATAAAAAACTTAAGTCTTTGTTGTGTGATAATAGTTTGACTAGGTGAAAGTTGAGTTGACTGTTAGAATTGACAAAACTGGGATTGAATGGTGACGAAATGCAAATAAAAAATAAAGTTGTGATGTTGAGCAAATTTATCGACAAAAGTGGTGACGAAACACAAATTGTCTCTAAAAAATGCCTTCAACGTGATTTCAACATCAAGGTTTTCCAGCACATCTTTACCAATTGTAAAGAGAGCAGCGTAGCTACAATAATTAGGCCCAGTTTATAAACAATGTATAGATTGAGGGTTTATGTAGAAAAGGAAAGGAGGTGGTAGAATATAAGCTTGGCGGAAAAGAACCCACACCTGTTATTTCGTTATGTATGTGGGAATGTTGTTACACCAAAAAGGTAAAAACCATAGTTTAAAATAGGTAAAATAGATATAATATGCAATGTACTTTGTCCAAATTCTCACTTAATGCAATGTAAAATAAATTTGTCCTAATTATGCATGTACTTTTTAAAATTCTCACGTTACACAATCCGTCCAGTTTGATGCTAACGGTTGTTGATATGTCAAGTTATTTTTTTACGTGGCTTTATTATATTCTAATTAGATTTAATCTTAAATTTCAACACAACAGTTTATACATCTGCTTCTCACGTGCAACATAAAGTTTTCTTCTTTAAATCCAAAATCCCCAATTCACTTTCAAATTCCTAATTTTTATCTTTCTCTTCTTCCTTTATCTCCAATCTATAAGTTTATTGAGTTAATTAGCGATTGCGCCCAGATTTAAAAGCCAAAGTTGCGAATGCCCCCAATTTTTTTTTTGTTTAGTGATCCCCCTAGATTTGCTTCCTTATTCTTTTAATACCAAAACTACCCCTTCATTTTGTTTAACCTTTACCCCCAACTCCATAAAACCACTTTAACTACCACGTATGGAAGAAATTGGTGGTTTTTGTTTTCAACAGTAGATCTAGATAAAAACAATCGCACACATATCAAGGTTTATCGTACGATAATAAAACAAAAAACAACCAATAATATGATGCCACATGTAAAGTGCTTTACTTTACCAAATTAAACCCACAAATCTCTACTAATTGAACATTTTCTTAACCCCCATTCCAATAGCAAAACCCTAAGTATCTTCACCCCCATTTTCAAACCCTATCTTCATCACCTTGACCCCCATCATCATCATCATCTCATCATCTTCTTTATGATCTTATCAAATGGAAACTATCATCACTTCTAAAGGTCAAAGGAGATCCCAACGCCTAGTCTGTCACTACTTCAAACCAGGGTGTAATTGATATGGCACAAGATTCTAGTGAAATTGTGCAATTGTTCGAACTTATATACACAGATAAGGTGAATGTGGAAGATAAAGTTTACAACAGTAACATTTGAACACTTTGATAGATATACGATTGACTTTGAGATTTGTGTTGATAGATCTTTATGTTGTTTGTTGTTAGATTAACCTAGAAATTGTTTTTAGATCTATAGTTGGAAATAAAACCACAAATTTCTTGCATACGTGGCAGTTAAGATAGTTTTATAGAGTTGGAGGCAAAGGCTAAACAAAAGGGAGGGGTAGTTTTGGTATTAAAAAAAAGAAGCAAATTTAGGGGGCATCACTAAACAGAAAAAATCTGGGGGCATTCGCAACTTTGGCTTTCAAATCTGGAGGGAATCGCTAATTAACTCAAGTTTATTTATACAAACAAGTCTTTAATATAACCAAAATTTTATTTATACAAACAAGCTTATTCATAATTTAATCACAAATCCGTAAATTTGTAACAATAAACAAGTTAATTCATAATTTAATCACAAAACCCCTAAATCTTTAGAATTTTTTTTTTCTAATTTGACTGTACTAAACAACAAATTACCAACTTACTTTTTTCAAATAATGTTCTTTTATACGCAAATCCAACAACAAGATTCCTTCTTATTGAAGTAATTTGTTTCCAATAAGTAATTTGTGAAGTAATTTGAACAAATTAGGGTTTCATCCTAGTGAAATTAGGTTTTTTTGTAGTTAGGGTTTCATGGTGAAATTAGGTTTTTTTGTTCTCATCATTGACTATGGCGAGACTAGATGGAGGGTGAGGATTACAACATGTGGTACTTAAGATTATTGTTTAAAGTTAATAAAAACATGTGAGGAGCACATGTATTGTTTTGTTGTGTTCGAAAATCAAGTTAAATAAAAAATATTCTATTGGAGCCACGTAGGAAAATAACTTAATATATCAGCAACCGTTAGCATAAAACTGACAGATTGTATAACGTAAGAATTTTAAAAAGTATATGCATAACTAGGACAGAATTTTTTTACATTGCATTAAATGAGAATTTGAACAAAGTACATTGCATATATTTTATCCATTTTACCTTTAAAATATCGAGTTCGAGCGAAGTTTCGAATCCTGAAAAAAACGATATATGCCTAGATTTCGACACTCGTAAAAATTTTGTAAACAGAGTATTCGTAGATATTCGCTTATTTTTAGCTACTTGGACTGCTAAGTAGTACCAATTAAGGCTTTATTTTGCTCTATATATCAAACTTCTAAGGGCATCTCTAATGGTTCATCAAATCTACCACTAAACTCAAAATTAATGAGAAAGTGAAAAAAAAACTCCATCTAATGGATCATCAAATTTGATATTTCACCAAAAATATCAAAAATTCAACAAATTTGGTGAAATTTTGATGAAAAACATAAATTTGATATTGGGTTGAGGCGCACAAGAGAAGGTCGCTTCACTTAAAGTGGGTAATGAAGTGTCGCTTCAAGTGGCACTCCAAGACCCGCCTTGGATTCCCGCCTCAACCGATATCTTACTTAGCTCTTCTTTAAAGTGGCACTTCATTGCCCGCCTCAAGTAACTGTTTGGTTAAGTGGCACTTCTTTGCCCGCCTCAACTGAACCTTTTCGTCAAGTGGCACTTTATTACCCACCTCAACTGAAACTTTAGTTTAAGTGGCTCTTCAAAGCCCGCCCAACTCAAGCGGCACTTCATTACCCGCCTCAATTTGGTGAACCATTAAAAACTGAAGTTTTTTTCATCAAATGGACCATCAACTAAGTACCAAATTTACTGAGGTGGCCCATCAAATCTGGTGAACCATTAGAGATGCCCTAAGACCTTGTTTTTGTTCAAAGTTGAAGAGAAGAACATGTGTAATAGCGTGAGAATTTGTCTACAAGATCTAGATGTATGTCTAAGAATCAAGCAAAATATCATAAACCAATAGAAAAAAAAAAGATAAAAGGGGTTTTAGTGTTGGGGATGCGAGGATTTTGTCCTTCTCGGTAATATCTGAATTCTCAGTGAGTGCGCTTCTTCAGCCCTTAAGTTTTACACCATCCCTGTCTATCTTTTACAAATTAATTCTATTTATATCAACGAAAACCCATACATGTAAGATTGATATTTCCACATCTTCATTACATCCCTCTGCTACTTCTTCATTCTCAAAATTCAAAAACATATAAATGCAAATTTCATGAAATCATGGTTTAATGCAAGCTTATCGTATCAATATAGTGATAAAAGGAACTGGTATCTTTATACAGTTTCTTCAGTAGTGCAATTAATAGTATCTTTATACAGTTTATCCCTTTCACATAACAACAATCTTAAATCCGGAGGCCTATCACTCTATCGGTAGTATAGATATTGACTCTTTGTTCTCTCTTGTTTTCAATTGTCACCAATACTTCAATATTGTACTGTCTCAATTTTAACATGCCTATAATAATAGTAATAAGCTAAGATAAGAAGAGGAACACCTCTGTAGATAATAGGTGTGCATATTGATCACATTGATAAAACCCTATAAACTCTAACCATCTTCCTGATTCTAATGCTATTATTCAAGAGGCCCTTCACAAAGATAATGTGTAGAGAAAGCTCATCATGAAATTTTTGTGAGACCTATTCTTATGTGAAGGCCCACCTAATAGTTGTGGCCTTATCATGGGGGGCACCTTTTGCCCAACCTACAAGATCATGTAGGAACAGTTTGCCATCAATACATGGACCATTAACTCTATATCACCAACATTGTACTGATCTATACAAACATTTCACATGATTTCAATGGATCCTTGGAGCAACTTCCAATCAAAGTATATGTAAATGTAAGTGATTTTGTACGTCGGAGAAGAGGATCGGAGAATGGAGGAGAAGGAATTTTGAGTGTGGAAGTGGCTGAGCTATCTAGAGAGATAGTTGCCTACGTATCTGAGGTTGACCAAGTCCCAGAATCAAGCCTACGTAGTTCAATTTTATAGGTGATTGGGACAACGGATAGCTCATTGATTGTACAATGGTGGGGTCAATTAATAAGTGGATATTTTGGATCTAGAAAAGATATTGTAACCGAAGAGAATCAAAACGTATGTGGTTTGAACAAGGTCGATAAAGGTCGAGTGAGAAAGTGTTCACGTCGAGTGAGCTCGAATAAAAAGAGGCTCACGTCGAGTTAGGTTGATATTGGAAAGGATTAAAGTCGGGTCACATATGAAAATGTTGAGGTCGAGTCACGTCGAGTTAGGTCGATATAGTTATAGGTTTGTGTGGTTGACGAGCTTGAATGTAATGGTGTATACATAGCCCCTTTTCATTCGAATTGAGCTAGGTGAATTGAAGTGAGGTCGATTTGGATGAAAATTGTTTTTATTTGTTGGGACGAGTTGTCTGGAGTTAGAATCAACAGGTGTTCAAATCGTTCATTTGAATAAATTGAAATCCTTCTTATTGGATGATCATGATACTTCCCAAAAATCGAAATTCTTGATCAATGGAGGAAGAATATCCTGTTGTGATTTGAATGAGACAAGCAAAGATCCTGTTGTGTGCTGCATTGAATGTATGGAGGTTTTCGAGGAAGCATAATAATTGTGGTTATGGGAACTGTGCTACTATGGACACGTGGAGGCTTGCTTTAAGTTTTGTTTTTTGAAAGAAACTATCAAAAGAGGGGGAAAACCAGCGGGTTAAGCGATTGGACTCTATTTGTTAGATCTGGCCGTTGATCTTATTTTGTTTGAATGGCTGAGATGTGATGAATGGGTTTTATAAAACCTAATCGCAAGGTTGGAAAACCAAGGGTTGCTGCATCATTACTTTTAAAAGGTTTTCTGCCATTTCACGAAGGTACGCTTTCTTCTTCATCTTTTTACTCTTTGTTTTTGCTTTCTGCTTCTTCTGCTTTGCATATTTTTGTTGCTGTTCCCGGTTGAATTGCCTTTGTACTGCTTGAAATTCTTGGTCTTCTTGTGGTAACTGGTACAGTTTAGTAGCTTTGGTTTAAATTTTTGTTCTTTTCTTTGATTGTTCCTCAATTTTTCGCCATTGTTGAAGCTTTGAAGCTTTTGCTTTGTTTAAAATAGCTATCTGCTTTGCTTCCCTCTTTGTTTTTCTTGTTTCTGGGTTTGTTTTTGGTGTTGGGATTCTGTGAAGGTGATTTTGGTGTTTTGATTTGAATTGGTTTGAAGAAATCTCAACGATGAGTGATACTGAATCCGAAAGTATAAATGAAAATGAAGAGGAGGTCGAACTCGATGAGAGAGTCGAGGTAAACGTAAGCAATACTCGACGTAGAAGGGATGATGAAGAGATTAGTAGTAGTAGATCTCTTACCATAGATGAATCTAGGAGATCTTTCCTCGAGATTCGGGAGGAATACAACATTAGAATTCCTGACCTCGAAATGTACAGAGTTAGTGATAGGTTATTCGACTTGTGTGGGGACACAACGTCGTGTTTGATATGTCTTGCTCAACTGAAAGGTGGGATGTGTCTTCCATTTAGTAAGTTCGTTTGTGATATTCTAAATCATTACGACGTAGCCCCTATCATGATGCCCACTAGCTTCTGGACTTCGATGTTAATTTTTGAGGAGTTGAATAGGTTACATGGCTACGATATCTGCAAGGCTGACGTCGTTGCTTACTTTAGTTGTGTCACCGGTCGCAGTAGGGATTATGTCTGCTCATTGAATAGGAAAAGGAGTTGTGGTCCAGCTAAGCTTTTTAACCCGCCCACCTCGAACGATGGTTGGAAGAACTCACCTGTGTATAGAATTCAGGGTCAGTTTGTACAGCCAAGTGCATTTCTAGCTCGATATGCTATTCCGAGCATAGGTATATATAGGTCTTGAGCTTCCTTGTTATTTGCCAAGTTGAATTGATTTTTGACTTGTTTGATGAATATTGCAGGTTAGACGAAAGAATACAACGAGCCTATCGACGGGCGTCTTCATCCTAGCAATATCATTGATTTTGAGAAATCTTGGGCTGAGAAGAGAGAGCTTTTGCCCCACTTAGCTCGTTTTTCCGTGAACCTCGGGTAAAATTTGCGAAGGAGACTCAGCTGGAAGCTGGGACTTCAAGTGTTGCTCCACCTAAGAGAGGTAGAAAGAGAAAGGAGCTCGCAGTTGCCGTTTCCGTTGCTGAACTAGCAGTTGCCCGTCCTGGTAATTTACCTGTTGAAGTCTTGGAAACTTACCTATGGCACCGAAGAAATCCCTTGAATTTCCTCTCACCGGTGATTCCGTAGCTTTGTCTAGCAAGATTCCCAATACTCCCAATCTTAGTGATGTTTTTGGGTCGCTTTCTCTCGAGCCTCAGCCTCTTATAAGAAAGAGAAAAGCTCCTGCGAAGCCAACGAATGCAATTGCTGTTTCTAAGGCTGATAAGCCCAATCAGGAGAAGGGAAATGAGAAATCTCGAGCCTCTGCCTCGAAAACTGGCAAGTCGAAGGCCATTGACGTTATTGAAGATTTTGCTGCTGGTGAGGCTAACAGATTTGCTCCTGTCTTTCCCTGCCGTGATGCTTATGTGAAGGCTGATGATTCGGTGTGGGATGACAAAGAGATGAGTCTTTCTCTAATGGAGAGCTGCTTTTTGTTTGAAGATGCCAAGAAGATTCAGCCTCAGTCTCTGGAGGACGACTCGAGGGAGTTTACCTCTTGCGCCTATAAGGTAATTTTAGTTTATATGGTTGTAGTTAATTTTTTTGTGAGAAAGTATTAATGTACTTTGTTTTTATGATTCAGATGAACGTAATTCACAATAAGTGGATTATGAAACTCGAGAATGCTTGCAAGAAGGCTGAAAGTTTGCAGAAAGCCAATGCTGACAACCATGCCCTGCGAGCTCAGGTGCAAGATCTGAAGGGCAAGCTTGCTAAATCGAAGAAAGAAAATGTCCAGCTTGGTAAGTGTATTGATGAGGCTCAAAGATGTTTTGTAATGTTGGAGGGTCGCCTTGCTGGAGTTAATGCGAGTTGGGAAGCTGATGCTGAAAAGTCAATTCAGTGTATCTCGCAGTGGCGGAAAATTTCATACGCTTGGGAGGAAAGGTGTCTGCGTCGGGAAGCTCACCTCACTACCTTAGTCGAGAATTATGATGGCATGGCCGATAGGGAGGAAATTAAAGCCTCCGCACTTGAACTCTATGAACGCGACGTTAGGGCTGAGGGGGAGAAAGCTGCTGACACCATCTACCAGTACCGACGTTAACACCTCGTCTCCCCCAGATAGAGATGGCGCTGACGAGGCAATGGTTGAACCCACTGCAGAACAATCGTGATCCTTTTCCCTAATCCCTTTTTGTGAGCAATGCGAGGAACTCTTATGTTTTTGTTTGGAAGTTGTAAAACATTAGTGGGGAATTCCAACTTTGGTTGGCCGTGCGATTTGAGTTTCGTTTTTTGCTGTACTTGACATATTTTCTATGTGAATGAATGGTTTGAATTTTCACTCTAAAGTAATGTTTGTGTTTTGTAAATTGCCCAAGGCTTACGCCGAATTTATACTTTTACTATAGGTCTTTGAGTTTGTGTATGCTAGTGAATTGGCATAAAGAAAAATAATGTAGTTGAAATTTATCCTTTCATATTTGGATATTGGAATTATTTAGCTCGCAGGAGATTTGAAGTATAATTGGATATATGTGCACACTTAGATGTATGAACAATTAGGGTAGGTAAAGCTTTAGGAATTTTGAGTTCCAGGGTCTAGGCACTTGCTCACCTTCCGAATCTATAAGTGTGTATGCGCCATTTCCGAGGTCATTCTTGACAATATAAGGACCTTCCCAATTAGGGTTTAATTTTCCATCTCCTGATTTTTTTGTGTTGGAGAAAACCTATCTGAGGACGAGGTCGCCCGTTTGAAATTTTCTTGATCTGACATTTTGGTTGTAGCTTTGGTTGTAGCTTCGTTTGAGTATTTGTTGGTAGCGAGCTGTTGTAATTGCAGTCTGATCTCTCTTTTCCTCTAGCATGTCTATTTCATGTGCCCATAAGTCTTCATTGTCTTCTGATTCGATGAGCTCTAACCTAGTTGTTAGAAAGTTGAGCTCCGTCGGTATGATGGCTTCTGTGCCATAGCATAACACAAATGGTGACATTCCGGTAGATGTGCGAGGTGTCGTTCTATACGCCCATAGGACTCGATTGAGCTCCTCAATCCATTTTTCCATATGTGCTTCAAGCTTTTTCTTCAAATTATTCATTATGGTCTTATTAGTGGCTTCAGCCTGACCATTGCTTTGAGCGTAACGAGGTATGGAGAGTGCATGGTTAATTCTCCATTCTAGATAGAATTCCTCTATTGTGTTACCACATAATTGTTGCCCGTTGTCAGTAACTAAAGTATGTGGTAGCCCAAATCGAGTAATGATGAACTTTCATATGAAATTTTTTACATCTTGTTGTCTTATGCTTCGTAGGGGTATTGCTTCGACCCATTTAGTGAAGTAGTCTGTTGCTATCAGTAGAAACCTTTTCTTGGTTTTATCCTTTAGGATGGGTCCTACAATATCGAGTCCCCAAATAGCGAATGGCCAAGGGCTTGATATTGTCTTGAGTTCTCGCGCTGGCTGGTGTATGTACAGCGAGAACCTTTGGCACTTATCACAATGTTGGACAAATTTTTCTAAGTCCAATTGCATATAAGGCCAAAAGTAGCCTTGGTTTCGTGCTTTTTGGGCTAGGGATCTTGCCCCTGCATGATTTCCACATTCGCCGTGATGAATTTTAGCTAGAATTGTATGTGCTTGATTTGGTGGGAGGCACCGTAGGTATGGCCCTCTGGTTGACTTTCTGTATAGTCTATTCTCAAGCAATATGTAGCTTTTAGCTTTTCTTTCGAGCTTACGTAGCTCAAAGTCGTCCTCTGGATATATTCCTC
This sequence comes from Aquilegia kansuensis, assembly GCA_020826895.1. Lineage (NCBI taxonomy): Eukaryota > Viridiplantae > Streptophyta > Magnoliopsida > Ranunculales > Ranunculaceae > Aquilegia > Aquilegia kansuensis. Next base: position 14,115,755 of record CM037007.1, read on the forward strand.
TTAAGTAGTTGATGATCGGGCCCATCCATGAGTCATCGATCTCGGTTTGAGGAATGTCGATGAAGTCAGAAATCTTATTTATCTGGTAGATTTGAGTCTCATATGCTGGATCTAATTGTATGGCGATTTGTATTGATCGAGGTGATTCCCTGTCAATCTGCGAGGCTAGATACGCTAGACTGTCAGCATGACGATTATCATCTCTTGAGATATGATGGATTTCCCATTTGCAGAAATGGGTGAGCAATTTCTTGGTATGCTCAAAGTATAGATTTAGAGTCTTTTCCCTTGTTTCGTAGTCACCAAGAAGTTGCCTGACCACTAATTGTGAGTCGCTTAGAATTTGTAACTCTGTTACTTGTAAGGCTCTGGCCATTTGTATGCCGATGATTAATGCTTCATATTCTGCGTCGTTGTTGGACGAGGTGGAATTTAATCGAACTGACTTTTCTAAGATGACCTCTTCTGGTGAGATGAGTGTTGCACTAACACCTGAGCCATTAAGGTTTTTTGACCCGTCGACGTACAGTTTCCATATCGGGGTTTTGATGAGTGGTTGTTCATTGATTTCATTATCTGGTACCCACGTATTATCATCAATGGCATAGTCGACCAAGAGGTCGACCACTATTTGACCTTTTCTGCTGCTACGTGGGGTGAAGATGAGCTCGTGATCTCCGAGTTCCTGAGCCCATTTTGCCATTCTGGTTGACTTGTTTTTATTTTCAAGCACTTGTCGAAGTGGTGCATCTGTGATGACTCTGATCTTGTGTGATTGGAAGTAGGGTTTTAGCTTTTTTGACGCGAAGAGTAAGGCTAAACCTACTTTTTCGACACTTGAGTATCGGGCTTCAGAGTGCAACAAAGTCTTGCTGATGAAGTATATTGGTCTTTCGATACCACCTTCATCTCTGAATAATACCCCGCTGATTGCATGCTCTGAAGTTTCGAGGTAAAGCCCCAGTACGTTGCCTTCTTGAGGGACTGTGATGACAGGGGGAGTTGCAAGGTATAGTTTGAGCTCGTCGAATGCTTGTTGGCATTCTGGAGTCCAATTATATGTTGCTCCTTTCTTCAGTATTTGAAGTAGAGGGCGTTGTTTGTCTGATGCCCGAGCTATGAATCTGTTCAAGGCTGCTAGCTTAGCATGCCGTTGAGTTTTTGAACTTGCTTCTTGGTTTTTGGGCTTGGCATTTCTATTATAGCCTATATCTTCTCTGGGTTTGCCTCTATCCCACGTTGTCTAATGAGGTATCCCAAGAATTTTTCGGAGGCAACACCGAATAAACATTTTTCTGGGTTGAGTTTCATATTGTATTCATGAAGTCGGTGAAGTGTTTTTTCGAGGTCGGATACGTAAGATGATTTTTGTTTGCTTTTTACAATCATATCGTCAACGTATACCTCCATTGTATTGCCAATCATGTCTTCGAACATTTTTGTTGCAAGTTGTTGATACGTAGCCCCTGCATTTCTTAATCCAAATGGCATGACTATATAGCAAAAGGTACCTTGTTCAATAATGAACGCGGTTTTCTCTTGATCTTCATCTGCGAGTTTGATTTGATTGTAACCTGAATAGACATCCATCAAGGAGATGAGCTCGTGACCTGTTGTTGAATCAACGAGCTTGTCTATTCGAGGTAGAGGGAAGCTATCCTTTGGACAAGCTTTGTTGAGATCCGTGAAGTCGATGCATACCCTGACTTTACCATTTGGTTTTATGACTGCGACAATGTTAGCGAGCCATTCGGGGTATGCGACTTAACGAATAAATTTGGTATCTTTTAATTTTTGTATCTCTGCGTTAATTGCATTAACGAGATGAGCTGCAAGTTTTCGAGCTTTTTGTTTAACAGGTTTTTTGTTGGAATCAACATTTAACGTATGGCATGCAATGCTAGGATTTATCCCTGGCATATCGGTATAAGCAAAAGCAAAAACATTCTTATCCATCTTAAGAGTAGCAATAAGTTGTTCTTTTACAATGGGGTCCAAGTTAGCCCCTACATAGACATATTTTGGATCGTCGTCTCCTATGTTGACATTTTCACCTTTTTCAATGACTGGTGGGTCGGATGGCAGAACGATAGCCTTGCCTTTGTCGGCCTGTGGGATCTCATCGACAGTGGGCTTAGAAGTGCTCGCGCCTGTCTTGCTAGTTGCAGAGACCGCATTGACAGTGGGCGGAAATGAGCTCACAACTGTCTTGGAGGTCTTCACCTTATTAGGAAGTGGGACGACCTCAGGTATTGCATGGCATCCATGTGCCTCAATCTGGTCACCTCGCAGTTCCATGATGCCTCTGGAGCCAGGAAACTTGATGACTTGATGATAAGTCGAAGGAACAACTTTCATCCTATGGATCCATTTCCTTCCCAGGATTGCATTGAACTGGGTAGGAACATCAAGCACGAAAAATGTGCAATGAACGGTGACTACATCTTCATTTTCACCAGTTGCCACAGGAAGGCAAATTTCACCCTTTGCTTCTGTTTCAGTGGAATTGAAAGCAAAGAGGGTGAATTGTGGCTTGTTGATAACTGAGTTAGGCATTTGCATTTGACTGAATGCCTTGTTGAAGAGCACGTCGCATGAGCTGCCTGGATCTATAAGTACTTTTTTTTATCAGCCATCCGCCAATGTTTATGTGGACAACGAGCGTATCATTGTGTGGAAGACACACCTTCTTGAGGTTGAAGTCTGAAAAGATGAGGGCATTGTTGCCTGCAACCTGCTTAACCCCAATTGCTTTGTGGGTTAAGTGAAAGGTGTGGTGGATGTGATTGATTTTCTGCTTCTTGGATCGAGCTGACCACTCTGGAGGTCGAGCATTCATGATCATGTTGATGGTTCCTTCAGGTTTTTTACCCTTTTCTTCGGCGGTCTTTTGCCGTTTTGCATCGAGCTTGTTACGAAGATCTGGTTCATTTTCCGAGAGGAAGTGGTCGAGGTGACCTTCCTCTTTGAGCTTATGACGTCAGTAAGCTCTCAGAATGCGACAATCTTCAGTAAGATGTGTCGACATTTATGAAGTTTACAATATGGATTCCCTTCGATAGGTTCAAGGTCGTGTACTTGAGGTTGGAAGTAGGGCTCATCTTTGATTAAGTCAAAGAGTTGGTTGTAGGAACATTTGAAGGGGTTTGGAAACTTGGATTTCGAAGTCAATTTTGGTTTGCCTTTGTATTCTAACCGGGCCATCTTTGGTTTGGAATAAGTAGGCTGTGTAGTTTGAACCACGACTACTCGTTCTTTTGACTTTGTTAAGGCTTCCTCGAGCTTAATGTACTTATCAGCTCGCACATAAAGGTCTTCCAGTGTTGCAGGGGCATCCAGGATGATATTCTTTCCTAGAGCCGTGTTGGGGTTGACAGCCGAGATGAAGGCCAAAAGGCATGAGTTCTCGTCTGGGTTTTCAGCTCGCAATCATTCCTTCTTGAATCTTTCCATGAACTTTTTAGTAGTTTCAGACTCGTCTTGTTTGAGTCGAAACAGGGCAGTGACCTCTATTCTTCTTCTCTTGTTATGAATGTATTGAGTGACGAAGAGAGATTCGAGCTGGTCATATGAGGTGATGGACTTCTCTGGAAGTCGATGGTACCAATCAATGGCACTCCCACGGAGTGAGGCTTGAAACAATCTGCAGAATATGTCTTTATATTTTGGCCACAGGGCCATACTGGTCTTGAATTGGAAGACGTGGTCCATTGGATCTCCACTCCCATCGTCGGTTGAAAACTTTGGTGGCATGAAATTTTGGGCTGGTTCCTGTTGGAGGAGGTCTTCGTGAAGGGGTTCTGTCTTATAACGCTCTAGGGTTGTGGATGCAACTTTTTGGGCTGTGTTGGCTTTGAGGGAGTCTTGGTGATTTTTGTCAATTTTTTCGGACAGTTGGAGTATGCGATCATAAGCGACTCGAAGTTGGAGTATGCGATCATGAGCGACTCGAAGGTCAGCCATTGTGGGGGTGGTGGTATTGCTGGAAGTGGGTAGAACAGGGTTGTTGATGGTGATGGTTTTGACTTCTTCAGTGGTGAGTCCATTTGTAGCAACCCCATTAAGTGGCATTCCGGTGGTGGTGGTGTTCTTGAGTTGAATGTTTTCAGCCACCAACTTGTTGATATGTTCTTGCTGATCGGCCATTTGCTTCTGGAGTTGCTCAAACTGCTGAGCGGTGATTGTTGTCATGGTCGTTGTCTGGTTAATATTCATCCCCTCAGTCGGCGCTAATGTAAATGTAAGTGATTTGTACGTCAGAGAAGATGATCGGAGAATGGAGGAGAAGGAATTTTGAGTGTGGAAGTGACTGAGCTATCTAGAGAGATAGTTGCCTATGTATCTGAGGTTGACCAAGTCCCAGAATCAAGCCTACGTAGTTCAGTTTTATAGGTGATTGGGACAACGGATAGCTCATTGATTGTACAACGGTGGTGTCAATTAATGAGCGGATATTTTGGATCTAGAAAAGATATTGTAACTGAAGAGAATCAAAACGTATGTGGTTTGAACAAGGTCGATGAAGGTCGAGTGAGAAAGTGTTCACGTCGAGTGAGCTCGAATTAAAAGAAGCTCACGTCGAGTTAGGTCAATATTGGAAAGGATTAAAGTCGGTCACATATGAAAATGTTGAGGTCGAGTGAGCTCGAATAAAAGGAGGCTCACGTCGAGTTAGGTCGATATAGTTATAGGTTTGCGTGGTTGACGAGCTTGAATGTAATGGTGTATACAGTATAGAAAAATAATTTTGCTGTTTTTGGTCAGCAAACTTTCCCCAAATTCGCAATTTGGTCACCAATTTTTTTTTTCTTGTCAATTTGGGCAGCGAACTTCTTAATTCCATACAATGTTGTCACATCTAAAACTGCCGTCTAAATGTTTTTAACGGAAATCTGATGTGGCAATTAACATATATATCTATGTGGATTTTATTTTAGTTTCAGGTGGATAGTTCGAAATAATTCGGTATGGTAAATAATTCGGCAAAAAATCGTGTATACAAAAATCAAAATTTCTTTTTGAATCTAAATTCATCCTACACCTACAAATGTAGAAATCAACCTATTGTGAACCTTCTTATACACCACACCAAAGAACTATGGTAGGAGGTTTTTGGGTTGTGAAACTACTTATGGATATTATCTCAAGAGAAGAAGAAAAAATTGAAGTGAATGTATTCAAATGTATAAAAAAATTATTTTTTGTTTCGTGTTATGTTTAATTTTATATGTATTATTGAAGTGAATGTATTCGAATTTCCGCAACTAATGACATTTCATATTCCATCTTCTTTGTTTTTCTGTTTCATTTGGTTTGATTTTATCGAAATCTTGTTATGGGTATTTTCTGTAATTCAGGTCAACAAACGGGTCAAAGAGAAGGTGCGCATGGGTTTTAAAACTGGGTAGAAGACCCAACAAAATTTTCCCAAATGATTGGTGTAATTAAATCTAAAAACTAGTCCAGAGTCCAAATAGAAACGTTTGTTTGGGCTTTAGTCCATAGGTTTGCTTTGGTTGGCCCAGGGACATGGGTTGGTGTTTAGGTTTAAGAGAAGTCCAATTATACGGAATGAAATATTGTTTCCAGGACAAAGTCGCGAATAATTGCGCTTTTCATTTTTCATAATACCTGAACTACCCTCTTATCAACAATATATATATAGATCGTGTTTTGAGATTTTGAATTGCGGTTTTGTTTCATTTGTAGAGAATTTGAAGAACATAAAATTCTAGAGGAAAATTTCATGTTTCTGGAGGAAGATTTCATATTTTGATTTTGATTTTTAAATTCAATTTAACAAGATCTACTCAATCTATCGCGAGAGTTCAGTTTGATTTGGTTTTCATTCGCGAGAGTTCGGATTTGGTTTGGTTTTCATTCGCGAGAGTTCATATTTTATTTTAGGGTTTTGATTTCACAATTCAATTTGGCAAAATCTTCTCAGTCCAAGTTATCGCGAGAGCTCAGTTTTCCACATCGATGCATTTGTATTTGCGGTTTTGTAATTGGAGCTTTTAATGGCAGATCCTGAAGTTTGAATTCGTGTTTTTATTTTGCAATTCGATTTGAGATTAGTTTTGGTTATCAACTGATTTATTTGATTGATTTCTCAACTCGATTTCGAGATGGTGATGATTAACGTGTAACACCCCAAAGTCCAAAGGGACGACAACTGCAAACTAAACATACAATCTTCATAATAATTGTATGTCGATGAATTAGATTTAAAATATATATCTTCTCTTTTCTAAGTATCTATTTATTCGGCATAAGCCAATATATTAATTTACCATAATATCCGATATCACAATTTAATCAAAGAACTTGATAAATCAGTTAGATGCAAGATTTCACTTGACATAAACAAGAGAAAATACAAAACTAACCCGGCAAGTCTACACCAACTATCGATATCCAGTTTCTAAACAACAAAACATAGTTCACCGGCCATGACCATTTCCGAGGCATGAAAACTTTGCAATTCCATCTGCCCAAGTTGGCTATCACTGGGGCGCTATTTATCTAGCACACCTCGGAAGGGAACACCAATTCTAACATAACAAGAAGAATAAATGATTCCTATATCATCCTATCCAACAGTTACGGTTACCTGCAATGGAAAACTAAAACTATGACGGGATGGGGCTATGGATCCAATACCAAAGCCAACTTCTACGAAACTGCCCTTTTACGAAGATATGCGACAAAGAACATCAACATAATAAGCATAACAAACTCAATTCACAGTGTAGTTCTTTTCCACGTTTATTGGATATAAATCAACAAGTTCGTTGTTAACAAATAATATTATATTTGCATCTACAACACAAACAATAATCCTCACTGCCATAGCGGTTTACTGTTTACTGTCACTAGGTTACACAAAATTTAAACCGGAGGGTTTAGGCCAACCGGTTTACTGTTTACTGTCACTAGGTTACACAAAATTTCATATGACAATCATCTATTATCTCACAATTTCAAATATTAATTCTCGCTGCCATAGCGTAATCATCATCCAACAGTGTGTGAGGAAGAACCTGTCCGTCCCTGTAAAGACACTCTGACGCTCAACATTAGTTACGTGTCAAATAAGAAGCAAAATGAAATAAAACCAATTCAAATGCCATACCTGTTTACGCAAAGTTGTCATTATAAGTGAACAACTAAAGGATTAACCATTAAACCGTCATAAAGTAGTAATACCTGTATTCAACCAGGATTTAACACAAGAATCCAACCGTATGAATCTTGCTGGAACAAGCAAACAATCAATTGAGGAAGGAGAAACAGTACACTAGAAATGGATTCCCATAACAGAGAACTGAAGATAAACCTATAGAATCTCGAAGATTGGCTGGTATTGTATGGAAGATTTCCTTAGATGCTAAAGATACAGCTAGGAAGGAACAATTCATTCAACAATGGGTAAGTATAGATGCTTCAGCGAAATCAAACATTAAAGACTTGTTGTTGAGGAATGAGGACTGTTGGATTGCAAGATGAGGTGAATTCTGTTCATACTGCCCTAGTTCAAGGGATCATGCATCCTTGCAGATCATGATGCTGAAGTCCGTCTTGCAGCGACAAAGGGCTTTATATAATGCGCTTGACTTTGCACAAACAAATTTTGACAATGAGATGGAGCGCACTTACATTATGAAGATTGTTTGTGAGACAACAGTTTCAAAAGAGCCAGAGATTAGACAAGGTGCTTTAGAGTGCCTTGTATCAATTTCATCTACTTACTATCACATGCTTCAGCCATATATACAGACTCTGTTTGAGCTTACATCAAGGGCAGTTAGAGGGACCAGGACCTGTTGCACTTCCAGAGATTGAGTTTTGGAGTTCCATCTGTGATGATGAGATTGAGCTTCAAGAGTATGATGGAGAGAATGACGATTCTGCGTCTTCCCATCCTTGCTTCATTGAGAAGGCTATGTCGTCATTGGTTCTTATGTTGCTAGAGACTTTATTGAAGCAGGAAGAGGATCAGGATGAGGATTTTTTTTGTGATTTTTCCTTCACATCTTAAACCTGCCATGGATTTCTTGTTGGCAAGCATAAAGGATGCTCCAATTGTGGCTAAGAAAGTTTGTGGAGCAATCTACTACCTTGCTCAAGGATATGAGGATGCAAGGTCTAATTCTTATTCCTCCATTTTGTCCCCATACCTTCATGAAACAATCAATAACTGCCCTTTTTGCTAATGCAGAGCGACATGGCTTTCATTCTTTATATTATGAAGAGAATATGAAGTGTTTATGGTCTAAGGGAATGCTTATATACATCAATCATTTACGTTAGTTTGAATTCAATTTGGTTTTTATGCTACACCCTATAGTTTAATTGATTTGTTAAAATAAATTTAAGTTAGTTTGAATTGTGATGCTCATACTCTACAAATAGTTTGAATTAATCTAATTTATTTTGGGTAATAGCTATGAGCATCCATTAATGTTGAGTACATTCTCAAGAACAAACTATAGATAGCTCTTCCTGTACCTTTTTTTTAGGTCTTGGTTGTAGACTTGTAGTAGTGATAAATTGCGGTTATGTCGTCTTCGATCACAATATGGTATCCATTATTTTCAAACCAATATATGTATGTAGTTTCATACAACAAAAACATCCTTACAATTTACAAACCATAGACATGAATAGTAGAAACAATAGACATAATCTAACCTCTAAACACTGAGAGCGTCTTGCATCTATCTGATGATGCTGTAAAAATGTTTGGGTTATATGGATCCTCTACGACAACAATGTCACATCCAATCCTCAGCATGTGACTAAAGTATCCATGCAGTATACCATGTACTCTGTAACAAACTAACAACAAGACACGTACAACTAAAGACCTAGAAGATCCCCACGTGTAAATCAAAGTAAACTCAGCATCCAAGTGATCCCGAGCTCCAGGTTGCTGAGTGAATCCTAGTCTCTCGTGACGAGCTATTGGCCTTCCATTGTAGATCAGAGTAGTCATCAGATAGTCGTACTTGATGAATACACGGCCGTTGTAGTTAGTCAAAGAGAAAGAAGTGGAGATATTGGAAGTTGGGCCAAATGGATCTGATCTGGATCCATTGATTTTGATCCAGTCCAATTGGACCCTTGGCTTAACAGTCGAGCGAGTTCGATATGCTACCATAAATAGAATACAACAGACGAGCACAAATGTGAGTAGAGAACTCCCCCAAAACTGCCAACGATATCTGCGAAACACAGATTCATTGGCAGGGGTGGGGTTGGTGGTGGTGGTGGTGGTGGAGGTGGCGGTGGTGGTGGAGGATTCTAGATCCATAGGATTCAGAGAGAGAGAGAAAGAGTAGAGAGAGAGAGAAAGAAAGATTGAAAAGATCGAGAACGGGAGAGAGAGAGAGAATAAACGATATATTGTGTGCGATTCTGAGTTGGCTTATTGGATATGTGGAATACGGTTCTGTTATGTGGTAGTAAAACTAAACACTCCCTTTCGTTTTGTTTGTTTGTAATTTCATTAAAACTAAACACTCCCTTTTGTTTTTTTCCTTCACATCTTAAACCTGTCATGGATGTCTTGTTGGCAAGCATAAAGTAGGCTCCAAATGTGGCTGAGAAAGTTTGTGGAGCAATCTACTACCTTGCTCAAGGATATGAGGATACAGGGTCTAATTCCTCCATTTTCTCCCCATACCTTCTGTAAGTACCATATTTCGTACAATCGTCTACCGTGGAAAACAAGCGTAGTAAAAAGCTTAAAACACTCCCGAGAACACTGGATACACGGATAAGGTACGAGTCTAGCTGTCCTCCACTGTTTGACCGACAGTCAAACAAGTGCAAAGAACACTAGGCTCTAAGGCCACCCACGTGTCCCACATCTTCAGCCGTCGATTAGAAGCATAATCTAACGGTGCCGCACAGGCCGACCAATCATCTATAAATAGGGGCAACCTCCAATCATTAGGTACACTCTCTTGTCCCATCAATCACTTCACTCTACTGACTTGATCGTCGGAGTGTCAATACCGGTGCAAACACCGGTGGTCTTCTTTTCTGTGCAGGTTTCCCGGCGAAGTTCAGGCGTCTCCACAGGTTCCACGGAAGTACAGGTCCCAACAGGAAAATGGACTACATAATTGGCGCTAGAAAAATCCTTGAACCATCCTCAAGGATTTCCACAACAACAGCAATGGCGGGAACAACGACTCAAGGCACACTGACTCGCGCCCAGGAGCTACAAGCAATGCAGCAACGGATCCAACAGCTCGAGGAGCGCAACGGACAACTACAGACCGCAAACGATCACTTCCAACAGCAAGAGATCATTCGGGCACAAGAAAATGCACGGCTCCTGGACGTCACAAGAACATTGGCACTAGAGCAAGCTCTAGAGAACGCCAGAGAAAGGGAGGCAATCCGACTCCAACAAATTGACCGCCTCGTAGCTTCCGCAGTAATCAAGCTAGTATCAGAAGACAATCGGCACTCCAATGGAGTTCACGATGACAAAAACCCTACACCACCCAACGGTGCCAATCCTACACAACCCAACGGTGCTAATTCAGCACCACCCAACGGTACCAACCCAATACTACCACCACCTCCACCATTGGAGACCCATGAAAACGCCCATCATTATCAAACACCAGCAGGATCAGAACAATCCGTCACAAGAGACCAACCTCCATGGCGAATCCGTCACGACAAGGCAGCTTCAAGACAGCTCCAAGACCCCAACCAACCCGACAATGCGGCCATGATCGCAATGATAAGACAGCTTCAAGACAAGCTAAATGCAAAGGAGAAAACAACAATCGCTGACGACCTCCAAAAGCTGGAAAAACGATCGTTGCATGCCCAATGCTACGAGTTTGAATTCCCCAGCAAGTTTGTACCTCCAAAGTTCGACGTCTATGACGGCAACACAGACCCCGTTGACCACCTCCGTCGCTTCAAAAATCAACTAGCGGTCTGAGAAGGCGGGCAAGCGCCCCGACGACAAGAAACCACGTCGAGAGGATAAGAGGTCTCTAGGTCGTCACTCTCCACCGAGACGATCGTCGCCTCCGCGCAAGCTTCCACCTTTCAAAATTTCTATCCCCGAAGTCTTCCGGGCCATAAGAGACAGGAGGTTCTTTGAGCTTCCCCTGACAAGATGCACAAGAATTGATGGCAAGCCATTCTGCGATTACCACCGTGAGTACAGTCACCCGATCGAAGAATGCTACGCCTTCATGAAATTTCTGAACAAGCTCCACAAGTAGGGTCTCCTAAAAGAATTCGAAGTCGAGCAAAAATCAAAAGCCCCGAGAGCTCAGCCACCTGTCCTAGGCACTGTCAACATGATACTTGAATGCACTTGCCCATCAAAGAATGAGTCGCGCAAAAAGATCCGAATAGTTCATCAGGTCAACAACGGCCCAAAAGCATTAGACTCACCAATTGCCACCTCTGTAGTATGCAACGGAAGCAAAGTTCAACAGTACGAACCAATATTCTTCTCTGATGAAGATCTCGACGGCGTGGTAACCCCAGATGACGACGCATTGGTCATTACTCTCATAATCGGTAACTGGAACGTAATGAAAGTTCTTGTTGACCCCGGGAGCAATGTCAAGATTCTATTCACTTGAGGACATCACCAGATGAAACTCAACTCCACCCATTTGTCGCCTGCCAAGGGAAATGTGTACGGTTTCAATGGAGGTTCCAGGAAACCCTTGGGATAAATAACCTTACCAGTAACGGCACACACAAAGACAGTCATGTCTAGGTTTGTAGTCGTTGAAGCAGGGTCGGAGTACAATGCATTGCTAGGAAGAGACTGGATTCATGCCATGAGGGTAGTACCATCCACTTTTCACCAGAGAATACGCTTCCCGACAGATGATGGTCAGTATGAAATCCGTAGCGATCAGGCACTGTCGCATACAACACACTTCGCAATAGTCCGTACATTGATGAAGGACACTGGGGGCGACGAGTCACCGGGTTCTTCTACCCAATAAAAGCTACAGGAAAAGGTCGACGGACAATTAACAATCCCTTATTCAACGGTGGTGAGCCGCACATCACCAACATCGGAACATGTTTGAACAGTAAAATCCGTGAACAGTTAATCAAATTCCTACAACAGAACCAAGATGTGTTCGCATGGTCAATCGAAGACATGGAAGGCATTAATCCCGATATCTCCTACCACAAACTTAACGTGCGCACCAACGCTACACCGGTAGTACAGAAGATATGGACAATAAGGCCAACCCTCCAAACAGCCGTCCTCGCCGAGGTGTACAAGATGGCCGAAGCAGGAGTAATCAAGGAAATTTAGTACCCCGAGTGGGTCTCCAACATCGTCGCTATTATGAAAAAGAATGGCAAGGTTCGTGTCTGCATAGATTTCACAAATCTCAATCAAGCATGCCCCAAGGACATGTACGTCATGCCCAAAGTCGATGAGTTGGTAGACCGAACCGTAGGATTCGCCCTCTTATCCTTTATAGATGGCTACTCAGGGTACAATCAGATTCCACTGTATGAGTCGGACCAACCAAAAACAGTATTCTACGCCGACAACAAGACATTCTGCTACACAAAGATGTCGTTCGGTCTCAAAAACGCCGACGCCACTTACCAGCGCTTGGTGGAGTACATGTTTCACGGACTATTGCGAAAAACAGTCGAGGTTTACATCGACGACATGCTTGTCAAATCAGAAGAGGAAAGTCCATCTGACGGATCTAAAGGCGACTTTCGAGATTCCTCACAGATACAAAATGAAACTCAACCCAGAAAAATGCACTTTTGGAGTCACCTCCGGGAAATTCCTCGGCTACATTGTCACCAAAAGAGGCATCGAGGTCAATGAGGACCAAATTCGTGCACTAGCAGAAATGCCTTCACCAACAACGAAGAAACACATTCAGATCCTTGAGGGTAATTGGAGTGGTAGTCTTATTTATTTATTTATTTTACTGCAAAATAGCTTAAAATGGCATATATATATATTTCATATAACTTTTTTTAATTTCTTTTCTATAGAAGGATGTTTTCAGATGCACCGCAAAAATAAACAAAGTATTCAACAAGACAGAATGGCATTATTTGGCATGCAAAAAATGTCGCAGAAAATTAGAAATTACAGATGACGAAGAATATTATTGCAAGAAATGTGAGAAGGTGGTGGAACACACATTGGAATTGTAAGTTATTTTCCAAAAAAACTTATAAACTCAATATTGCTCATATTTTCTTTGATATACTAATTTCATTAATATTATAGGTATAAGCTTAGTATGGATATTGAAGATGGCAAATCTTTAATGATGATTATTGGTTTTGATGAAGTGATCAAGAATATTTTTAACCTCTCGGTCTATGAGATGCTCAATATCAGACAACAAGGAAGTTACTTTTTATAAAGCTTATCACAATTTTAATATATTATATATATATAACTACTTGCAATATTAAAGTTATTTTAAATTGACAGAAAAATGGAGAAAAAAAGGTTAAAAGTTTATTTGATCAATTAATTGGGAAAACAACAACTTTCCATATCAAAATCAAAGAATACAACTTGAAAACAAAAGACACCTCTTCAATGTCGGTTATAAAAATTGAAGAAATCCCTGAAGTAATGAAATTTGCTGCAAAGTACAAGAAGTCAGAGAATCTTTCAACAACAACCAAAAAAAACACACGGAGAGAGATTGTTGACATCGACTCACTCAAGGAAAGCACATACAACAAGAGACAAAAGACAATAAAAAAAGAACTAGAGGTAATTTTATTGTTTGAGTGTATTCTAACCTCATCATCTATTTAAAACTTATATCATCTATCAAATTTTAAAAAGTCGTCTCCTTAATTTTGCAGGAATGAAGAATACCTCCTCATGATAGGATACACAAGGTTGTGGATTTTATAACTTTTAGTTTGTTAAAATACTTATTAAGTTCATTCAATTTCTATTTCAAGAACATAACGTAATTTTATTAATTTTTTACGTCCGTCGGAAAAACCATTTCAATATATGGAAATATTTTAGTTTATACAATCTTTGATATATGGAATTGTATGCATTTATTTAGTTGTTGATGTATATATCTGTTCTTTAAAAGTTACAATTTCCTGATTTGAAAATCATCTGACATGAACAAAGTAAAAAAAAATAGGGGGATTTAGAGATACCCCCCAAAATAATAGGAACTCTTTGAGATACCCCCCAGATTTAAAAATCATTAGAGATACCCCCCAGATTTTCATTTCAAGCCGGTCAACCGAGCCATTGACCTATGTTTGACCCATCTTTATGTTCTTTAGACAAAAATACCCTTCTTTATTTGAACCTTAATCCTAGTCATCTACTTGTATGCCATGTCAGCAAAACCTTTAATATAAACAAATTTTACTCACATGCAACACCCATACCCCATTAAATCATAACCGTCCATCTCATGTAATTTAAACCCATTGATCCTAACCACACCCATACCCCATTAATCCAAGAACTTTAATAGTGGTGGTGGAGAAATTAGTGGACTTAGTAGTGGTGGTGGAGAAATTGGTGGTTTTTGTAGTTGTGTTGGGTGATTTACGAGTACAAAAGAAGAGAAAAAAATTGTTTGTGTGAGAAAAAAAGGAGAAAGAAGATTTAGTAGTGGTGGTGGAGGTATTGGTGGTCGTGGGGTGATTTATGAGAATAAGAGAAAGAAGATTTTTTTGTGTGAGAAAAAGATTAGAGAGAATATTTAGTAGTGGGGGTGGAGAAATTGGTAGTTTATTAGTGGTGGTGGTGGAGGAATTGGTGGTTGTGGTTGTATGGGGTGATTTATTAGTAGAAGAGGAGAGAGAGAATCTAGTAGTTTGGTGGAGGAATTGGTGGTTTTAATAGTGGTGGTGGAGGAATTGGTGGTTGTGGTGGTGGTGGTGGTGGTGGTTGTGGTTGTATGGGGTGATTTATGAGTAGAAGAGGAGAGAGAAGATTTAGTAGTTTGGTGGAGGAATTGGTGGTTTTAATAGTGGTGGTGGAGGAATTGGTGGTTGAGAAGAAGGAAGAAGAGTTGGAGAAAAAAAAATTGGTTTCTAACCATAGGATTAGATTTGAGGGTTTTATCTTATTGAATAGTTAGGATTAGATCTAAGTTTACATGATATGGCATACATGGTAATTGGGTTGGATGACTAGGATATAACTTCAATTGAGAAGGGTATTTTCGTCAATATAAAAGTTATATTGGTCAATGGCTTGGTTGACCGGCTTAAAATGAAAATCTGGGGGGTATCTCTAATGATTTTTAAATCTGGGGGGTATCTCAAAGAGTTCCTATTATTTTGGGGGGTATCTCTAAATCCCCCAAAAAAATATATAAAGTCTAAAATATATAATGTTCCTCTAATAAGACTAACGTGAAACTTATAAGACTACCGTGAAACTTAGTAACGAAAATTTAAATGGCAATTTGAACCACAAGGAACGAGATTAGTTTCAACAACGCCACTCTAAATATCAACAAAGTGGCCATGAAGGTGAAGAGCCACTTATGGGACTGGCTAGATATAATCAATAGAGTTGTTGACATGAAAAAAGGTCACAAGGGAGATAATGCATGCAGAGATACATAGTGCAGCAGTTAGCAGTCATGGGTAACCTTATGGCTTAGAGACAATCTCTTTCGGTACACTGATTAAGAACTCATCACAGGAATGAAACTGCAACTAGGACTTTAGAAATGAGAAAATTATGGTGAAAGCCGAGCCTGTATTATATCCTTGGATAAAACTTACCTGCAATATATCCTTCATGTTTTGAGTAGTCAATTTTAACTGCCTAATCAATAATTCTATTCTTGCTTTTATTCGAGGATGCCTACAATGTTAAATATTATCAAAGATCAGAATTCAGATATAAAAATGCAAGATCCTTGAATAAACTGATTGACATATTTACGCAGATATGAAAATGCAATGCATGGCACTTACTCGGATGACCAAAGGTAACCAAGGATGACAGCAATTAACTGCAGATATCAAAGTTGCGATCATCAGAAGGATGAAATCCAGTTTATCTCTTACAGCAGAAGTAAAGCTCTTTGATAGTACAATAGTATGACACAAACAACAAATAAGAGACATACCTGAAGAGTGTAAAGCCCAGATTCTAATTTTCGGTTGTAGCGCTCCTCTTCGTCCATCTACATATATTGGAGAACGAGAAAATTCACAAGTGATAAGAAGGTTTTTCTGTTCTAATGCTAGAGAGAATAATTGAATAACTAAGTTTCACTAGAAATGAATAGGAAGAATTATAACCATTATTTTGCTGATTACGTAAGTGCCAAAATCTCTAACTAAAATTAACAGCCCAAATGCTTAATGAAAGACTCCAATCTAAAAACAAATTGCCCCAGGGTACATCTGGAATCTCATACAGTTTTTGGACCAGAAAAGCAACAAGCCCTTGATTAGAATTATCACGTCCTCAATGTTTGATATCCTAGAATAGGGAAGCTAAAATTACACAATTCAGATCAGAAAATCATACATACCCAGGACCCAAGGAGGAATGCAAATATTACTTTTTCGAACCGTCCGAAGTAAAAATTCCATTATTTATCCCATGATTTAATTTAACTCTTCTAATTAGTAAGAAAAAGATCAAATATAAAGACCTGTCAAGAATCAGAACATCCAACCAAAATAAATATTTCTCTTCATCCTCCGACTTATAACTAAAAAGACTACAAAGAATTACAACCAAATTATTGAACACCATCCCTCAGATATGGCCATCTCATGAAGGTAACAAACTCCGGGTTTCAACGCAGTCAACTGATGGAGGGCGTTCTATACTCTAAATATGGATTAAACGTGTCTTACATCCTAAATACGTATTATTTAGGTGGCCCAAAAACTAAAAACCCCTTATATTTTTAATGTTATTTTATATCTCGTGCTCAGCACGTGGAAGGGTAGAAATGGGTTTTTAAAAAAACCAACACATTCGTTTATGGTCAACGCAGTCAACTGACGGATGGCGTCCCATACTCTAAATATGGATTAAAATCGTCCTACATCTTAAATACATATTATTTAGGTGGGCCAAAAACTAAAAACCCCTTTATTATTCATGAAAAGATAGAAAATTTCAAAACTTTAGATCCAAAAACAGATTGAAATCAACGTATAAGAATTGAAAACAAACATCCAAACAAAAAATCTTACCTTCCTAAACTTCTAGACCATCCGTTTTTGTTCTAAAAAAACTTATGACAATTTCAAAACAAATGGGGGTGGCATACCTTCAGAATAAACAGGTTCATTATCTTCTTCTCCTCCATTCTTCTTAGAGATGAAAAATGCCTTTCAAATAAACAGAAATAAAAATCTCTCTAAACTTGGATATTTTAATATTGATGAAATTTTATCCAATTGGTTATTCTAAAAATTGAATCGATAAATTCAGATTTAGGAAATTGATGAATTCAGAATGAAGAAATTAAATGAAATGTCTTCAAACGAAGAAAAACAATGGAGACCAATTGAAATTTGGGCTATTCTGAAACAAAAACAAAAACAATTTAGAGAAGAGAAGGGGAATGGAATAAAGAGAAATCGTGAGTTGTTTGGCTACTCGGCTAAACTGCTAGGGTATTACGTCTTACTTCTTAAGATAGCTTTAGAAAAAAAATATTCCCAATAAAAATTTAAACATTGTAGAGATGTGTCTCACTATAAAAGCTTTTATCTGGTGCAAGTCTGTGTTGGATACTAGATTATGGCCATTTGGGTTCAATATTAAGCTGAATGGCTTTGTACAATCAATTTCAGTGTAGTTGGATACTATTCAACAACACAAAGACTGGAAGCACATCTTTTGTTGTTTCCAGTTTTCCACCGCTTGAAGTGATTGTTACGACCACGAATAAACAACAAATCCAACTAAAAATACATATATGACATAACTGCTAAAGGCATTCAATAATGTGAAAGCATCTTGATAAAAATGTTATTTGAAATTTTAAAATTTCATTTAAAATAATTTTGTTATGGTCTTGGATTTAGTGCATGAATAGAAATTTTTATTTATGATTTCGGCAATTTTTAAAATCTATAAAATTTTAGTACAATATACGGTATAAACTAACGTGGCAAAGCCACGGGTACAACTAGTATATATATATATATGCCAACTTTTTTGGTTATCCAGAATATTGACACTTCACTATTTGTCCTGTTCAGTCACAAGCTCTCTAAGACATGGCTTTCATTCTTGATATTATGATAAGAGAATAGGAACGTTTATGGTCTAAGGGAATGCAGAACACGGAAGTACATAATAGTGTCTCTTCATGTAAGTGGTATTGTGGTTGTGGTAACAACGATTTATGCAGGTACCATGTACTAACCTTTAGAAATCCCTTTGGCAAAATATAATGATAAATTAAGAAATCCCGATGAATTTAACTTAAAAGTCCGATATGATCTGCTTCTGGATATCTTATATGGATCTTAGAATTAATGTAGATGTCTGAATTCATAGTTTTCTTATAACATATCAATGATGAAATGAATCAATCATTATTTTTATATTTAATCATATATATATTTAAAGTAAAACCAGGAAAGCAAACTTCATTCGATCAAAACAAACAGACGAATAATGGCAAAGCTTTCCCAGGTCCTGTGTTTTCTCCTTGTTCTCATTTTCTTAGTTTCAGGTACATTTTCTTACACCTAGTGCTTTAGTTTTGCATACACAGGTAATTTTATTATAGATTAAATGGTTATTTTGTATTTGGTTTTTCTAGAACATTGCTAATTAGCAAGTGGTACAAAGTTTTTCGTTTATTAGCAAATGATCCCTTTTTCGTTGACCCAAGTCAAGTCATCCATAGTTTTTTAATACCTAAACTTCCCTTGCACATCTAGCACGTGATATAACTTAAGTCCAAATTTCATTCCACATGGTAACATTATATTCAAATTTTTAATCTAACAGATAAGATATTGCCACATATTATAGTACGTTACTCAAGGATTTTATCTTTCAAACCCTAACCATGCTTTCTTCTTCCCAACCAATTGACTCAATAACCATTAACCACCCTACCCACCACCACCAACCCCATCAACAC
Organism: Aquilegia kansuensis; assembly: GCA_020826895.1. Classification (NCBI taxonomy): domain Eukaryota; kingdom Viridiplantae; phylum Streptophyta; class Magnoliopsida; order Ranunculales; family Ranunculaceae; genus Aquilegia; species Aquilegia kansuensis. The sequence goes on from CM037007.1 coordinate 14,134,891, forward strand.
CACTATTCCAAAACCCCAAATTATAGCTTTAACTACTTAAACCCAATTTCTTATCTTCCTGAAAATCGGTTACAAATTGTAACTACTAATTAATAAATTAGTTTAATGGGTTGTAAATTGTAATGGAAAAGAGTAGAATTTTAAGATTTCATGAGTTGGGAAATTGAATTGTTGATAGCTTGTTAATTTGTTGTGAAAGAAAATAGAATCAAGAATAGGTATATCAAACATTTTTCTCAATTTCCCAAATTTCTTTACATCACCACTAATGTATGAAACTCCACTATCAAATCTTTTTCTTTCAATTGTTCACCTTTGTGAGATGAGATTGTAATATCATTTTAATAGTTGAGGTTTACATGATGATGAATTGAGATTGAGGTATGGAAATGAGTTGATAATGGAGTTTTGGGTTGTTGAAGGTAGTGGTTGTGTTTAAGTTGGAAGAGAAAGGGTAATTTAGATATTTGAAAAACATGGATGCCTTGACTCGAGTCAACTACGTTTACTGACAGTCAAGTAACGATTTTAGGACTATTTGCTAATAAACGAAAAATTTTAGACCACATGCTAATTAGCCATCTTTTAGAAGGACCAAATACAAAATAACTCTAGATTAAACTCCTTAAGTTAGAAGTAATGCATACACCAACCCCCCTCTATTATATTATAATTGCTACCATTGTTTATTTATTTATGCAGGTGATATGATACCAACCAAAGTGAATGCTGAGTCTTGCCAAGAAGAGAGGTTAGGTCCTGATTCATGTAACCCTGGGGCCGGTAGCAAATTATGCGATCAAAGATGCAGGGCATCGCTATCTAAAAGTGGTGCCTGCAGGAATAATATTTGTTGGTGCAAAACATGTTAGTGGTTAAGAAATATCCAAATAAATAATCAAGAAAATATAATTTGATTGTTTTGTTTTGAATATTTTTGGTGTCACATTACTCAGTTTATGACTAAACTAAGGTCCAAATCCAAATTCAGCATATATTTGGGCTTGATTTTCAAATCTGGCAAGGCCCACATATTGAGCCCTCAATATACAGTCTAGTAAAAATGTTGGAAAAAGAATAGTTTGTTTGGTAAGGTTATTGGAGATGATATATCAAAAAAGATTGGGTATTGATATCCTGTCTATCAACGCTACCTTCTTCTTCTTGAATTCTCTTTCTGTTTTTGCGGACAAGTTTTGCTGCAGTGGAGATTTTTATTTTGTCTGTTTTCAATTTTCACCGATACCTTGATGTGTAGTGTCTGAATTTCAACATTCTTCATATAATAATTATTTGTTGTAAACATTATTATTGTGGATGTCCAATCTAAGCCCAAGCCCAAGTCCACATTCATAATTACTTTACAACATGGTTCAAGATGCATTTAATGGTACTTGCTTACTCACTATATACGTGGATCATACCTATGTTAAAGTCGGTTTGACTTTAAGATATTCCTTTGCTGAATATATACATAAGTGAATGTGAGGTACTATGTACAACAATAATACAGAAAAATGAAAATGAACAAGAGCTACTTATCAGCTACTTATCTCCGTCCATATCTCTCTATTGTACCTACTTGTTTATAAATATTAGCCTGGTCTATCTATTAAGCTACCTGAAGTTGTTTTAATTTTTACTACGTTATCAGCACGAGTTTGCTCTATTGTTCAACAACTACAAGAAGTGTATACACCAATAAGGTGTTATTACAACAAGGTGTTACCAGTGTAAGTATTTGGGTAAGTTTGTTGATTTTCGTATTATAATCATGTCTAACATTACCAAGTTGGAATTTCTGCTTTGGATATTACTGGTGAAAATTATATGTCCTGGGTACTTGATATCGAATTACATCTTGCTTCCATGGGTCTGGAAGACTCCATAAAAGAAGGAAATCAGCTGTCCCAGCAGGACCGTGCTAAGGCACTAATTTTCCTTCGGCACCATATCCATGAGGAATTGAAAACTGAATACCTCACTGTCAAAGACCCGCAGATTCTTTGGCAGAATTTCAAAGAAAGGTATGACCACCATAGAACTATTTCCCTCCCAAGGGCTCGACATGAGTGGTCACACTTGAGGTTTCAGGATTTCAAAACTGTTTCTGAATACAACTCGAAGTTGTTGAAAATCGCGTCCACCCTGAAGTTATGTGGGCATCCTGTTACAGAGGAAGAAATGATAGATAAAACACTATCTACATTTCATCCTATAAATATGGTCCTACACGAACAGTATCGGCAATGCCGACTTAAGAAGTACTCGGAGTTAAATGAAATTCTTACTTCTGCCGAGCAAAGTAAGCAGCTCCTAATGAGCAATGCTAACAAAGGGCCACCTGGCTCTGCCCCTGTGCCTGAAGCACATGCGTCATCATATCGTGGTAGTAAAAGGTGGAATGGGCCCAAAAGAGGCAAAGGCCCCAGAAGTGGCCGATACCACAAGAGTGGTGGTCCTCATCACAACAATTCCAACCACAAAGGGTCCAGAAGTACCCCATACCACCAGAAGTGGGATGACACTGAGCCTAAAAAGGATAAAGGGAAGGGTGCCAGTAGCACTCATTACCATAAGACTGGTGATGACACTTGTCATCGTTGTGGCATGGAAGGACATTGGTCGCGTACCTGTCGTACGGCCAAACACTTGGTTGAGCTTTATCAAGCATCAAAGAATGACAAAGGAAAGAAAGTGGAAACAAACTTTGTCGATCAGTCTGAGCCAGAAGACTCTACTCTTTTTAATGTTGATGATTTCATTGTGGAACCAGAGTATAATCTTGACTTCTTTGATGGAGGTTTCCCCACCAATTAAGTCTATATCTATCGTTTTATATCATGTATCTGTTTATATGTACTTTTGTTCTGTACTACTTGGTATTGTGTTTGTTAATAAATAATAAGTGTGTGTTATCTTAACTCGTACTCACTTTAATTTTCTTGTACTATGAAGGGATATGGATCCCGCATATAGCATGCATAATCGTCTTGCGGATGGTAGAGTTGTATGCCTCGTAGACAGTGCCACGACACACACAATTTTACGAGACCGTAGGTACTTTTCACAAATGAAATTTGTGAAGGCTAATGTGGACACTATTTCTGGTACATCAAGTCTTGTTGAAGGCTCTGGCAGAGCCCGTATCATGCTCCCTGGTGGTACCATGTTCAACATTGTGGATGTTTTATACTCCACAAAGTCCACAAGAAATTTACTTAGTGTTAAAGATATACGTCTTAATGGTTACCACATCGAGACCATGAATGATCATGATATTGAGTATTTGTGTATAACATCTGAAGTTTCAGGACAGAAGCAGGTTGTAGAGAAACTTAAGGCTATCTCTTCAGGGTTGTACTACACAACCATCAAGCCCCTTGAATCTTATGCAGTAATGGGCCAGAAGTTCCATGACCATAAGACATTTATGTTATGGCATGACCGTTTGGGTCACCCTGGGGCTAGTATGATGCGAAGAATTATTGAAAATTCACATGGGCATAGTTTGCAGAACCAGAAGATTCTTGCATCTAATGACTTTGTTTGTACTGCTTGTTCTCAACGTAAGTTGGTCACAAGACCATCTCCGACTAAGGTCACTACTGAGTCTCCTACATTCCTACAACGGATTCAAGGAGATATTTGTGGACCCACACACCCACATTGTGGACCATTTAGATATTTTCTTGTGTTAATTGATGCATCTGCACGATGGTCTCACGTGTCTCTGTTGTCTACACGAAATATGGCATTTGCACGACTTCTTGCTCAAATCATTAGATTACAGACACATTTTCCTGATTACCCTATTAAATCCATCTGCCTTGATGGTGCTGGTGAATTCACATCACAGACCTTTGATGACTATTGCATGTCTATAGGGATTGACATCGAGCATCCCGTTGCTCATGTACATACACAGAATGGATTAGCAGAGTCCTTTATCAAACATATTCAGATGATTGCACGCACCATGCTTATGAAATCGAAGTTGCCTGTTTCTGCATGGGGACATGCTATATTGCATGCCGCCGCACTAGTTCGACTTAGACCAAATGCATATAATCAATATTCTCCTTTACAACTTGCTTTTGGTCATCAACCAGATATTTCTCATCTACGAACATTTGGTTGTGCGGTGCAAGTTCCAATTGCGCCACCTCAACGCACAAAAATGGGACCGCAACATAGATTAGGAATTTATGTTGGTTTTGATTCTCTGTCTATTACTAGATATCTTGAACCTTTGACAGGTGATGTTTTTACCGCAAGATTTGCGGATTGCCACTTTGATGAGACAGTCTTCCCGCCATTAGGGGGAGGAAATTTGTCTGTTCCTGGAGAATGGCGTGAAATGTGGCTTCCCGCAGAAGCGCCTAAATTGACTTGGTATACACCAACTTTGTCTCATCTTGATCCACGTACTCCTTTGTGTGAAACTGAAGTACAAAGGATCATTTACCTTCAGAAAATTGCTTGGCAATTGCCTGATGGTTTTACAAACGCAGCAAAAGTGACAAGGTCACATGTACCAGATGCTAATGCGCCTGCGCGAATTGAAGTCCCAGAAGGACGATCTGTCCCTGAAGGACGACACGTCTCTGAAAGACAACCCGCGAATGTGGCAGCAAATGAATCGTCTAAAGTACGCCAGAAGCGTGGGCGACCTGTTGGGTCAAAAGACTCAAATCCCCGGAAGAGGAAAAACCAAACAAAACCTCCAGTAAATAGCGCTCCTGGAGAGGCTATAAGGCAAGGAAAACACACTCTCTCTAAACAAAAACCTCCTGAAGAGGAATACGTCCCTGAAGTGACACAAGCCCCAGATGGGGCCCAGGTACCTGA